>CM017190.1:24220243-24630243 GCA_004837865.1 Musa balbisiana | reverse complement strand
CTCGATGATCACCACTTCCTTTTCGTGCACAAGTATTGTTTCTCCTCCCCTTGCCGCCCCTCTCTTCTCATCTCCTCTCCTTTCTTATCCTCCCATCTCTTCTCGTCTCGCCCTCTCCTACCGTCTCTTCCTGTCTCATCTCCTTTCTTCTCCTCCCTTCTTCTCCCATCTCTTCTCCTCTCTTCCCCTCTCCTAGCCTCTCTTCCCCTTTCATCTCCTATTTTCTCCTCCCCTCTTCTTCTATCTTCTCCTCTCCTCCCCTCTCCTACCCTCTCTTCCTGTCTCCTCTTCTCCCTTCTCTTCTCCTCCTCTCTATTCTTCTTTCCTCCCTTCTTTCTCTCCTCTCCTCCCCCGACTTCTCTCATCTCTCCTCTCTTCCCTCTCCTCTTTTTCTTTGATGGATAAAAATTAAGTACAGTTGTTTGCTAGATAAACATGTAACCTTGAACTATTTAACATTAAGTTCACTGTAGATTTGTCATAGCCAATGTAAAGGCACCATAGCTAATTAAGTGCAAGTACATGCAATAAAATTATTATCCATCAAAATAAAAGATTATGTATTAACTTAAATAAAAATAAATTATTAGCTTAAGAATATATGAGAATTACTAAATCTTAACAAAAATATTATTTGTAAATTTCTTTGAATGTGTATCTTAAAATTATTTTTTATAACTTATAGGATCTTACGATCTGGTTCGATCCTATGATTCGAGTTTGCAACAAATTTACTATCCTAGGTAGGAAAGCAGTTTGACAACCTTGCTTCCATCAAAATCACAAATTGACAAAACACTTATATACCACATGAAGGTGGGAAGTCATGATTTGATGGTCATCCCCAGCACTTCCACACCATAGGAAAGAATGTAACACAGAGAAATATGATTTTGAGCAATTTACTTCTCTAGCTTTATCTCCAATAAAGTTAACCTAATCTTTGACAATGACAGATAATCAACTATTTGTAACGTGAAATCGTTCCTGAGCTCCACATTGTTAATAAAGAAGCTAGAATCAAATGTCTTTCTTATTTCTAGTTAGTCAAGTACAAATGTTCTTTTACCTAATCCTTGACAACAGTGCAGCTCTATGATTCATCTTCATCCATCAAATAACCATCAAGTGCCTAATGTGCTGATAAAGATCCAAAGTTCTGATGAAACTACACCTTCAGAATTATTCCTTTTCAATGTTTCACCAATAACTGCAAGAGAAGCTGCATGTTACAAGCATTGTAGTATGATAATACATCTTATATATGACACCTTTTTTATGTGTCTCGTATCTCCTTGTCATAAATCTTAGGCTTATCATCTGTGGTTATCAAACTTGTCTACTATCATGTAATGCAATGTGCAACCAGTGGGGTGTTACCATCTCTATTCAGTGTTGCTTGCAAATTTGATTGCAATATGGATTATAGAGTTTCATTCCTTATAGATGTTTGAAACATTGTCATGTTATTAAAGCTGATGATACATAAAGCCCAACATCACTTTATTATGATCGTTAAGTAACCTTAACCTGCATATGTAAATCCTGCTGCTTATCGAAAATTTTAGATTTTCTCGACTTCCTGTTCCAAAAAATATAGGATACAAATAGATGTTTTATGTGTGAAGAAAAGGCAAACAATTACATCAATTGCAAAGCATCTCCCAATAAGATGAATCTACATTTGGTGAAATGAGCATTGTTAACCAGTGGCATTGTAATTGACTTATTGAAATGCTAAATTAAGTATAGAGAAAAGGCATACCTTTGGATGGATCAATGGGTTCTACTGTATCTACCCAGTCATATGATTTGACAAGCATTGTCCCATATAGAAGTTTGCTAAGAACAGTCATTCCTGGATGGTTATGAAGTGGAATAACAGATGAAGGTGGCATGCAAAATATCCCAATCTGCATCGTAATCAGAAAGCATCCAAGACATAATCACTTAAGGTTTTTATTGTAATGTCATTCTTCAAAAGATAATCTTAACTTCACTTTGTTCAGGCCAATGAAACAAAAATATTTAGAACAAGATCAAATGTAGCAGCAAATCATGACAAAAACAACATTATATAAAACCTACTCCTGCAAAGAATCAAATGCTTACAGAAAAGCTTTCACACTCATGTATATGCAGATACTTGATAGGAGGCAGGTACTGATTATTTCCATTACGCCCTTTTCTTCCATTTGAACCATGCGTGGAAACATTCCATCCTCGTGCTATCTGAGCCTCATCTTCAAGTCCCACATCAGAAGGTTTGATATCATCTGAAAAAGGTGAAATTGCGAGCGTTGGGAGGGGACCTTAAACTGAAGACGGAAGTTTCTTGCATTCAAATAAGCTACAAAATGGAGCAGCTTTAAACAAATGCCCATACAAATGAACAAAGTTGGTCATACTAAACTAAACTAACCTAACAAACAAACAAAAGCATATACAAAAGCAAGCATGTCTCTCAGATCCATGAGCTCCGAATACCAAAACTCTTTCCAATTACTGTGACAAGGACAAACAAGTATATGACAGAACAATTACTTGATTCAAGTACAGTAATTATTCATGATTGACAATTCCAAGGCCTTCGAAGGAGACTATACTTCTGAACTTACTTTTTTCCTGTCATTAACATATAGTGGAAGGCTAGGCTTTGATGAACATATTCCATAATCCTAAATTTTGGATATAACAAGAGATCTAAGGCCATAAAAAATGGAGGTGATGAAAGCAAGCAGTATCATGTTCCATTCAATACCTTTGTTTACTGTGGAAAGCATAGCTGTTTGATCTACAGCTAGTCTGTACACTGAAATTGTGTGTTAAACTAATGCAATATAAGTTTCGCATCATTTTTTTGTAAAGAATCAAACTAATATACGGTAATCGTGGACATATGCATAAACATGAGACTTGAACATGAGTGATAAAAACACACCTAAACAACACATCTCCGAAAGGAATGACATGATATAACACTGAAAAGGCAATTAATAAGTTTAATAAATACACACTTTCTACAAAAGGTTATAATTTACATATCAAGATGTTTCATAAAATTAAATGATATTGTTGCAGTACATACTATTAGAGACAACTAGACAATTACAGTAAATAGTAATTACAGTTCTGTACTAACAAATGCAAACAAAGATGTAAGTAAAAAAAGTTAGTGAACTCACCTAAAACAGACCGAACATGTTCAAGGGCTTCAGCAGATAGAGGTCCATTATCAGAGAATGATATTTTAAAAAAGTTAGTGAACTCACCTAAAACAGACCGAACATGTTCAAGGGCTTCAGCAGATAGAGGTCCATTATCAGAGAATGATATTTTACAGACATCATATAACCTTCTGATTGCAGGCATACTGCAAGAAGGGTTAAGTAACCAAAAGACCAACCAACCAATTCTTCAACTGGTAAAAATTATCAATCAATGATTTGAAATCACCTTGTTCAACATGTACAAAACTTCATAACCCTGTTCATCAATATAAAAGGAATTAAAAAAAGTTTCAGTTCATCAGAAGATAAAATACGGTGTCTAGACTGCTTATATTGGGCAAGCAATTTACTTCATTGATCTCTGTCAAAAAAAAAAAAAAGAATCTGCAGATATCAAAAACTAATCCGTAGTCCCTGCAACTGCAGAAGCCTTATGCATTGAGCCTTTCTTTGTAAGTTGCAAATAAATAATAGAGGTGAACAACAACCAATGGAAAAAAAAGCCAGCCAGTCAAAGCATTGATTCTAACTGCTATGAGATTAGTTGTCCACAGCGGACATTGACAACTTTAACACACTTTGTTGCTTTAACTATAATTCAGTGCCTCTTCTAAAGACCACAAAAATGAAATT
The DNA here is from genome assembly GCA_004837865.1 of Musa balbisiana. Classification (NCBI taxonomy): domain Eukaryota; kingdom Viridiplantae; phylum Streptophyta; class Magnoliopsida; order Zingiberales; family Musaceae; genus Musa; species Musa balbisiana. Next base: position 24,626,380 of record CM017190.1, on the reverse strand, counting down.
AAAAGGATCATGAATCCTAATTACCTATTGTCGGTTGTCAGCCTCTATAGCTGCTCCTAAATAACATTATTTAATGGACAAAAGAAAAATGATATCCTGATATTATTAAAGTGTTTTGTTAATATCCTAATTGTATCTAACACCATACTTTATCATAGCCGCCTAAGATGCTAACTGAAAAGAATTCAATGGGCATGGGTCTGCTGTAGAATCCCTCACAAAACATATCACAAACTTCCACCTAGAAGTTATTAACTTTTAAATGATTAGATGGGCTGTGCTTCTATACCACAGAGGTCATAGGCTCGAATGGCAGAAGCTGCAACAATGCATGAAGGGGTATGGCTGCATATTATGTAAACCCTCTCAGATCTGCAGAAAGAAAGATCCTCATGCATAGGCTGTTATTGATCATTAAATAAATAATTCATTAGTCACTAAACATGGTAGTGTGCCCTAACATTTAGCTGTTGTCGATGAATAGGAGTAAATGTCCCGAAGAAGAAGAAAATAGAGAATATTTGGGATAAATGAATGGGCTGGATATTCCGGGCAAGGAGTGCCAAAGTCTTGAGCTGTTACCTTTCCCTCTTCAGTTACAAATCCAAAAGGCAAATATCCATGTTGTATCGTCCATGTAATCTAAAGCTAAAGTTCTTGCAGCATCAAGTAAAGATAAAAAAACCACATTTATGTCCATGCAATCAACCGTTGCACTTGGAAAATCACCCAAAAAAAAGCACAATCTAATTAATCCTTTCATGAAGATAACTATTTCTCTCATTTTAACCCAAATGCACTTCTGTATCTCACCACAGAAGCAAAGATGGAATGGGATATGATTTCACTTTTAAACAAAAATAATTTAGTATCTACAATTGGCAGGCCAATTCTCGAGACCATGCTTTTATATAAGGCAATCGATCGGTGTCATTCATTTGTAAGAGACGAAAAAAGGCCCTTCATTTATAAGAGCAGAAAAACGACTTGGATATCGAGACCGAAGGAGAAAGCTAGAGAAGGTGCAATAAACACGAACGCAATCAACGCAAAACACACACAAACGGTGACCGCACAACATCACCAAAATAATCCTCCCCTTTCCTACCCCAAACGACCACCGAATCCCACGATGCCAGAAACCCTACCTATCATCGACAAACCTCGAGAATTTCACAGAACACAATAACAAAATATCACCAGACAAACCAAAACAAATCAAGGCGTTAATTCCAATCCACCAGCAGCCAAAAAGGAACCCGATCGAGCAGTCCAATCGTCAAGAAGCGAGAAGAGGCCATCGGAAGCCACACAGATTCGAACTCCAATCCCTAACAGTGAGCAGTTCACGATTCTTACCTACATGCCAGGGTTTAACCACGGCGCGGCACTTCATGTCCGGGAAGAGATCAAGAGAGAGAGAGAGAGAGAGAGAGAGAGGCGACGACGAGAGAGTGCGCGAGAGAGAGAGAGTCGAAATCACTCAGGTGCGTCGCGTGGTTGGATGGAGTTCATAAAGATATAAATAAATAAATAAATAAATAAAACAAAAAATAAGTAATATTAACGGTAGTCTCGGTTCGGGCTGGCGAACAGAATTCCGATTCCTCGGTCACTCGGTGCGACGTAACCTGTCCCGGCCAGGCTTACCTTTCATCCACCCGCTTGATATGGTACCCGCTCGACTACCTGCTAGCATGGCCCCACCGGGAAGCTCCAACCGAATCGTAAGACGGGTATGTCCACGAGCAAGTGAGCGAAAGCAATTGGGCGACGAGCTCCAGCCTCCAGGGTCAATCTGGTGGTGCTCCACGAGATCGGGAGACACGTCATTCCTGACGTCATCTCCAGATCGGCTACCTTCACTCCACCAGGCGCACCGACCCTTGGCCGGGATCGGTCGACACGTGTAGGATTCTTTCTGAGATGCTATCGTGTTTCCTGGCCTGGCCAGGACAGCGAAGTTGTGACAGCCCAAGTGAGCTCTGCTGGCCGGTTCGGCTGAGTCCGGTTCGAGGTTAAATTAACCGACATACACCAAATGTAATCCTCGTTTTTTTTGTGTTTTGATGCTATGATTTTAGAGAAGGCATAAATACATATTTATATAAGAGAAGCTTATATTGATTCTATGATTATTGCATCTTAACTTATCAGTCTAATTCTTTCGGTCACATGAATTTTAGCATCTCAAAGTCTAAGCTAAGTGAATTAGACTATTAACAACTGTAATATTCCCAATTGAATCGGATACATGCTTGTTAATACAAGACGTGAGATGCTATAATAAAAATTATAATTACATCATCATTAATCCCAAAATGATAGAAGGAACCAATATATTTTTAGACTTTAACAAGCACAAAGTAACACGACATGTCTAAATCCGAGAATATCGTCCGTCGAGAGATTGATGTACTTTAAGAATCTTATGTTTAATTAAAGATCATCGAGGTAATCGAAAATAGAGTTGTTAGGAAAGAAGGTGAGCAACGTAACTTCCCCATACATACATGAGGGGGGAGTTGTTTACTCTCAACATAATCGGCAAGAGAATATGCCATGGTTTGTGAATTTTTATTGATGAAAGAGATGTTTCACACTTGTGCCAAAAAAAAAAAAAAGGGATATAATGTTGATCTTTGACTCCAAAGGACATCACGTGTTCCATATAGCCAATTGAGAACCTTCAAAGCATCAGATTTAACCCACGAGGCCAGCAAGCCATCTTGTTTGGCTCCTTTCAAAGCTTCCAAATTTGCACTGCACTCTACTTGCCTTGAGAAGATAGCTATAAAATATCCGTTTTTATCCTTGGTGATTTATCCTATCCCTGCACTCAAAAAATCTGGATAAAAATAACCATCATATTTAAGGATATATTAAAAGAACACAGATTAGTAGTATCAAAACTCCTAAAAATAAAAGTAGGATATGTTAGATTATATGATCTTATTTAATTAGGTAAGATATATTATATGTATGATTGGATTCTAATTATGGTTATTGGTCAATATAAATAGACAGGACCTCTAGGGGGCAAAAAAGGTGATCTCATCTCAATATAGTTGAGAGATTAAGATTTTTTTCTCAATACATCTCAATCTAGATTGTCCTGTGAAAAGATATGAAGAGAGAAGAATGATCTAGTTCTCCTTACAGATTGATATCTCAAATCCGATGATAGGGCGCTTGTAGATCAGATAAGATTTATTCTTCTAAACAATAAGAAAGGTACGCATCGTAATATATTGTTAGATCTAATTTTATTTGATTTCAATCTTGACATAAATTTTTTTTTCACATTATAAATAACATAAATTTTATTAGATCTATTATTTTTATTTATGATGTATGAATGATTCGTCAAATATTATTAATATGTCCTTTTTATATGATTTGCTCTCAGCAATGTATAATTTTATGTTTGATCGCTGAAGAGCTGTGTACCACCCCGCAGCCAGCATCACAGTCGTGCATGAGTAGAGGTCTAGTTACGAACAGTGACAGTCGCGCACCGGCGGCAGTTGTGCGCAGCCAGCACATACCAAGGCAGTGGCTACACGCGAGCAGAAGCAGCCCCACGCCGGTCGCACGCTGACAACGGCATGGCAGCACCGCATGTGCAAAGGCGACGACGTTACAAATCATATTTTTGAGCAAAATTATAGTTTTGCCCTATATAAATTTAGTAATTCTAATTTATGTCCTATCAACATATTTATAATTTTACCCTTATGAAATTGAGAATTTTAAGTTATATTCTTAATTATAAAATTGATAAATATGATTTATTATAATTATAATTGAATTTGATTATGGTTATATTTTTTATTATTTGACTGGATTTAATTTTTGATTAAAAAATTATAAATTATGGTTTACTTTTATAGTTTTTTCATATGAATTATTAATTATATTTTTTATATGTGATAAATAAAATCCAATTATTGTTTTTGGATATTCATTTGATTATTCATATATATATATATTTAAAATTATGAAATAATGTTTATCTTTCACATGAAGGTATGATTTATATGTTATCAATAATTATCATATAAGTTTTTTTTTCTTTCGCTGATTAATATTCAATAATTATTATGGTTATTATTTTATTATTGAATTACTTCAACATTAATCAAAATAAATAAATTTATGAATATTATTTGTAATTTATCTTCATAAGTTTTATTTGACCGACAACTACCAAAGTAGCTTGGGATGATAATCTTATAAGATATGAATTACAATAAAGGTCTTATCATTTATAGGACATTTTAGATTGTATTCTATATTTTTGTATTGGTCCTACAGCCACCAAAGTGACCTGGACCAATAATTTATAAAATACATTATGAAATTAGTCCTAAATGATATTAAATAAAATAATATTCATAATTTAGTAAATATTATTCATAATTTATTTTCCTAAGTTTTATTTGACCAATAGTTACCAAAGTAGCTTGAGATGATAGGTTTATGGGATATGAATTATAATAAAGTTTTTATCATTCATGGGATACTTTGAACTATATTATCTTTTGAGATTAGACTTCCAGCCACCAAAGTGACCTGGACTAATAATCTATAAAATACATTATGGAATTAATCCTAAATGATATTAAATGAAATAATATTCACGATGACATATATAATTACGAGATTTAGATAATCTTAAAGGAAAATATATTTCAAATAGTTATATGATAGGGTAAGATGATACTATTTTAAATATCTTTGAAATTTATAGTTATATACCCAATGGTAACAGAATTATTCCATAAGGATGGTATCGGTTCTCCATAAATGATTTTGAGTGAACACTAGATATATCAATATTTCACCCAAAGGTGAAATATAAATGATATCAATAGTTCATCATATTTTAGAAACTTAAAGTATTAATATTATATTATTATAGTGATACTTCCTTTATTATATTTTTGTAAATGTCCCTATACTTTCTGAAATAAATGAATTAAGCATATGCAAGTTGTATTAAGTGAATAAGACCTTGATCAGATTAATTGAACAGAACACAAACTTAATTATTGAAAGTTCTGTGGAATAAATAATTGAGGTGACTGATCAAGAAAGGTATGAAAGACTCAATTTTATGATACTTAGAATTCAATATAATTTACAACTAGTGCATAAGAATATCTAAAGATCAATTTAAATTTTCTGATAAGTTATTAGTTGACACCTTAAAATGATAGTATTTGAGAAATTCAAGATTATATCCTCAATATAAATGATAAAGCTGTAAGCTCAAGACTCATAATATTTTGAGTACTACTTAAGGAGTAGGTAATACTAAAATAAGGATAAAGCGTAAGTTACTTGAGTTTATAATTACTATATAAACTCATAAAAGAATATCTTCACAACAAATTGTTACTTTTATAACAAAGAAAGAATTGTAAGATTTGATTTGAAATGAAAAGGAATAAATATAACCTTTATATGGTTCAAATCAAATATTATAGATATTATTGATGGATTAATTTGATGCTTCAATATATGTTACCAATAATAGATATTCAAAAAAAATAAAAAGGGATAAAACCAAAAGAGAATGAGATATTCATCATTATAGGGAATCATCTTAAAGTAAAAGCGATATTAGTTTGTATTTATCACCTACATCTAAAGATGATTCAATTAATAGATCTTGAGGATTTATAATATGTTCTTATAATTCTGGGAATTTGGATTCTTTACGTAAAATTGTTAGAATATTATTTTCCTTTTGGTGGTTGTAAACTTATTGTGATTCAATAAAATTAACCTTTGAATTCTGTATAATAGTCTATACAGAATTAATATAAATCTTAAATTTATAATGATCCTATAATTAAATATTAAAATGAAATATAGTTTTATAAACTCCTTCAGATTATGTTTATCGCTTTCGTCTCATTAAAGAGAGATATTTTATCACCATATAAATAATCTATTGAGATATGATTTATATAAAGTTTATGATCGTTTATACTCTTGAAGTATATATAAATGTAGTCGATAAATAATTAGATAGAAAAGTCAAGATTATCATATCTGACAAGGGTGATAAATTTTATGATATTTATGATGAACTTAATTATAATTCTAATTCTTTTGCTAGATTCTTGAAAAAATAAAGTATATGATTTACCAGATATGTTACAATAGAATATTATTGCTAAAAGATATAATTGTATATTTATAGATATGGTTAGAAGCATGATAAATTATTCTTTTATACCCAAATCAATGTGAGAAGAAGCTCTAAGGATAACTATATATATCTTAAATGGTATTCCCAATAAGTAAATTGCATGACTTCTTTTGAGTTATAAAATGATACGAAACATAATTTAAAATATTTATATATTTGAGATTGTCCTATAGAGATAAGGACTTTTAACTCACATAAAATAAAATTAGATTTAATAATTATTTCTAAATATTTTATTATCTATTCATAAAAGTTTAAAGGGGTACATATCTTATTGCTTTAATCACAGTACGAGGATAAGTAAATCTGATAATGTAAGATTCCTATAAAATAGTAAATCAGTGAGAGTGAAAATCTCGAAATTCAATTTTGATATAGAAGATATATAAGTTGATATTTCTTTATTATTCGAGAGATTGTTGTTACTCAAATCATTAAATAATTTGATAAAAGTGAATAACAAAATAATATTACTAAACTCTCACATTATATTGATATCATTGTTAATGGTCTTGTAGAACAATCATAATTGATAACCTTGGGAATATCTCAAAGAGAAAGGAATCCTATCATTTATGATTATTATGTAGCATATCTACAAGAATTATGTTATGATATAGGAATCAGAATGGATCCCTTTATGTTGTCATATGTAATGAAAAATAATGATTCTGAAAAGTAATATGATGTAATAAAAGAAGAGTTAAAATTAATAATGGTGTCTGATAAATTTATTGAATTGTTCAATAATTGTAAAAGAGTCTATTATATATATGACTCAAAAGACAATGTCGAACGATATAATGGTCAAATTTTTAGTTAAAAGTTTTACTCATAAAAAATGTATCGACAATAACGAGACATTTAGTTTATAAATAAATTCATTAAGAATCATCATAATATTAGTGACTCATTATGAGTTTGAGTTATATCATAATGATATAAAAATATATATTTTTTAGATCTAACTTTATATGGGTTACTCTAAATGATTTACAATGAAAATGAAATAAATATAAAGTTTGGTATGTAAATTCAGGAATCCATTTATAACCTTAAACAAACTTATGTAAAGGTTCTTGATATCATTATTTTTAGATTTAAGAAGAATACTATTGATTAGTATTTATATTAGTGGGAGCAAGTTTATTATATTAATCTTATATATGGATAATGTTTTGCCTTACCAATAGTAATCTTGATTTATTATACTAAATCAAAAAATTTGTCACTAAGGGTTTTAAGATGGTTGATATGAATGAAACATATTATATTATTAACATTGAGTAATTTAAGGATAGACCTCAATGATTATGAAGATCGTCTTATAAAAGATATATCAACCGAGTCTTGAAAAGATTTAATATACAACTTTATTTAGTAAAACATAAAAACAAAATTTTAATCAATAGTAAATGCTTTAAAATGACTTGAAAAGAATTAGATAAAGAAACTATTCTTTGTATATGTGTAGTTTGAAGTCTATGCTCAAGCCTATGTCGAAAAAGATATTAGTTTTATAATTAAAATACTAGGTATATATTGGAGTTATTGAGAAGTAAAAACATTAAAAGACTGTAGAGAAAGTAATAAGATATCCGGAAGGGACAAAGGATTATATGCTCACATGTATTAAATTATATCAACTTGAAATGATGGTATTTTTTAGATGCTGATTGAATAAATTACCTCGATAATAAGAAGTTCGTCTTATAGTTAATATCTATATCAATTAGAGGGGTAATTTATTATTATTATTATTATAGGTTGATTTTATAGCATGCTTTGAGGCCACTAATCAAATTTTTGACTGTAAAATTTTATCTCGGGACTTGGTGTTGTTATACTCAATTGCCACTTCATTGAAGATATTTTGTGACATTGCAGTAGTTTTCTTCTCTAAGAATGACAAGTACTATTGCATCTCTATACATTATGGTATAAAGTACTATTAGAGAAGAGGAGTCTAGAAATATCCAATATCAATTAATTACTTGAGTTCCACTATATTGATTACTGATTCATTCACTTAGAATTTACAACCTAAAGTATTTTGAAAGAACATGTTCTTATGATTGGGTTTGTGAGTAACCCATAAAGGATATGGTGATGCATGTATGAGTGAATACTATAATTGACAATCTTACTTACGTAGTTAAAATTATTTGTTTTTGCTATTCTGTTTACAATTATGTATGTATATATTATGGTTGAATGTGATAACAAGATTGTCTTGACTAGACAAATTATAGGGGTTATTTTGGATTGCATTAGGAAATGCTAACAGTATTGTGGTATATAGAACGAAGTGTGAAACCGATGGTAGACAACTACTATGACTCATATTGTTAGTTAGACTTAATGCAGTATTATTATAATTATTAGACTTATTAGCCTATTTTTTAAATTCACACTCGTGTATATAGTTTTTCTAAAATTTCAAAATCCAATTAGGTCAAATTTTTTTAAAATAAAATTTGTTTATCTATTTTTGATTTTAAGTCTTTTTATATTTTACTAATTATTGGCTAAGTAAGAGAATGTTAGATTATCTGACCCTATTTAATTATGTAAGATATATTATAGATATAATTGGATTCTGATTATTGGTCGGAAGTTAATGTTAAAGTAGGATTCCTTATGAGATAACATTGATGAGAGGAACTCTCCTAATAACTTATCATAAACCCTCTACTCTCGCCTATAAATAAACAAGACCTCTAGGGACTAAAGAATGTGATCTCAGTGTAGTTGATAGATTAAAGTTTTTCTCTCAATCTCCCTGTCTCCTAAACCCCTAATCCCCTTATCCATCAATCTAGGTGGTCCTGTAAAGATAAGAAGAGAGGAGAAGGATCTAATTCTCCTTGTAGATTAATATTTCACATCCGACGATGGGGCGCTTGTAGATCAGATAAGGTTTATTTTTCTGAACAACAAGAAAGATACGCATTGTAATATATTGTTAGATCTAATTTTATTTGATTTCAATCTTGGCATAAATTTTTTTTTCGCATTATAGATAGCATGATTACAGATTTTATGCTAATAGAATTATGAAATATGCTATCATTATTATTGACCCATAGAAATTAGAGGAAAATACTAATTTGACTCCATATTTTTTTTGTATTTTTCTTGTGTAAATCTTGTCCCTCAAATAACTAATAGCCATGGGGCTAATCAGAGATGATTTTAAAATATAATACACTTAATTACTAATTAGTTATCAATAATTATAAATAAAGATGCATTTAAAGAATATGTGTTGGAATGAGAGTGTAAGTTTCTATTAAAAAATATAGACAATAATCTATTATTCCAAATTAATTTTATAAAAATAATTTAATTTTAAAATGAACTCTATACACTTGTATCACCTCCAATTGGAACCAATCTCCCTCGTTGAAGATTGTTTTTCATATAAGAGTAAGCAAAAATATAAATCCAAGTATAATAATGATAAATCAGTATTTTATCATCATTGATGCTGAAAGCTTGTGAGAAATTATCCTCTTTGGGTGAGTCCGTACAATTTTATCTTTTCGAAGTAAGCTCTAAAAGTATCTCTAACGATAAAAGTGATATTATAAGTTTATAAGCTCTTGATTGTTTTACTCCTCAATAAATATGAAACTAAATATCATTAACAGTACCCCCGGAGAATCCAGGGCTCATGACCCCTCTTATAGCACTCTTCTGATAAGTTAATATTTTATTATCATTTGTGTGAACACAAAAGCTTACGAATAATTATTCGCTTTTGATAAGTTAAATAAAAAATGAAAGTGATAAGTCAATATTTTATCATCGTTGATATGAGCACAAAGATTTGTGAGAAATTATCTTCTTTAGATAAGCTCATTCAATCTTGCCCTTCCAGGATGAGTCCCAAAATAACATATATGAAAGGTAAAGTCTCATAAAAGTTTATAAACAAGACGAGTGTTCGATTGAGAGCATAAGATTCCATTAAAAAATATAAAGATCAATAATATATTATTCTAAAATAATTTAACTTTCTTCAAATATAAAGATCAATAATATATTATTCTAAAATAATTTAACTTTAGAAGAAATCGTAAGCCTCGGCATCATCATCCATTTGGACTAATCTTTATCAATAAAGGTTATTTTTTATGTAAAAGTAAGTATTATCAGGTGGAAAAAAATTATTTAAGTTGCAAATTCAAAAGCAAAAATAATAAGTCAATATTTTGTTATCATCGATAGGAATATCTTTGAGTCTATATGGTTTTACTCTTTTAGAGTGAGCTCTAAAGGAGGCCTCTAAAGAAATAAGTGATGTTAAAAACTTATAAGTATTTGATTCCTTTGCTCCTATATTAATATAGGATCAAAAGTCCTAATTAGTATTTTATTAAGTCCCAACATAATTTTATTATTTTGAAATAAATTTCAAAAAATATTTTTATCAATAAAGATATATTAAAATCTTCTTGATATAATTATTTTTTAATCAATATAAGACTAAATATCTTTATTAGAGAAAATAAAATCAACTAAAAAAAAGACTAATCAAGAAGAGTTGATATGCAATTATTACTATTGGATATAAGTTATCATTATATCACAATTATAATTTCATATTAATCAATAAATTGGATTGATTTAATGTAAATATATGTTTTTTTGGCGATGTTTTATTCGAATAATACGTATATAGAATGAATCCTGGTCCATAATTTCGACTTAAGAAACGGATCGATTTCGAGTTGGTGAATTGGATTTTCGTGTTTAAATCAACCCGACCCGATCCGACTCGACCCTTCTCGATCCGACTCCATATACTCCTGCGGTCGGTCGGTCGCTCGCTCGCGCAGTCGCAGTTTGGCTCGCGAAGGCCCGGAATCTCTCGCACATTTAGGTCAGATCGAAGTCGCGACGGTTCTGCCGAAGGCAAACATGGCGTCCGGAACCGGCGGCATCGATCTGCTCTCCGTGTACAACGACGAGGAAGAGGAAGAGGAGGAGGTGCAGGTTGCGCCTCCGGCCACCTCGGCGGATCCCGTCGCCGGAGCCGGTAGCGCCGATGACGTCGATGGAGGCACGAGGGCTGCCCTGCAGGACTTGTCATTCGAGGCCACTCCACCCCCCGGCCTTCCTCGATCCCCTCCTGTCGACGATGCCATGGATTACGAAACCCTAAGGAGTCCCGTCGCGCGGAGCCCCACGCCGTCGCCGCTGCTCCCCTCTCAGCTACAGGCTTCTCCCCTCCCCGCAATTTCCCCTTCTCCTCCGCTGCTGACGTCTTCTTCTCTTCCGGAGCCTCTCGATTCTCAGAGGATGAGGACGGGGTCACTTGCTATCGTTGATTACGAACATGATGAGACCGCTATGTCTCCCGAGCCCGAGGTGACGTTTAGCCGTTTAGGGTTTCTTTGTTCATTTTAGTGACAGTACCTTAATCCTGTTCAAATTAGTTAGTCGTTCTCTCTATCCATGCCCTAATGATGGTTTCTTCCTACTCTCCTTACAAATTTGACTGTATAAGAATTGACTGATCTGTATAGTAGCATGTTCCTTGTAAGTTTGAGTGGATTTTATAGTACAGCTTTCTTATATTGCAAAGCATCGGATGTGGCAGGAGGGAGAGATTTCAAGCAATGGTCGTCTCATGCTAGGAGCAGAGGTTCAAGTTCCTGATGGTAATTTTAATGCCGAACCTTTTTTAATTAAGAATATTATGCAAATCATAACAATTTTGCCTTGTTAATGTTTGCTCTAACTAGGTATTTCATAAATATATTTTAAAGGCTATTTCGTCAGTTCTGTTGCTGCCACAATCTATTCGTCACTTTAACCTTAAGACTGGTTATCTTAGGAATTAAATCATCTTATAAAGTGGAGATACTATGATTCAAAAGGAATCCTGAAATTGGTCGCCACCTTCAATTTTAAGTTGTCACTCTGTGACCTTAGTTTTGACAATTTGGTTCAGATGTTCCAGGTTTGTAGTGCACAAGGGAACATGTTCAAGTTCATGAAGTTGAGCTTCACACAAGTTGCACTGTGTAATAATCTGAGATTTTCTGTGAAGATTCCATAAAAGTAAATTCTGCCATTTCCATTTGTTGAAATAACAAATTTAGCTTACCACAGTGTCCATAATCTTGATTTCTAAGGAATAACCTAGTTATTTATATACTTAACAAGTAACTCTAATAAATTGAAATTAAAATGATTATATGATGACACATACGACCAAATATCTGCATATTACATGCTGAGGACTTCTCTTATTTTTGCAGTACTTTATATGTTAAGGAAGATATTTTTGACCTTATTGTTGGTCATTTCATTGAGTTTCTTTCTGAAAGATTTAACATTTTTTTTTCTGAAACTAATTTCATAGTACCAATTTTGCTTAAGGTCATTAAAATAGCTAGCATTATAGCAGTTTGCATCTTGATGCACGTACGTAGATTCATAGAGAGGACGCTCATTGTGTTCTCTTGTTGATTTTCTGGGGAATGCAGATGATAGAACGCCTCCAGGAACTGTCCACATATTAATGCCAAACACTCAGCTAGAACTACTCCAACCTTCTGATTTATCTGAACAGCCTAGATCTGAAAATGGTATGCCAATGGATGTTACTGGATCTGTGACTGAAGTAGCTCAGGTTGAAGATGTTGTAGTTTCCATGGAAGTGCAAAAGGATGACCCATTAAGTAGTTTTCTTCCTCCACCGCCATCAACTGAATGCCCTCCGGAGCTACAGGTTTCCTCCCACCTAAATCTATTTTTGCCTTTGTTAAACTTCTTTTTTATGTTTATCAATATTATCCAATGCTGGTGTCAACTTTGTTTATTATATTTGTTTGAAATATGCTGTTATATTTTATCAAGGGACACAATATTGGTTACTGTTTGTTCTGCATGTGTACTTCATGTCTGTACTCTGTAGTCAACCAGTTGATAAAAAATGATTAAATCGTGGTGCATTGTTCAATGTAACTGACTTAGGCAATGCATATATATGTTTATTTTGTTACTACTAACATCTTCTTAATTAACAAATGAATGGAACCATAATGACCAGAATGATTCAGATAACTGTAAGAAACCTGTGCATAGTCTCATTTATATCTGTGTTTTTGTGCCTTTTTTTTTGCTGATCTTTTCATTCTCATTATTTCAGGAAAAGATAAACAAGTTTCTTGCATATAAGAGGTGTGGGAAAAGTTTTAATGCTGATTTACGTAATAGGAAGGATTATCGAAATCCTGACTTCCTGCAGCATGCTGTGAGGTATCAAGATATAGTCCAGATTGGGACATGCTTCAGTAAAGATGTTTTTGACCCTCATGGATATGACAAAAGTGACTACGTTGATGAAATAGGTCATTCACAGTAACTTTTGAACTTCATAAATTGTCTATGCATATTTCTTTTGGGTCTAAAGTGAGTTTCTAGATTGTCTATTTCATGTGAACTTGAAGTTTATTGGCATGTGCTACACTTTCTTGAAGAATGATTTTTTTTCTTTTCTGAGGAAACTCTTGTTTTGTTTGGTGCATATGAGAGATGTCCTTCATTTTGGCATGTGTCTATGCAGGTGGACTAATCTCTAGAGGTTCTTTGTTACCATTTGTGATAGCCTGAATAGTGACATCTAAATAGTTCCATTTTGTAAATAATGAAAAGATGTTCATGTGTAGATGGACATGCTGACAATATAAAAAATCTACTTCACACTTGCGCACATATCTTTGATCGTGACAAACTGACAATGCAAGCTGCTGGTCTAGTATGTTATTTGCACCATAGTGTGCAAAATCCCCTCTGTATTGAGATATGTTATGAACAATGCAACTGGTACTGGCACGATCTATCATATTTGATCTGTGAAATCGGGATTCATAGAGAAATATTAATAATTAAAGAAAGCAAAAATTATGAAAAATTAAATAAAAGCGGGAACTTATATGCTAACAGATTCTTTATCTTCATTTTCTTGTAAGATGTAATTTTAAAGAACTTGTAGTATTAAAATATAATAGATACAAAATCTGAAAAAAAAATGAAGAATAATTCATTAAAGGACAAGTATGCTATATCTATTAAAAATATATATCAATTATATTATACAAATACGTTACTGTAGTTATTAGCTATTCTGTAATTCATACATAAATCCAAATCTATTCACTTGTGATTTTGAAGATAGCAATTGACCCTTTCTGTGATCCCAGTTCTATTCTAATTTACTTATAGGTGAATTATGGTGTAATGGAAAAATAAATAAGAAACTTTGTCTAAAGAGACAACATATGAGATATATGATCAATTTCAATCCTCATGAGATCCCCCTTCTTGATGCAAGGATCCTCATTTCTTTAATATATTAAGAGCGACTTTTATCTTATAATTTTCTGTAATTAATTTTTTTCTAGGGTCTCATGGTTTTGGCGACAAACATTACAATATGGCAGACAACAAAAGTGATGGTTATAGCAAATAGAAAATGCATTATATGGCTTTATGGTTGTTAAGAGTATAATGTCCTGTATGGCATTTGAGCACTACTCATATTCAGGCTAAAGCAGTAGTCTTTAAACTCCTTACTTGATTGTTTGTCATTTTAACATTATATTTGTTCTTTATATGGAGGTAACCGAAAACTGAAGGTTTGTTTATGATTACATATGTTAATGGAAGTTTTCTACTTCAGAAAATTGAAGCAATTTAAGAAAAAGAAAGCTATAAAATTATTTAAAAGAGGTTATTTACATCAGTATTTCAGTTTTTTCATTACATTATATGCATATATTCATATATAGAACATAGATGGTTTGCATATCAAAACTTCAGTGGTCATTGTTATGTTGTTTGGGTGCATAAACCATTGTGATTCTGGCAACAGGTGTGGATGCAAAGTTAAGAGCATCAGGGAAACTGCAAACTGAAATCCAAGAATAATAGGTTGATACTGTTTACAAATTGCTTTTACTTATATATTCTGCATGCTGCTAATACTGGTGGTATTCTCATAGTTTCTAAGATGCTCGCAAAGTGTCATTGATCATTCTTTTGGGCTAAATGCTGTACAATTTTTTCCCAAGTGTTTTTTCAAGGACATAATATGCTTGCATGGTAAACGAGTTTCTTTATCATACTTTTTGTCTTGTCATTTATGCTGTTCATCTCTATTGCATCACAATCGACTTTTTGTTTTGTCTATTAATTCATGTTAAATAATGTAACAGTTTTGCAGGCACGCCTTGTGCATTGTTCCTAACGTGGTCTTCTGTTACAGAGAATGAGATGAGGCGTGAAATGGAAAGGAAGGAGCAGGAAAGGAAAAAGAGTCAGAAAGTCGATTTTGTTGCAGGTGGCACACAAACTGCCACTGTTGTTCCATCATTAAACATTAACACACAAAATTCAGGTACCAATCAAAGGCTCCACCCAAAAGAGTGGAAAATGACATTTTTCGGTGATTTCTGTTTTGTGTTTGCTTTAATATGACTGGTGAGTGCTTATATGCAAATTGGGTATAATCATTTATGAAACTCATTTTTGCAAATTTGTTTTTTTTTGTTAGCTTCAGTTGCAGTTGCTGCTTTAGCTGTATTACCACCGGTTACAACAACTGTAGATGCCACAACAAGAGACGGTAGACAGAACAAGAAAACAAAATGGGATAAGGTTTTGTTTCTTAACACTTGTGATGCCATTAAAACTTTAATGGATTCAGGAATGTTAAATATTACATCTATGTTTTTCTTTCCTGCAGGTAGATGGCGATATAAAGAGCTCAACACTCTCTGGAGGACATGACAATCCATCAACAACGAGTGTGCATGCAGCACTATTGTCTGCTGCTAATGCTGGTGCTGGATATACAGCTTTTGCGTAAGCTTTTGATGCCAATATGCTTTTTATTCTTCCTCCACTCCTTTTACAATATATATACATAAGAATGTCCATGTTATGTATGTATTTACAAAATTATGTAATATATATTGTGTTTTTATTTCATAATAATATTAGGTGTTCAGAATGTAGCGTGAAACATTTATTAATCAATTTCTTTGATCACTTTCCTACAAGGTTTGGTACATTAACGATTGTCTTTTTGCACTAGTCTTTATTGAGTTATCTGCAACATTATGTGGTGTTATCTGCAGGGGATGAACCCCTTGTGCGTCACGTGATTCGATGACAATCATGTTGGACATTTTGCTTTTTGTCTTCTATCAAAGCCTAAAACAAAGAGTTCAGTAGTCAAATATCTGCTGCAAATTAATTAGTGTATTTCTTGAAATTAATAAGATTTGTTTGTAGTTGTAAGGTTTAAAATAGTAACCAGTTGTCCTGAAATTATTTAGTGATAATCTATGACTTTATGCATACTATTGGAAGGAGGATACTGACAGAGTATTCTGTTCTATTAGCATGTGCAGGAAAAAATGTGTTTATTATTCATCATCATTTTGTTCATTTTCTACACAGGCAAATGAAAATTGCATATGATTAATATGATATTTCATTTTCATTTGGATACATTGAGATCAATCTAATATTTACTCTACACCTTCACTTTGTGGACATCTCATTCAGCCTGTTGTGCAAATGAAAATGTAATGGGGTAATTTTTTTTGGTCTTGAATTGATCTTAAAAACCAATTTGGCTGTTAAATTCATGCTTAATCTTTTGGTGTGGTGTCCTTGTATTTTTCCCGTTAGCTTTTCTTCCTAATTCTGACTTCTTTGGTCGATGCTGGGTTTTTCTGTGAGTACTTAATGGAGAAGGTTTCAGGGAGTAATAGAAGTAACCTGGTGGAGTCATCTTAGTTAATTCTGAAGTAGAATCATGGATGCGCGTTTGCCTGTTCAAGACCTTCATTTTGGGCAAAAAAAGTGGATAATCCTTGTTGTTTCATATTATTGCATCTGTTTTTTCCCCTGAATTATTAAGGTTTTCTCTAATTGATTCTTACAACGTAAGATCTTATACTGATTTCTGGAATGCTG
The DNA here is from genome assembly GCA_004837865.1 of Musa balbisiana. Taxonomy (NCBI): domain Eukaryota; kingdom Viridiplantae; phylum Streptophyta; class Magnoliopsida; order Zingiberales; family Musaceae; genus Musa; species Musa balbisiana. Next base: position 24,609,153 of record CM017190.1, on the reverse strand, counting down.
TCCTTAAGAAGTTTATCTGTGCAGACAACAAAAGAGAAGAGAAGCAGAAGAAAAGAAGGTGGGTGATAGGAAGTTTGACAAAAGATCATGACCTGATTGAAGGTCTAGGAGAGGTTATCCTTGCACCTAAATAATCTTTATATGGTGAAAGTTTTTTCTTCCTACTTGTGATGGTCAAACTAAAAAGATGTATATGTGTGTGTGTGTGTGTGTGTGTGTGTGTGTGTGTTCTACAGAACGTATGCCTGATATGTGTTCTACAGAACGTATGCCTGATATACCCATTTTGTTTTCTCGCAGGTACAATTATACTCCATATGCTTACCTTTCCCCCCGGTTTGGCAGCTAATTAAGGCAAAGAGCAGCATTCAACGACCAGATGCAGCCCTATGGTAACTCTTCAAGCTCGATGATCAAGAGCTCCTCCATCGAAGTATAGGATTGTATTGTAGGCCTACCGTGAAAGCGCATGCCACATCAGTCTTCCATGTAAATCCTCTTCTTAGACAATGCATGCTTGCACTAAGAGCTTTATTTTGATGCGTTATGCCAGTACCAAATTGAGACCAAAATGTTTTAATGTAAATCTTTCAGCTAGAGATACGCCAAGATCAAGACGTGTTCATGTCGAATTGTTTTCAGAAGTCGCTTGGTGAGGCCAAGCGTTAACTTTAACCAGGGGACTGTCTATACAATTCCGTTGAGCCATTTGGATGTAATGCCCGAGTTCCTTGTTCGGGGTTTGAATCTGGTTCTAGTGCAAATCTAGCCTCATAAAAAGTACCTGAAATCCAATAAAAAAAATATGATCCGTTAACCCGACAATATGTCTATTTTTATACGAGCTCACGGGTATTTAAAGTTAATTCATCTGCTTTTTTTATTAGCCATTGTTTCCCTCTCGATGGATTACGATTGTATGAAAAGCTATTATATTTATGGTAAACATATTGCCACTGTGACTCGAATAGCTGCGCAATGATTGACAACTGTTAAGAGGTTTCAAAAGAGGAATATATCCTTCTTTATTGTGATGGACAGACATGAAACTACAAAACCACCTTTTATTTCCCACTAAATATAACGCAAATAAAATGTGTTGTATGTCGGCTACATTTATTATCGTGTTGGACTGTCTTAAGTGGCGACTTGAGAGAGAGAGAGAGAGAGAGAGAGAGAGAGAGAGACCAGCGATCCCAATCTAGACCACTAAAGCGCCGCCCCACATGGCTTCGCTGCCGTTGGGACCACCGCCGCCAGGCCACGATGCGGCCGCCGCCGCCGCCGCCCTCACCCTCGCTCCACCTCCCCGGCCGGAAATGGCCGACAAGAAGGTCGCCCCCTTTTCCACCTCATCGCATCCTGCCGATTCCCTTTTCCGCTGTTTGCTTTGGGTAGCATCTTCGATTACTTTGCAATCGCCATGGTTGCGGAACGATTTTGTTGTGCCTTCTGTTTTGTGTTTACCCCCGTGGAAAAGCTTGATCGTGTCTGAGAGATTACTTGTGCAAGGGACCTTTCCGCGTTCCTTTTGCAGATCTCGATGGTAAATTGGGTTTTGAGTTACTGTTATGAGGGGTCGTGGATCTGTCGGTTCTTTCGTTTCCCCGTTTTCTTGGAAATTCGGTGATTTCCCTCTTTTTCTCATCACAACGTAGTTTTAACAAACTGCGAATTTTGTTCTTCTGATCTGATTTCTTCTGCCGCGCTCGATTGCGACTTATTGCTCTCTCTCTTTTTTTTTCTTCATCATTTCATCTTTATTTACGTTAAATTTTTTTTTGCAATTTCCACCAAACAAATTTACGACAACTTATCATAACAAGCATCTGTTGTTCAGGAGAGTGAACCAGTAACTGGTCATATCATCTCCACCACCATCGGAGGCAAGAACGGTGAACCAAAACAGGTTCGAAGCCAAATGTGTTGTGCCCGATGATGTCAAATGGGATCTTAAGATTCTGCTTTAGTTCACTTGTTGTGGTGCCTTTTACTTGACATGCAGACAATTAGCTACATGGCTGAGCGTGTTGTAGGGACTGGCTCATTTGGAGTAGTCTTCCAGGTTTCGTACTTCAGGATTTGTACAGTCATGTGATTTTGTGCTCTGGATTCAGATATGGTTGTCTCTGGCAGGCCAAATGCTTGGAAACGGGAGAAACAGTTGCCATAAAGAAGGTTTTACAGGACAAAAGATACAAAAATCGTGAGCTGCAACTGATGCGCTCAATGGATCATCCAAATGTTATCTGTCTTAGGCATTGTTTCTTCTCCACTACAAGCAGAGATGAGCTTTTCCTTAACCTAGTTATGGAATATGTCCCTGAATCTTTGTATGGCGTCCTAAGGCATTTCAGTAATGTGAATCAGAGGATGCCACTTATCTATGTCAAGTTGTACACATATCAGGTATTCTTGCCACTTCTTGAAGATTTCTTGATGTACATATTTAATGTAGTATTTACATAAATAATTTATGCAGATATTTAGAGGGCTGGCTTATATCCATACCGTTCCAGGAGTTTGCCATAGAGATGTGAAGCCACAGAATGTTCTGGTAGGTTATTGTTACCCAATTATTAGTAAGTTATTAGTTCTGTTTGAGAAAATCTGTTGTTATATGGTTATTTATACATTCCACAGGTTGACCCTCTTACTCACCAAGTCAAATTATGTGATTTTGGAAGTGCAAAAATTCTGGTATGTTTTATACTCTAACAAATATTGTGCCATTTATATATTTTGTTCTGGGAAATACTTAAATGGTATAAATTAGGTGTGTCATTGTGACAATCGATGGCCATTCCTTCTCCAAATCTGCTATGCGGTCTAGCCACACCCAAAATAAACATGAATAGGAGAATCACATTCTTAAACGAATAATTATGTTTTCTTAAAACTAACCTTTAACAGATGAGATCCATATGGGTTCTCCATTGAGTTAATGAACCAGAAATTGAGCCTAATTCTTTTCTACACTGGTGCAAGACAATTAGGTATTTTCATATGCTTGAACATTGATATACCATTATTAAATAAAAACAAAATAAATGACCAAAACTTGGATAATTAGTGCCAACAATCTACTAAATTTTTTTCTTCGACTACTGAAGCCACTCCTTGTCTTTTTATGAGATGCACAGGCATGGTGTAAAAGGGACCAGTGTGGAGTTACTGCTCTTACGAAATTGTATATAGGCTAAAAATACAGGAATGGTCGATGTTACTAATTGGATTACAATTGTCAGTTACAGTGGACTTGTTTGCAAGAATTTTTATGGTGGCAAATAATTGTCACACTTAGTCTCGGTTTTGAAAGAAATAGGAGATAGTGGTCTGACCTATAAATACTTGTTGGTATTTTCTGGTATGACCTTGATTTAAAACCATGATTTCATCTTAACATCATTGGTTAAATTGACATCCTACTTATTAGGTGCAACAAAGATCGATACGATGATATGTCAGTGCAGCTATCTGCATTTCATATGTAAAATATTTTGAATGCTCATCACAAGTATCCCTTTTTTATCCCATGATGTCTTATTTCTAGCCATTTTGATGCCGAAAAGGAACATACAGGAAATATATGTGGACTTAGCATTTGTTGCACTATCATAGCTGTGTGATATTAGCTGACATGGCATTATGTCTTCCTGGGTCACCCCCATATCATATTTCTAGCTTATATGTATTATTAGTACTAGAAAATTAACTTTTTTGGAAAATATGGGAGAAATTAACTTAGACAGCTGGCCCTAAAGCATCTCAATAATTTTCTGTAGGCATGAACTTCATGACGGCTTGCCAATGTTTAGAGCAATTAATATACTTTATTGCTTGAGCAAACAGTAGTAGTGGTAGAATGTTCTGCAAGAAAATTCCAGCTTCTCCCGTTATTGTGTTGCATAGTTTGACTATTATACGAGTCTTCCTTACATTTTAGAATTTATATTGTTTTAGGCTAGGCAAAGTAATTCTGAAGTTCCAAGTTCTATCATGTAATGATACCAACCTTGTGCACAGTGTGACGTGTCCTGTCATGTTTATTGGCGTCTTAATGATTGGTGGTTCATGATATGTATGTATTTTGATTGTGCATATTCATCCTCAAAGCGAAAAGAACACATGATATTTGCCCTGTAATGTAATCCTGATTATTGGTTATACATGGTTTGCCTAGTTAATGACGTGTAATTGCATATGACCCTTGTTTGTTTCTGAACAGATGACATTATAGATCACACTTTTACTAGATCTCTGAAAAATAGGTGGCCAATTTATGAGGTTCTGCCAATGCAGGGTCTTAGATGGATCAATATATAGAGACTGTCCCTTTCATGCATCAAATAAAAAAAAAAGAGAAACTTCATTTTACCTTGCCAGCAAACAAATATACCCCTCCCTCACACTTGTGAAATTCATCTTTCTTTTGGGCTCTAATGTTGTCATTTTTTTTCTATTAATTAAACTTTCCTACCAGGTTAAGGGTGAAGTGAACATATCTTATATTTGTTCTCGCTATTACCGTGCTCCAGAGCTTATTTTTGGTGCAACTGAATATACAACATCAATTGATATATGGTCAGCAGGTTGTGTTCTTGCTGAGTTACTTATTGGCCAGGTAAGCGTATAACAAATTCTAAAGAGCAGACATTTGATGTAGTCTCAGAAATTTAATTATTTTAAATTGTCTATATGTGCTAGCCACTGTTTCCTGGTGAAAGTGCTGTCGATCAGCTTGTCCAGATAGTCAAGGTATGGCTTTGTGACATCCTCAGTTTATAACAAATGTGTGTGTGTGTTTATATATATATATATGTACATACATACATATACAGATACATACACATATACATACATATACAGATACATACATACATATACATATACATATACATATACATATACATATACATATATATACATACATACATACATATATACATACATACATATACATATACAGATGAAGTGCTCTAATGCAGGTTCTTGGAACTCCAACCCGTGAGGAAATTCGGTGCATGAATCCTAGCTATACAGAGTTCAGGTTTCCACAGATAAAAGCTCATCCATGGCACAAGGTTAGTTGCATGCTTTTCTGAATGATTGTAGCTTTTCATTTTTTTCTAACCTATATCTTCAAAAGTCAAAATATACACATTAAAGGTGCAAGCAGATAACAATGCTTTAAAGTGCCAGAAGATAATAATGAACATCCAAATACAGATAGCCTTATCTCATTTAGTAAAGGACATTGTTGGATGACTAGTCTGAAAGTGATATGTTCTGATATGTTCTATTGCTGTTTTTTTTTTTTTTTTCACTAAATGAGATAAGACTAGTCTGAAAGTGATCCAGATTAATTTTGTGTGTATGACGCTCATAATTTGATTTCTGTGTTCATTTTAGGTCTTAACGTTAAAGATTTATAATCAACTGCCTGTGGTAACTTGTGATTTCCATCGTCATCGTAAAGCAAAAGGAAAATTTAGCTGTGGATATCCCATGCATTTCTCAGCAGGATGTTCATCTCTTAATCTATAGATGTACTCGTACATCTTTGCTAACTTCTTTCTGGATTTTCTGCTAGGGAACATTTTGGCACAGGTTTATATGGTTTAAACTGGGTCAAAAGACCCTTTGTTTACAAGTGAAATTTTAAAATTGGTAGCATCTAAGAAGTTAAAAACCATATGTGCAATTTATATCTTTATTACCTGATCAAATGAGTGTGTAGGTTCATCTTTGGCCTGTGCATTAAATTTGTCTGGTGACCATCAAAAAGTTGGTAGTTCACTACCAAAATTTCAGATTTAAGTGCTGTTAATATATTTTGAAACAATTTTTCTGTAGCTGAGTTACTTTTCAAAAAGCTTGTTGCCATTATTATGCATAATGTAAATGTGCTTATTTTGAAGAGCAACTGTAGTAAGTTTTGATTTTCAGATTTTCCACAAGCGAATGCCTCCCGAAGCTATAGATCTTACGTCACGCCTTCTCCAATACTCCCCATGTTTTCGTTGCTCTGCAGTAAGTACTTTTCTCCACTTTTTTCTAGTCAATAAAGCATTTTTAACAACTTTCTAATATACTAGAATTAAAGCTTATTACGGTTGGATTTTGTTTCCTAAGATTTGTAAACATATTATTTTTGATTGTTTGGATTAAAAAAAATGGTCCAGTGCCTAAGGCTTCTGCCAATTTGGGATATAGGGAGGGACAATTGTCCTTGATCACCTTTTGTACTTGCATGAACAAATTAAAAATGTTGATTTTTTTTCCCTTCACTTTTGTGAATTTGATCTTTGTCCAGCTGGAAGCATGTGCCCATCCCTTCTTTGATGAGCTACGAGAACCTAATGCGCGATTGCCAAATGGTCGCCCTCTGCCTCCTCTTTTCAACTTTAATCAAGAAGTAAGAATGCTAGCTTTTTAAAGCTTTGTCTGCAAATTTTGATGTTCCCCGTTTGTACTGCTATGTTTTTTCTCTAACTGAAATTTAATTCACAAAAATTGATAAATAAGAATCTATCTGCTGCATATATTGGTTTGCTTTCTTGCTGATTATTGATAATATTAATATAATATTGATAATTTATTCACATAGGGGACGGTTGGGAATAATTCAATACATTTGTGTGAGTCAAGGATGGTATTGTATTTCTTACTTGAATTGGGGATTAGGCAGGGGTCTGATGGGACTTTCAAGAGGTAGGTTGAGATGGTTTGTAAAAACCCATACCATTCCCATCCTATTATACATTGCAGTATGTACTTTATGTGCCTTGCCATGTGCTTGCACAGATACAATACCAGATTTTATTTATATGGACTCACACTGCAACACAAGTTTTCTCCTGTAGACAGCAAGGATTTGTCAATTAAATTCCTGGTCATTGATATCTCGTATCAGCTATGCTACACAACCATGTTCTAGACATCTTGCACAGAAGCACCTATATTTCAGTATCCAACAACTTAATATTGGATTATTTCCTAAACATGCCCATGCCGACTGGACTTTGTCCGCAATTTAGACCTCAGCTATGTTAGCAAATGATGATTTCTAACGAAGCTAAGCAATTGTCTCTCTAAATTTTGTGTTAGACTTTTCTATGTGCTGGTGGCCTTTTTGATATCTTCCTGTCCTCTTCAGATCTGATTGATGACTTTTTTGAAGTAAAAGTTGTCAATGATGATTGTCCAGAAGAGATAATAAAAAAATTTGCTTCAACAATCATGAAGTTTGTCAGCTTTGTCAACATTGAATTGCTTTTCCTTTTACCCTTCTAGAAAAATGGCATAAAAAGTTTACCCCTTTTTCCATCAACTTTTAAGCTGCTTCCCTGGATGACCAGTTTAGCATATGCTATGCTGATGTGAGATCTTGGATGCCTGTGAACTCCATTTCTGTGGTCCAAGGATATGAAAGGCCCTGCTTAGGATGATTATTAGAGTGAGAAGGTCTGGGATTCTGAAAGTGACCGTTCACTCGGCATCCTGGTTGTTATCTGCAGATATAGCAATTACACATCCGTACAAACTTCAATATTTGCATGAAAATGGTCAACACTGATGGATATTAATAGGCTGCTTTGTGTTTGCAGTTGGCTGGAGCATCACCAGAGCTTATTAACAAATTGATTCCAGAACATGTGAGGCGGCAATCTGGTCTTGGTTTCTTGCATCCAGCAGGCACATAAACTCATAACACTTCCGAATTGTGGTTCTCAGAAGATAGAAGGCCCTTGTATTGTTCTTTTCATGTCCATGAGAAAGTTTAGGAAAAAGATGTCTCACCTGATGGAAGCTGACAAAGCATAGCTTCTGGACTGTTTAGGTGGGTCCCTAGCCGATGCTACTATAAACTTGTGACTCTTTGAGTGTTAAGATATATGACTAGAGGGCAGGGTGCAGGTTTCTTCGCAGTGTTGTTTGGCTCCGTTCTCAATGATTACCCTGGTTATCTTGGTTTCTATTTAATAGTACTGGAGGATGGTAATTTTAAGGTGGTTGGATGTAGTAGCCTGTTGTGTAAATGCAATACCTGATTCATAGTTTGAATGGTGTGGAGCTGGAAACTGGAAATCCATGTATCGCCTCAATTTATATGTATCTTCTACCTGCTTCGAGTCTGATGACTGCTAACCTATTGATTTATGACTTCTGCCTGCTCATGCAAGTGTTGGTGATGATTTCTACAGCCTTAACCACTGCAGCTAGTGATGCACTTATCAGAGATGGTCAATGCACAAGGAGTTTGGTGGAAATCCAAGGTAAACCACTACAAAGTATGCCTTGTTTTATGTCAGCATGATGGATTGTGGTTAGAAATAAGATTTCATCACGTTTGTGCCTTTTTGGCAATTAAGATAAGCTAGAGAATGCTTTTGTCATCATGGCCATGTAATAATAGTAGCAAGCTGTTCATTACCTGATGCTTATGTTGTCACACAAACAGTGAATATAACATGCGTGGAATGGCTTTGTCTGTGTGCTTGCTTCATCATCAATGATTTAGGTCGTCGTTTGTGTGTCGGCAATCGGCCCACCTGCCTCAAGTCAAAAAATATGATTTGGCTGTGTTGTTGTTGTTGTCTTCTACTTGTGTGCAGGCCTCCTGTGATTTCCAAACGAGAAGGCTACCAAACCCAAGCTGTTGACTTGGTAGCAGAGAGGAGGCATTCTTCTCTTCAGGAGAAGTCCCAAGCATGTGCTGCTTCATGCTCTGTGGCATGTGGAAGACAGCACGAGGTCCCATACCACCAAAGTGTCCTGTAATTGTCAACACTGGTAAGTGGCAACTACCCTTGAGAAGTTGGGGAATTTATGTCTTCTCGAAATCTGGAAATAGTCTTTTTGCCCATGCAAATTTTTCATGGCATGTCCTTTCAAATATTAAAATCTTTCTTGTGCATTCTAGTTTGATATTGGCTGGTTTTTGAGTTACATTGACATGCAAATGCCTAAACTACTTTTTAGTATTTCTTACGATCATAATAAGTCTGTAAAAAGTGTTGATATCAGTTAGATTTTTAACTAAAAATTCAATGATAGTTGGCTATCAAACATTCATTCTGATGCATACGTACAAGTTCATATATATATATATATATATATATATATATATATATATATATATATATAGAGAGAGAGAGAGAGAGAGAGAGAGAGAGAGAGAGAGAGATGCTCAGAACACTTGACACAGTCATTTGTGTCAAATGGATCATGGAGATATATGTATATTTCCATGTTTATTCTCGCAATAGAACCGTCAGTACTTCAACTCCACGGCGACCTCCTCGAGGAGTGCAGACATGACACGGTCTTCCACCTGACCCACAACGCCATCAACTTCTTCCACGCAAATGCCGTTCCTCCATCCCAAGTCCCACATCGCGTTCAACCACCCATCTCCGCATCGGAGATCCCTCTCCAGTCTCACGTAAAGCCCGTCCGTGGAAGCCACCTCCTCGTCCTTCTCACCGTAACTGGCGAGCCTTCTCATTCCCCTGCTGATCTCCCCCACCAGCTTATCCATGGCCGCGTCGTCCGCTGACGAGCTCCTCGAGCAGGCCGGCAGCAGAGGGTGGCCGCAGAGATCTCGATGGCGCCTTTTACGCGCTACCGACTCCTCTGCGCAATCCCAATACAGCTTGGCATCTTCGTCAACCTGCTTCAGCTCAGCGAGGCTCATCTCATGCGCATGCGACAGGAGTGAGAGAAGTAAGCCTTCCAGGTATCCCTCTTTATCTTCTCTTTTAGCGGTGTTTCTGGCCTCGCTGCCAACAAGCTTCGCGACTGCTGCTTTTGCTTTGCCAGGACTTGTGCTGGGCTTCGGCATGATCTCGCACATGATCTTCTCTGTGAGATCATCAAGGTTACAAGGAAACGAAATTAATTTCAAGAGTTGAACTCCGTGGATTCCAAGGATTAGTGGATGCTGTACCATTGATGGCTGCTCTCGGGTGCAGCCTTCTCTGTTTAGGAGGTTGAACTGCAGGCATAATAATGTTGATCGCTGATGCATCCTCTGCCTTGCGGGAAGGATCGATGATTCCTCCACCATCTTTCCGCTCTGTAGTCTACGAAAACAGAGATGGTAATATCGAAGCATTCTAATGTGAATAAGAGTTACAAGTTAGACCACCACCGAGTCTCTAAATTCTAAAGGATATCTTTGGAGCCAAAATGGTTGAATGCAGACTACTCAGCAAAACCAGCATGAAAGATACTATATCATCTTTTATGGCGCATCGATCGAACACTTCCATCAGAAGAAAAAGAAGCTTCTTTTTTATTTGTTCTACCTTGAATTTGGCAGTCTTTTGAGCTGGTTTCGATCCAGTAACCTTCTTCTCTGTTGACGCAGGAATGGTGGAGCTCCTCGACACCGGTTGCTGTGGTCTCCCTCTGCCGAAAGCGATGATGCTCTGCTTTCGGGGCTCGGTTGATGCTGTTCTCGTCTTCTTGGCGTGAACCACCGGAGGAGCTGCTGCAGTCTTCACATCTCTTCTGCTCTGTGCTTGCTTTCGATCCGAACCGGACTTTTGTCGCCCATCACACGCAGAAGCTGCTGCCATTCCACTCTTCGAGATCTCAACTTCCTTCCTTTCTGATTCATGTGCCACTTGTCTTCCTGAAGTCTTACAGGAACCGAGCTCCTCCTGCTTCGCTCCTCTCCTCAACGATGTGGCTTCGTCATCCATATCGAATCTTCTGCTGCGTTCCATCTTTTGCAGCATCGACCTTGTTGCCTCGGGCGCTCGAACCTGTTGTTTTCTTTTGATGGATTCGGCAGGGAGTTGTTCCAATCCCATAAGCCTCGCGATCAAGCTTGGAGCTTTCATCTTCATGGGTTGACCCGAGGCTGTGATTGGATTCTTTGTGTTGACCTCTTCCTCGTGACGGGAGGCATTCGATCCACTTCTCGGATGGAAACCTAATGATCGGCTAGACGACGCCTTCTCATCGTCGGAAGAGTTCAGCAGCAGGCTGCGGCCGTAGAGGCTGTCTCTGATCACTTCTTTCAGCTCCGCCCCGCAGCTCCTCCACGAACGACTGCCGCAGAGCTTCTCTTCCTCCGGCACTGCCAATCTTCTCGATCCCTGCAACCCTCCTCCCTCCACGAGTTCTCCCTTGCCCAAAAACCCTGCCTTGTCCTTCGTCTTCGGAAGACCACGGCCGGCGTTCTTCGATCCGCCATCGAGGTTGGCCACCTTGAACCATGAGCTGACCATGTAGCTCAGCCTGCGATTTAAGCTGCACAGTGGACGTCCCAGCAAATATATCACCTCTTATTCCTTGTGCTTCCAATTGCGTGGGGGTTATGGCATTCATCTCTCTGCAGCCTTTTTCTTATTCGTGACTGCACCAATTAAAATCTTCTCGAGAACAACAACAACAACAACAACAACAACAACAACAACAACAACAACAACAACAACAACAACAACAACAACAACAACAACAACAACAACAACAACAACAACAACAACAACAACAACAACAACAACAACAACAACAACAACAACAACAACAACAACAACAACAACAACAACAACAACAACAACAACAACAACAACAACAACAACAACAACAACAACAACAACAACAACAACAACAACAACAACAACAACAACAACAACAACAACAACAACAACAACAACAACAACAACAACAACAACAACAACAACAACAACAACAACAACAACAACAACAACAACAACAACAACAACAACAACAACAACAACAACTTGTCCTTCGTCTTCGGAGACCACGGCCGGCGTTCTTCGATCCGCCATCGAGGTTGGCCACCTTGAACCATGAGCTGACCATGTAGCTTCACCAACAGCTGCACGTCGCCACTCTCCCCGAAGGCCATCGCCTTCCCTCCTCGCCACCCAAGCCGATGCGATCGACAGCCTCTTCGGGGATTCCACTACAGCAAAAGGCGATGCGGTTGACTCGAAATCTTGGTTCAACCGTTCCAAATCGTTCTCTTCTGCCGACGGGGATTTGCAATACGAATCCACAACCAGCTACCTTAAATTGGCTGAAACCAATATTCTATCCATATATAGGTATAAGACTACCACAGACGAGGGCAAACGATCCATGTCTTCCTCGCCAACAGAAGCATCAGCACGTCACTGAAATCTGTAGCAAATTTGACTGCGTGGAAGACTTTATTTGAATAGAACAACGGAGGAGAAAGAGACCTACCGGAGACATGAAGCGTATGATCTGCGTGGAAGATTAAGAAGAAAGACCTGTCTCCATCCCCACCAAGAAGAAATGCGATGTCTCGACTCGTCTACGTCGCAGAGCACGAGGAGGCGGAGGACGAGCAAGGCTTCTGCTTCCTGCCGGTCTTCACACAGACTGAGCCCATTTAATTGGCGGGTCCATGCGATGCTGTTACTCCCAGTAGGAGGAAGGAAGACAACGAAACCCTGCCGCAGACGCAGGACCAGATCTGTGAACCCTAGCCGTTTCCTCTTCCCTTTCATTTGATGTGGGGAGATTGTTCTTCTCCAAGGAATAATGGAGGAGGAGTTGACCCACCATGTTTTCATCGATGAAAGCCCCCCTCGAAAGCGCTCTATCGGAGCGTTCGTTCTTAGAGCAGGTGGACACCGATGCAGACTGTGAGAGGAGTCGCTCACGAGGGCGAGGAAGCTGATGCATGATGGGATCGGATGAGGAGCGAGGAAGAGCAGCCTCGAACTTGTTCTCGCTTGGCTGGGGGATTTAAGCTGCACAGTGGACGTCCCAGCAAATATATCACCTCTTATTCCTTGTGCTTCCAATTGCGTGGGGGGTTATGGCATTCATCTCTCTGCAGCCTTTTTCTTATTCGTGACTGCACCAATTAAAATCTTCTCGAGAACAACAACAACAACAACAACAACAACAACAACTACAAAAAGATTCCTCACTGAATGATTGTAGCTGCAGCTGATTTGATATCTCAGGTCTGATATCAAATATAATGCACCCATCATGATTGTTGTCCTTTGTCACTGTTTCTGCCGATTGGTGACCGTATATATTATTGGTTGACGAAGTTCATACATACATATGGATAAACTTTAATTATGTTTTTATCACCAATCTAATTCTAGAAAATAAGTGGACTTGATGTTTCTTGTCGAGATCTAACATTAAATAGAATATCCGACAGTTGATAGTAATAGACCACTACTACTACTCGAGGCTTATTATAAACCGATTCAATTCGCTGACATTAAACTGAGCTGTCAAAACCTCTTCCTCTCCTATCTATCGTCCATGATGGATGGAGAACATAGTTTCAGTCGGCAGAGGTGATGATAAATGATGCACCTACGGTGCATGCCTTTATCCTGTCATCTTTTCTGCAGAGAGGTTATAGTCCATTAGTTATCATGTGAGAGTTACAAGGCTGTCAATCTTGAGGGGCCCCACAGGTTTCATGGAGTGCAAGGAAATCAATGGACATCGACATGGCTGAACAACGAAGAAAGCAGCAGGTCCTTGCCACTGAGATGATGACGGCCACCGTTGGCTGCCACAAAGACAAACCCACTGCACTGCTCTATAACTTTGTGTGGGCAAAAGAAAGATGTTACTGTTGTAAAGTTTTGGGCAACCCACAAATTGGATTATTATTATTATTATTATTATTATTATTATTATTATTATTATTATTATTATTATTATTATTATTGTTATTTACCGGCAGTAAAACTGTAAAAAAATGAAAAGAAAAAATAATCTAATCGACGGCTCTTTTTTTTTTTTTTTCAACTTTCGATTGTCATAATGGTGACCTTTTTCTAAGTATATATTAATTCGATTTGGGATTAATTTGTCCACTCTAAGGGTATTGAATCTTATCAAAATTATGTTGGGTCAATGTTTTATAAATACTCATTTGATTTGATGTTTAAATTAGTTTGAAATTCAAAGAACGTATTTGGGGAGGGGAGACATCTGTAATGAACTCTGAGACCGTTGGTCTCATGATCGATGTTAGCTATCATGAGTAGTTGATTGTGATCATGTAGTGTCAAGACAAGGATACTTTGGCTGACTTGAGCACATGACATTGAGATGTCATCCTATGTGGCATTAAGATGTCGAATACATGTTGGCCATATGGCTCCAAAGTATTGGGCATATATCAATTATGTGATACTAATGTCACGATCTTACTTGGTTTTACCTAAGTCATGCGGCACATACTCTGCGTGTTTATCCTCCTCAAAACCTTTCATGGTCCATTAAAAACTTGTAAAAGAGAAGACGGATTATACGAAATATTTCATTTGGGATTTACAAGTAATTATTTCAACAAACACATTATAACTAATATAAATTATAAACATAGATTTTATAAGTTTTGAACGGTCGCACAACAAAGGGTTTAAAATGGTCCATCATAGATCGAAATCCTCACAAATGTTCACATAACATAATCTTTATTTACAAACCTAAATTGCTCATCAAATTCAACTAAAATAGAATTATCAAACCTATGATCAACCCTTCTTTACATAATATGTAAAGCATCAATAAAATTATAAACATTATATCAAATACTATGTTTATAACTTTGTTAGTAAAAAAAACTAAAGTGTGAGAGCATAGGTCACATAGAACTTAGGTATTAACTTGCCATCAGCACATATGGTTAACGATTGATTGTCCGATAAAATTATTCACTTTGCCCACAGATGTCATAATATTATATCATATTAAGCAAATCGAAATCGAGGATCGACTCCTTACAAGTGCAAGCTCCAATTAGCATGCTGCTCCTCATCTTAATGTTTCTTTTTTTTTCTTTAAGATAAGCGATGAGATTTGATCCCCAAAATCTTATTTTATATATATATATATATATATATATATATATATATATATATATATATATATATATATATATATATATATATATATATATATATATATATATATATATATATATATATATATATATATATATATATATATATATATATATATATATATAAACAAGAGGTAAGCGCCTGTCAATTTAATGGTATCATCAAATAGAGGACTTTGGTGTTTGATATAATGGATATTAAACTGGTGAACTTCATCGATCCGAATTAGGTACAGTCTAATTTCCTACCCGAAGATACTTGGATCCAATTTAAACGGGTTGGATAGACAGATGTCTGTTTAGGAAAAGAATCCGATCCGACCCGTTATCAATCCTTGTGGTTGGGGTTGGGGTTGGGGTCAGTGAAAGATCCAGAATTCCCGGGGCTATTTGCCAGCCTCGGAATCTATGGACCGGAAATCTGACCACCCACTTCTCTCCTCAACACAACAAACCCGGCCACCCCATAAATAGCCTCCTTTCCTATTTTATTCTTCTTCTTCCTTCCCTCCTTAACGCTCCCTTTCTTTCTCCTCCCCCACCCTTTCCCTCTTACATGCACCCCACGTCCTGACACAATCCCCGCTCCTCCCTTGGGTGCATGTCGGAGGTGGACTCCTCCTCAACCCGTTCGACCATTTGCCAAAGACGACGTCTCCTCCTCCTCCTCCTCTCTCTCTCTCTCTCTCTCTCCCTCCCGTCCCCTCCCCTCCCCTCCCCTCCCCTCTGTTTGTCGCACTGAGCAGCGTTGCCCTCCTCCTCGTCCAAGGAACACCGTTTCGACCTGCCTTCCCTTCCGTCTGCCGGCCGGGCATGTACAAGGCTTGCCTTGACATGGTGCCCTTTCGAGCCGTCGGCGCTTGATAGCTCGGTTTCTCGAGCTAGGACTTGGCCTTGACAGGTTGATGCACCGGGAGGAGATGTTGGAGGACTCAGGCAACGGATCACATGCCTTGAGCTTCGAGGATGCGGGAGGGGGCGGGTCGCTTGCCGACGACAAGGTGCTCGTCAGGAGCCAGGGTTCAACAACGGCCAGCGACGCTTCGGAGGGACAGCAGATCGGCACCGCGCCTGATCGCTCACCTGAGGAAGCACCCAAGTCAAGGCCGAGAAAGGATGGAAATGGCCCCCCATCAGGTAAGCCAGCGGCAATTACTTACTTGGTACGAATATTTATTTAAATTGATGATGACATTTGAGATTATTTGCTCTCCCTGTTTGGACACCATATACAACAATATTGTTCTTGCAGTAACGAAGCATAAATTTGATTGGGGTATAGCTAACCTCACTGTGATGGAATCATTTCTTTGGCAGATATGGAGTTGATGAAGGAGAAGTTCGCAAAGCTTCTTCTCGGTGAAGACATGTCCGGTGCAGGAACAGGAGTTTCCTCAGCTCTGGCTCTCTCTAATGCCATCACGAATCTTGCAGGTTTTGTCTAATTATCTCAATGTCACACAACAGTTGAAGCATTTCATATACAGCATATGTCGCTTGCCGACGACAAGGTGCTCGTCAGGAGCCAGGGTTCAACAACGGCCAGCGACGCTTCGGAGGGACAGCAGATCGGCACCGCGCCTGATCGCTCACCTGAGGAAGCACCCAAGTCAAGGCCGAGAAAGGATGGAAATGGCCCCCCATCAGGTAAGCCAGCGGCAATTACTTACTTGGTACGAATATTTATTTAAATTGATGATGACATTTGAGATTATTTGCTCTCCCTGTTTGGACACCATATACAACAATATTGTTCTTGCAGTAACGAAGCATAAATTTGATTGGGGTATAGCTAACCTCACTGTGATGGAATCATTTCTTTGGCAGATATGGAGTTGAAATATGGTATCAATGTATGTGATGTCATAAAGTGGCCTTTCAAAACTTGCTTCCTTCTGTAGATCGATCCAACAGTTGCAGAAACAGTATATATATATATATATTAAATGCAACAATTATTCTGAAAATTATAAAGTTACATGCAGAATTCCAACTTGCATAACAAATGCATACTTCAGCTATCCAAATGAACGTTCCCCCCCCCCCCCACCCCCCCCTCTAATGGTTCCCCATTGCTCATGCCTTCCTTATTCAGCTTCTGTTTTCGGAGAGCAGTGGCGCTTGGAACCCATGTCGGCAGAAAGGAAGGCAAGGTGGAGAAAGGAAATTGACTGGCTCTTATCCGTCACCGATCATATCGTGGAGTTTGTTGCCTCCCAGCAGACATCAGGGGATGGAAAACACATGGAGGTAAATCAAGCAACCTTTCATCGACATCTAACGACACTCGCAACGTTTTCTCTTACAAACACTACCCCGACACCTAATCTGATTCTTTCTACACTCTCGTGTCATCCTCTGTACAGATAATGATAACACAGCAACGAAAAGATCTTCGCATGAACATTCCTGCCTTGAGGAAGCTTGATGCGATGCTGATTGTAAGTACATAAACTTAGGAGATTAGATGGTCCTCGGATGTACTAACCATGAACTTTGGTCGAATCTGAAATCTATCTATCTATCTATCTATCTATCTATTTTGATGGTACAGGAATACCTCGACAATTTCAAGGACCAAAAAGAGTTCTGGTACGTATCCAGAGATGCTGATGAATCCGAGAAGGGAAACGCACAGAGGACCGATGATAAGTGGTGGCTCCCAACCGTGAGAGTCCCTCCGAACGGGTTGTCGGAAGCATCAAGAAAATGGATTCAGCATCAGAAAGAGCTCGTGAACCAAGTGCTCAAAGCGGCTATGGCCATCAACGCGAATGTTCTAATGGAAATGGAGATTCCAGAAGACTACATTGAATCCCTTCCTAAGGTAGGCAGGCATCCGAGTTTCATATCCTCGGAACCCATAACTGGTTGGATAAAACTAGTGCAAGAGATGCTTTTGCCCGACTCAAATGCAGTCAGTCCTTGGATTAAAACTTAAAGCTTTGCGTATCATAATCATCTTCTGCTTCCAGAGCACCACTGCACTAATCATCAAGTGCATACAGGCTGGAACTTCTCTACATTCTGCAGGCCGGGAAAGTGATGTTGCTCCCATAGTCGCAGACTCGCTGCTTCAGAGAGTTCAACCATCAACTAGATGATTTTTCGTACTCTTCTACCATGTACCAACCACCATGTTGTCATGGGCTAGATAGATACTCTTTGCACTGCTTTCCTATGTTTCTTGGGAACACTAACCTTAATATCTATCAGGCAGGAAACACCTGAGATTACCATCATGGACTAACCAAAATTTGTTTTACAGATATGGACGTCAGTCGATTTTAAGTAGTCGAGCAAAAATTTGAACCTTAATCTTAACCAAATTTGAAGCAGTCAAAAGTTGGTTTGGGTTTTCCTCCCTTCTCATTGACCAATTTTCATGACACAGAACGGTAGATCGAGCCTCGGAGATGCACTATATAGAAATATTACAGAGGAAGACTTTGATGCCGAAGCGTTCCTTGAATCTGCGGACTTGTCGACCGAGCACAAGATCCTGGACCTCAAAGATCGCATCGAAGCATCCGTTGTCATCTGGAAGAGGAAGATGCACAACAAAGATGTCAAATCATCATGGGTTTCAGCCGTCAGCTGGGGGAAGCGGGAGCAGTTTGAAGATAGAGCAGAAACAATTTTACTCATTCTCAAGCACAGATTCCCTGGTATCCCTCAATCACAGCTGGACATAAGCAAGATCCAGTACAATAAGGTATGCATTTCTTCTCTAAGACAGCATCAGATCGATTGTTCGCTGTAAAACATTTTACTCTTCTGTACGCACGTGTAGGATGTGGGCTACTCTATCCTCGAAAGCTACTCGAGGATTCTAGAAAGTTTAGCTTTCACCGTGATGTCTCGGATAGAAGATGTTCTTCGTGCGGATTCTCTTGCTCAAGATCCGGGTCATGGCAACTCGAAGAAAAGTCCTTCAAAGACGGATTCAGAACAAGTTACTGGAACGGCGAAATCCCTCGTCGATTCAGCAGCAGAGGAAACCGAAAAGCTTAATAAACTAGAATCAAACGGTTCCATGACACTGTCAGATTTCATGGAATGGGAGATGGATCAAGATACTGAGACAAAGGAGGAGGAGGAGGAGGAGGAGGAGGAGGAGGAGGAAGAAACAGGTAATTTGGATTAAATGCTAAATTCAGAAGATTGATGAAACAGTCTTACTAGTAGTGTTACTGACAAGAAAAATTTCCCATCGAGATAGCAGACACCGGAGGAGGGGCTTAAGCAGCACAAACAAGCCCACCAGCCGAAGTGGACAAAAGATGATAGACGCTTGGGATGGTTACAAATGGAAATGTACATAATTTTATGAGAGCTTCTAAGGATAAAAAAGTCAAACAGGCCTATTATTGTGTTCAGACAACAGTGTGCTGCTTGCTTTCCTTTCTTGGATGCCCTGTTGAATTCTTGATGATACATATCTCATTTTATCACTGATATACTAATTAATTCCTTGCTGAGACCCAACAACAACAACAAAAAAATTAAATACAAGAGATTTTGTATGATTTACTGTTTCCTAATTTCCTATTTTACAGAGAATCCAACATAAAAACTAGTGGGATTGGATTGCATAGCTGAACATTTTGAGAGTGCAAGAGAAGAAAGAAATGTGAGTTATTTATATATACATATATATTTATTTATTTATGTGGCTAAACTAATGCCTACAGTGATAAATCATATATGTAGGGTGGGTTCTCCCTAATTCTGGGATTTCCGATCAATGCAGCTTATGAAATCACATGCTCATGCCCTTTTTTTTACGTTTAATGGACGAAAAATCAACATACTGCATGGAATTCAAACAAATAGGTGAAGAAGAGTAAATCTGATCGGAGCAACGAAATTGAGCGAAAAACACACCATGTCCAGATCATTTTTACCTTTGGCGTTACATGTGAAGCTGATCGAACGGGTAGACTTCCGTCCTGAGGTGAGGAAATGATCGAGCTTCTTCGTCGTTTATGCAGACCACTACATCTTGCAGCGAGGCCTGGGCTTAGATGGCAGCCGAGCCACCTTCTTGATCGCAGCATGCTGCCGGAAGTCGTGGAAATTAGGCAGGCGAGCACCCACTAGCATGTCACACACTTAGTTTTATCTAACTGGTATAACACCCTTGTATGTCTGTTCATAAATGTCAACCTCTCTGAAGTGAACCTACAAAAGAGAAAAAAAGTTCGAGAAAGTAAACACTTCATAAGATCAATAATTTTGAGTAAACACTTCATAATCAATGCAAATTACAAATAAACTTCATAAACTCTGAACGATCACAATGGTCCACTATAGATAGAAATTTCCATAAGTATCCACATGACACAACCTTCGTATGAAAGCCTAGGACGATCACCAAAATCAAAGAAAAGAAGATTGCTAAACTTATTGTTAGCCTTTTACATGTTGTGTAAAGTATGAACAAAATCAAAAGACACAAACATACATGAGCATTACATCAAACACCTTATTTACAGTTTTATCCGTAACATTCTCCTTCACTTATTCCTTCAACGTTCTCATCGAAGCCTTTACAAATGTTGCATCTCTTTGCCTTTGTTGAGTTTTTAATCTTCTGTTCTAGTTACAATGTGTCTCTTGGCTCCCAACTGCATTTCGTCGCTATTATTGAGTAGGCGAACTTTGATTCACTATGCTGCCTCAACTCGCTAATGACTTTGACTCTGGTGTAGGGTCGGCTGAATTGTGCTGATTCCTGTTGTTTCCTACGGATCTCTTTGATGAAGGAAAATATCATCCTTAGTATACGTCAGTCTCTCAAATGACTCATGTCGCTTGAATTAGATGGATACTTATTGGAAATTTAACGAGCATCGCTTCGCAGACTTTAAAGTTTTTAGGTCATTCCTCCATAAAATTTGCCCATCGATTTTTCTTTTACTTAATCGTTACTTCAAAGTAGGTTCGCATCACTTCCACTTTCGATTGACATTCTGTTTGGAAATAAAGCAAATAATCTACTCTCAATAACATTGATTGCCAATCATAGGTACCCTGCAAGCCAATCACATGAGTGATGGAACGTGTGACTTGACACGTAGTCTTTTTGCTTGTTATTATTATTTGACATTTTATCACTTTATATTGCTTGTTGCTTGAATATATTATGATATTCATAGATCTATGTAATAGGAATCAAATCGTGATGAGATCACGATAATGAGATCGATTCGTCTTTAAACATAGATCCTAAATAATCTCGGTCATATGTTACTCGAGAGGGACATCAAGATAACCAGATAGACTGGTGTGTTATATACCCATCCATATGATGGATGCAGTTGGTCTCATAGCTGTTTGTGTGGGGATACTAGGGATACAATACATATGCTTATTAGAGAATGAGTTCACTGATTGATTCGCTTACGGAATGATGGATGATTGATGATGTCTTATTGTCAAACAACGATTCTGTAGTCCTAATGGTATATCTGGTCCTTAGACTTGACACACCAAGAATGTCTTGTATGAGTACTCCATTTTTTGATACCCGACTTATAGGTCTGGATGTTCTAGATCTAGCACAATCAATCATCAAGAGTAGTAGCCAATTTTATGAGGACTATTAAGTGTCGATAGAGGATCATCCACTCTTAGTGTCATGAGAGGAATATCCCATATATTCTTGCTCAAACAAATCCCTGGCTAGGGTCATTCGGATTGAGAGAGAAAGAGTTCTCCAGAAGAATCCGATTAGAGCGAGATTGAGTAGAAATCGTATAGGTTTGATAATACCATGCCCGGTATATGGTATCTGGGATATTAGATAGATGAGAAACTATATGTATACAATAATTAAGAATAGACAGGTCCAATAGATTAAATTCTCCTATATCATCTGGGGACTATTGTCACGGACAAACTTTGAAACAGGATGTTTGATGCAATGCTCATGTATGTCCGTGTCTTGTGGGTTTGTTCATGCTCTGCACAGCAGGTTGAGGGACGGCCGAAGGC
The DNA here is from genome assembly GCA_004837865.1 of Musa balbisiana. NCBI lineage: Eukaryota > Viridiplantae > Streptophyta > Magnoliopsida > Zingiberales > Musaceae > Musa > Musa balbisiana. The sequence continues at coordinate 24,587,258 of CM017190.1, read as the reverse complement.
TAAGAGTCCCATTTGTGTGGGTTTGATGGCCACTTTAGGCTTGTAAATAAAGGTTGTGTCATGTGGACACTTGTGAGAGATTCTCGGTCTGTAATGGACCATTTTCCCCTTTGTTGTGCAACTGTTCGGAGCTTGTTAAGTCTGTCTGTAATTTGTATTGTAAACGAAGTGTTTCCTGGATTGTTTGCTTGTGAATCCCGAGTAAGGCGCTTTCTCTAACCCGTTTTCTCTTTTGTAGGTCTTAAGGGACCATGGGGAGGTTTCGGGGAGGCTGACCTTTGCGGACGGACACGCAAGGGTGCCGCACGACTTAAGCAAAACCAGCTAAGTCCGTGACAGATGGTATCAGAGCGGGACAAGCACTCATAGAAACACTTGACATGCAAACGTGGGGGACCTAGCGGGGCTGCGTTGAGGACAGCTAGCATGCGCGACTGTTTTGGGGTAAACGGACATGGAGATGTAGGGTAAGAAGTTGCTCAGAGGAGCGGGCATCTAAGAGTGGCATTCAGAGGACTGGCCAACCCTTCGCGCAAGAGGCACCACGAGGACAAACAAGCTGAGAAGAATGCGGAGCACACAAAGGTTGGGATGGCTGAGTTTGAGTTACGGCTCAACGTTAACAACAACACTTGATGGTGCTCAAAGCAAGCAAAGCGCTTGGCAAAAGTTTGAGACCATGTAAGGTGGAATGAGTTGTTCGGCAACCGAAAGAGTTGCGCAAAGCTCACAGAGGTGAGGGGAATTGCTAACTCAAAGAATTCGGTACTCATGCAAGGGCTTGTATGCGGACGACGGACTGTTCGTGGCCATCCCAAAGCGATCGGAACTCAGCGCCATGGAGCATTGAAACTTTCTCTTCGGCATGCGAAGGATACATCCGTAGGAGGCTGAAGTGTGCAGCAAGTTCAGCATGTTGCTAGGCCTTGAGGGGCGCAGTGAGGGCTGTATTGACATGGAGTCGCAATCTAGCAAGTGCGTTTGCAGGAGGCAGAACAATGCGCAGTTTGTTCAGCAAATCAGAGTAGTCCAAGGGGATAGTGGTCTCCGAATCGAAGAGAGATGTTTGCTCCAACGGGATAGATATCCAGGAGGGATAAGTCCCGACTCTCCAGAGGGAGAATTTTGTGCAACGGACCGCACATGTTGAGGAGGAGTACCTCAACAAATAACACCTCCACGAAGCTCAATGGATCGAGCGAGCGGCGAGGAGTCGTTGCATGATCTCACTTGATCGAACGCATTGGTGGATGCACTGCGAAATCAAGTGGGGGAGTGACCAAAAGCAACAGAAATGAAGGCACACTAGGAGTCGATATGGAGATCGGACTCAAGGGAGGGCTGACCCGTGGAATGGTGGGCGCGAGGACCACCATCAACTCAATGCAGAAACAAGGAGCGGAGCAACTTGGGTGTAACTTGGCGAAGTACCCAAGCCGTATGAAGTGAGCCGGTATAGAAGATGGAACATGGAGCGGAGGCGCAGAGCTTTCCATGGACAGAGGTCAAGGACATGAACTCTTGCAGAGGCAAGAGCAGGATCATGTTGTTCCATGGGTCCTTTCTGATGGAGCGGACTCATCCTGCATGGTGCCAAAGACGAAGGGAGCTTCTGGGCACGTGCACCTTATCTCGGAGAAGCATTTGACGGAGGAACCAAGGCGACTTAACTTGCGGAGGCAAAGTGGGGTTCAGAAGGCCTTGGCACGGGGCAAGAGGACGCGAAGGCGAGTACTCTTGAAGAATATGCCACAGTGTTGCTATGAAGTTGCTTGAAGGAAGTGGTGCGCAGCAGAGATTGTGCTGGTAGGGGCAGAGGCCCAGGATCCAGACAATGGTGCACTAATTGCAGCGAAGTCGGTGGACTTCGGGAGCTACTAGGCGACGGACTGTCCTAGAGCGGTGCTTCATCTAGGTGTGACCCAAGAGTGGGTGGATGAAGGTCGATTGCCAAAGGAGCGAACAAAACCGAAGGTGGAAGAGACCCTGCGATGTATTGGTAGAGGCCACACATGGAGGGTTCACAATTCGAGTTCATCCCACAATGATCAGAATGCAACGGAGATGTCACCAAGAGGCGACATGGTGCAGCGGATCGTGGTGGAACAGTTCGTGGCAATGCGATACACACGAATCTTGCCCCGTGAGGGACAAGATCATACGGAGGTATGATCGGGAGCTACTGGAAGCTCCACTTCGGTGAACAACATGACGGCAAGAAGGGCTATGGATTCAAGGAGTGAAGGCCATGGTACTGCAGAGGTGGGTCTTCCGTGCATGCATCGAATTTTGCATCGGATGAAAGCCTTGGTCATCAGCATATGGGGGCTGTGTTCCACTAAGGGTGAAGTTCGAATGCAAGGACCAGTGAGTCCCCTGGGAGGGACGTGATCATGCAGAGGTATGATCAAAGCAGCTAGAGAGTTTGACTGTTCCAGAACTATATTCGCTTAAGGGAGCCCGACAAGTCAGAGGACAAGGTCGAGTAAGCGAACGTTGCGACCAAGGAAGCTAAGGAGAACAGAATTGGTGTAAACTCTACAACATGATGGCAGAGGCCATGCATGGGAGTTGCAGTCTGTCTTTCCATCGACCAAAGGGAGCTGCTTGAAGAACACAGAGGTGTTGAAGCAGGCGGTCGAAAGGGGCGAGGAAGCGACGACGAGTCCAGAGGGACTTAGCTACCCAAACTCAAGCATCAGTTAGTATGGAGGTGGACTCGGAGGAGTGCCATAGAGACATATCTACTGATCGGGAAGAAAAGGGATGCAGAGGCGAAGCGACGGATAGTAGGGCCATGGGCATGGCAGCGCCATGGTACCGCAAAGGCGGGACTTCCGTGAAAGTCATTGATCCCTTGCTCTCGTGGAGGGAGAGCGCTTGGTCGTGAAAGGGGCCGAGGAGGTGGAGCATGCAGAGGCAATCTCCAAGTACCAAGACAAGGCTGAAGGGCGGAGGCCAAAGAACTTCGTAAGACCGGTGTCAACGAGCTTCTCATCAAGATAGCCGAAAGTGAAGGACTTCGGGTCATGCAAGAGGGCACGACTAAGGAACGAAGCAGGCAGTACGCGGTGCTGTACCTTTGCTACTCAGTGGAGTAGGCGGCAGGGCTAATGGAGAAGGCGGTACAATCCCAGAGGCGACCAAATCTATCAGAGAATTACTCCAAGTTGGGGTGAAAACTTCTGGCATTCCAGAAGTTCGATGGCATTGAGGAGGTGAATCACAGTAACTAACTCAATGCAAGGAGTGCAAACACTTCAAGTGCTTCAGAAGTGTGAGCAAAGAGCAGGCGAAGGCCAGTAACCAGCTCGATGCATGGAGTACAACCTCGAGGAGGCGGGCGAAGTCAAGTAACCTTTGCCTTCTCAACTACTAAGAGAATGGGTGAAACCGAGTACCCCAATTCTCTTATCTATCCAGCAGAGGAGCTCTGCACAAGTTCAAAGACCCTTCGAAGATAATGGAAGACAATAGTTGTCAAATCCTCACCAACGGTGATCAGTGCTACTGAGAGTAGATTGTCTGCTTCATTTCCTAACGAAATGCCAATCGAAAGCTGAAGTGATGCGAACCTACTTGGATGAGGCAACTAAGCGAAATAAGAGTCAATGGACAGATTTTGTGGAGGAAGGACCCAAAACTTCAAAAGTTTGCGAGAGGATGCTCGTTAAAGCTCCAACAAGCATCCACCCAGTTCAAGCAGCATGTGGAATTTTGAGAGACTGGCGCAGAAAGGATGGTCTTTTCCTTCATCTGGAGGATCCGTAGGAACCAACAAGGATCAACACAACTCAGCCAACCCCACACCATATTTAGAGTCATTGGCGAGTTGAAGTAGGATGGCGGATCAAAGATTCGACTACTCAAAAACAGCAGCGAAGAGCAGCTGGGAGCCAAGAGGCGCGTTGCAGCTGGAGCAGAAGATTGAAGACTCAGCAAAGGCAAGCAGTTGCAGTGTCGACAAAGGCTTCGACGAGGACGTCCAAGGAATAAGTGGGGGAGAATGTCACGGACAAACTTTGAAATAGGATGTTTGATACAATGCTCATGTATGTCCGTGTCTTGTGGGTTTGTTCATGCTCTGCACAGCAGGTTGAGGGACGGCCGAAGGCTAAGAGTCCCATTTGTGTGGGTTTGATGGCCACTTTAGGCTTGTAAATAAAGGTTGTGTCATGTGGACACTTGTGAGAGATTCTCGGTCTGTAATGGACCATTTTCCCCTTTGTTGTGCAACTGTTCGGAGCTTGTTAAGTCTGTTTGTAATTTGTATTGTAAACGAAGTGTTTCCTGGATTGTTTGCTTGTGAATCCCGAGTAAGACGCTTTCTCTAACCCGTTTTCTCTTTTGTAGGTCTTAAGGGACCATGGGGAGGTTTCGGGGAGGCTGACCTTTGCGGACGGACACGCAAGGGTGCCGCACGACTTAAGCAAAACCAGCTAAGTCCGTGACACTATGGCGTAGTGTCCTAGTACGTCTACAGTCGATGAGTCGAGTGAATTATTATGAAGATAATAATTCACCGAGTCAGAAAGAGTTTTGATAGGTATGACTCATGACCAGCTCGATATTGGGCCTAGAGGGTCACACATATGATAAGCATTACGATGAGTAGAGGTTGAGATATGAGATATCCGTCGGAGCCCATATCTTATTGGATATTCAATAAGCCCATGAATTATTGGATCCTATGGATGAGATCCAATAAGAGCCAATGAGAGATTATTGAATAGAGATCCACTAATCTAAGAGACTTTGGTAGTTGGATGGAGATCCAATACCCAATAGGGTTGGATCCATTAGGATTATGTTGACGGGAGACCTTTATAAATAGTGTTGAACCTCATATTTTGATGATAAAACCACTTAATATGTGTTTTTTATTTAATATGTGTTTTTTATTTAATCTGCATTTTGAGTGACGCATGATGCTTCGATCAAGATGAGACAATTAAAGTAGGAAAATCATGTTGGGCCAGAGGAACATGTCAGAAGATTGGACGTCGGGCCGGTGGATCGGTCGACGTATCGACAGAAGGCTTTGGGTCGTAGATTCGAGCATCGGGCCAAGAAGAGCGGGTATTGCGCCTAGGATATCGGAGTTGTGGAGTCAACTGGTCGATTGGGCAATAGGCCGTAAGAGAAGACGATGCACCGAAGAATCGGACAAAGCGTCAAGGGACCAATGAAATGCCGGACAACTTGATTAATTACTTAGGAGTAATTGTCTAGATCAAAGTTTTGCTTTACTTATGCAGGATTAACTACAATAGCTTGAAGACATAAAGTAAGTCTACCGGAGTCAAGTCGGATGGGTGTTCGAGAGTCCGCTGAAAGTTCGAAGAATCATCGGAAGTGCTGCCGGAACCAACCGAGAAGAAATCGGGGACTTGCCGAAGTTTTCGGAAGTCCACCGGAGAGATCATCGGAGGTTCACGGAGATCACCAAGAAGGTTCGGCTACTTGCCAAAGACTCGCTGAACTCGCCACAAGACCAGGAGCCTGCTAGGAGTCTGCCAGAAGAAATCCGAGGGTGTATCGGAAGTCCACCGGAAGTTCACCGAAAAGCTCACCGGAAGGAAACTTGACGTTGCCGGTTAAAAACTTGCATAGGACTATGTCTTAATTTCGTAGTTTGCATGTAATTAGGGTTACGATTAAGGGTTAATCCTATAACCCGGTTAGGGGCTAATTGGGTCTGAGTTCGGACTGGTTTGGGCCAAGTTTGGAGCCCAACCAATGAGCTGAAATAGTCTAGGTGGTGGCACTGCCCAGAACCCAAGGGATCAGGTGGTGGAACCATCAGACTGGGCAATGGCACTGCCCAGCACCTGAAAGGTCGGGCGGTGGCACCGCCTGTAAACGGTCAATATGACATTGACAGGTGGTGGCACCGCCACTGACAGGTGGTGGCATTGCCAGCATCGGGAAACCCAAAAGAATTTAAATTTGGAGCCCAAATTTGAATCCTCTTGGGGCCTATAAATGCCCCTTAATTCTCAATAGAGAAAACAACCTTTGCGAAGTTAGAGATTGAGATAAAGCCTTAGCAAAATCTTTAGCAAGTCTTGTTTTCAATACCTTAAGTGTTCACCTCCTTTTTTCTCTTTGAAAATTTGTAAGAGTGTGAACCACTTGTAAAAGGTTATAAGAGGGGTATTTGTCTTTCCCCTTCAAAGTGATTTGCTAGTGGAAGTTGGGAGCCTCATCGAAGAAGACTTCACAAGTGGATGTAGGGCATTTGACCGAACCACTTTAAATTGGTGTGTTCCTTGAATGTGTGAGTACTTACCTTTCTAAAATCGTTATTTACACAGCAGCAAGCTTTTGATTTTCATCTTCTCACTTTATTCGAGCTACTCTTATCAAGTCATTCATTGTCGAATCGAAATCTCTATGCATTTACGGAATTGTTTTTAAACTTACAAGTTTTAATCCGCTGTACTAATTCACCCCCCCTCTTAGTGCCGCTCCGATCCTAACAATTGGTATCAGAGCCATGGTTTTCTACTTTGGTTTAACACCCAAATAGAAATGACTCTTTTCGGCTTTCAAGAGGGTTACTCTCTCATTCGTTCTCCCTTTTTCAATGGGACATGCTACACTTATTGGAAAACTCGAATAAGAGTTTTCTTATTTTCTTTAGATTTGAATTTATGGCATATAGTTGAAAATGAATTTGAAATGTCTTCTCTTTCAATGAACCATTGGAATGATTTGGAGAAGAAGATATTTTCTCTAAATACAAAAGCTATGAATGCCTTATATTGTGCACTTGACAAAAATGAATTTAATCGCGTTTCGATTTGTGATTCAACTTTTGATATTTGGAGAACTCTTGAGGTCACTCATGAAGGCACTAGCCGAGTGAAAGAGTCTAAAATCAATATTTTTGTGCATTCTTACGAACTTTTCCGGATGAAACCAAGTGAGTCCATCGGAGACATGTATACCCGTTTCACGGATGTCATCAATGGACTCAAAGCTCTTGGTAAAGATTTTTCTAACTTTGAACTAGTAACTAAAATTTTAAGGTCCCTTCCAAAGAGTTGGGATCCAAAAGTTACAGCCATTCAAGAGGCCAAGGACCTTAAAACATTTCTTCTCGAAGAACTAATTCGATTTTTAATGACCTACGAAATGAACAATGCGACAAAAAGGAAACTCGAGAACAACTTTCCAAAGGACAGAAAGGATTTGGGACATAGAACACATGAAGACTACTCGAGCATAAGCTCAAGTGATGGTGAATTTAAACTACAAATGAAACACAAATTAAAAAGCAAAAAGAACGGAACTACTTGCTTTGAACGCAAGAAAAAAATCAAAAATTGGAATGAATTGAGCTCCTCTGAAGATGAGGAGAAAATCAAGAAAGGCAAGGTGGCAAACTACGCCTTAACGGCTTTCAACGATGAGGTAATCGAAATCCCCTTAATTTATTTTGAATTTACTTGATGTTTTCCATGATGTATTTTATTTTTTTTGAATAATTATTTTTCTTGAAAATTACATGTTTTATGTTAATAGAATAAAATATTAGATTTAAATCTAATGATCATATGTATGTTTTTCTTGAGAAGAAAAAATGTGTATCTTGATGATTTTCGATTTTGATTGAAACCATGCTTGATGTCTTAATGAAAATATTAAGAAGTTTAATATCATGCTTAATAATGATGCATGGCTTTTGTATAGAAAACTAAGCATGAAATGATAGATTAACCTAAAAAGAAAAATGCTTGACTACAACAAATAACAAAATTATTTTGGTAAAAAAAATTGATGCATGTTTTAATTCGATATAAATGAAATAGACATGCTTATATGAAATAGTGTAAGTGTCATACTTAACGATTGTATACTTAATGATGCATAAAGTTATAATGAAAATATTGAAATTTTGATACCATGATTTGATGATTTTATATATGAGATTTTAAAGTTATACATGATGATTTTTGTGGTTTATTGATCTTGATGGTTTTTATGATGAAACTTATTTTTTGATCTTAAATAATTGATAATATATATATATATATATTTGATACAAAAAGGACAAAGACATGCTTGTATGAAACAACTAAATAGAGAAAATTATTTTTCTTGAAAATTCTTCTTCTCTATCTAATTGACTTGGATGAATCTATTTTATCATCTTTTTATGAATCTCTTGAAAATAATTTTGATTTGATAATTTGAATTTGAATGATTTTTATCTTGATTTTTCGAGATTTATAACTTGAGATTTACTCTATAAAAATCGAGATCTTTTACCATTAATATCTCTTTTTGCCATCTACCATCCAAATGAATCATGATTGGTCTTATTGCTATATTTCTTCTTCTTGTCGTGTACTAAAGAGGAAATTTTCCTAAATGAATCATGATTTTTTTTTAAACCATAATTTTTATGATTCATAATGAATTAAGAAATTTTATATGCATGAATTAATATCATTCTTCTACAAGATTGAATGAATTTTATCTATATCATGATCTCCTAAAAATTCCTTTCATTATTTATTTAAGAGGAGGTTTGTTAAAATGAATCATGGTTTCTCTTGATTTCTCGGAATTATAGCTTGAGTATTCTTTTTGTAAATCAAGATTGTTAATCATGATTCTCTCGTTTTATCAAAGAGAACATTTTTCAAAATGAATAATTAAGCTGTTTTCTCTTGATTTTTCGATTCCCACAATTTGAGAAAATGTACCTTGATGTTTGGAACATTTTATGCATAAATTGATTTTCTTTATAATTCAATACTCCTTTGTAATTATGATATATTTATCGCATGATATGATTGAATCACTGTTATAAAAGAAAAAGGAAATTGTTAGCTTGCTAATTGCAAAAATATAGCTAGCTTGAATGATAAAACATGAGATTGTCTATCGTGCAAATTTATTGTTCTCGTGATGTGTAGATTGAAATAATGATTGGAATATTGATGTAATTATAAATGATGATTTGGTATTATGCATGAAATACTCTTGATATTGTTTTGATGTATACAAATGTAAAGTTACGATCATGCATGGTAGGATGTAATTTGACAAATTAATACCATCTTGATTTGAAATATTTATGATTTGGAATGATGCATGCAATACTTGTGTTTTTTATTATGATGATATATGTGATGTATTGCATATAATGTGTATCATGAATGCTCTAAATGATAAATGCTTGGTATCATGATCAAAATATTGATAAATGCTATGATTTGTTACCAAAATGATGTATCATGTATGATATTCCCATAGTGATTAATTTATTTGTATAATGCATGAAGTAAGGATACAAATGTAAAGTCTTGAAATTATGCATATTTTAATTTGAAAACATAATGATGCACAAATAAGATTGATACTTACCTTTGTCATAATTTAGAAATTGATGTAAAGGGTCTTCCTTTCTTTTTGACAATGACAAAGGAGGAGAAAGAGTTGCTAGTGTGCTATCTTGAATTGATGTAAAGGGTCATCTCAAGGAGAAATTAGCTAGCTTGCACAAGTCAAGAAGATGCAAAAACTTGTTTGCTAGCTTGCCTATCTTAAGCAGCAAAGAACGCTAACTTGCTTATTTCAAGAAGCAAAAGTTGCCTTCTTGAACATCACTATCTTGCTTATCTCAAGAAGCAAAACTTGCAACTTGCACATTGCAATAGGAAGCAAGAATCATGAGCTTACACAAGAAAGTTATCTTGCATTTGCTTTCGAAATTTTTGCTAGCTTGTATGTAGTAAAACTTGCATATCGTAAAAACTGCTAGCTTGTAGTCTAAAGAGAAAAACAAACAGTTGCTATCTCAAGATGCTAAACATGCTAAACTTGCACATTGCAAAGGAAGTAAAATTTGATAGCTTGCAACTTGCATATTTCAAGAAGCAAGAGCTGCTTTTTGAACATCTTAAAACTGCTAGCTTGCATGTTCTAAAATGTTATAAAATGTTGTGAAGGACATGCTATCTTACTATCTTGCATATCTAAAACTTGATAGCTTGCATATTCTAATGTGATATAGCACTTGCTAAATTTTTGCTAGCTTGCATGATGTAGCATTTGCTAAATTTTCAAGCTTACAAATTGCATTGTGATAAAACTTGATATTATGTTTTTCATGCAATAAGTTGAATTCATATCTCAAACATATAGAAAGTGACACTTCTCCTTTTTGTTGATGACAAAGGGGGAGAAGTCAACTTGATGATATTATGTTATGCATGATGACGTGTTGCAAATATTCATGATGAATATTTGCAATGACTTGAATTTAGCTTGAATTCAAGGTTCTATCAATATGACATATTGATAAGGGGAGTTTGTTTAAACTCCGAGAGTTAAGGTTAACTCCGTCATCAAGTGGTTGTCATCATCAAAAAGGGGGAGATTGTTGAATCTCATATTTTGATGATGAAACCACTTAATATGTGTTTTTGATTTAATCTGCATTTTAAGTGATGCAGGATGCTTCGATCAAGATGAGACAATTAAAGTAGGAAAATCATGTTGGGCCGGAGGAACATGTCAGAAGATTGGACGTCGGGCCGGTGGATCGGTCGACGTATCGACAGAAGGCTTCGGATCGTAGATTCGGGCATCGGGCCAAGAAGAGCGGGTATTATTCCTAGGATATCGAAGTTGCGGAGTCAACTGGCCGATTGGGCAATAGGCCGTAAGAGAGGACGATGCGCCGAAGAATCGGACAAAGCGTCGAGGAACCAATGAAATACCGGACAACTTGATTAATAGCTTAGGAGTAATTGTCTAGATCAAAGTTTTGTTTACTTGTGCAGGATTAACTATGATAGCTTGAAGACATAAAGTAAGTCTACCGGAGTCAAGTTTGATGGGTGTTCGAGAGTCCGCCGAAAGTCCAAAGAATCGTCGGAAGTGCTGCCGGAACCAATTGAGAAGAAACCGGGGACTTGTCGAAGTTTTCGGAAGTCCGCCAGAGAGATCATCGGAAGTTTGTGGAGATCATCGAGAAGGTTCGGCTACTTGCCAAAGACTCGCTGAACTCACCACAAGACCGGGAGCCTGCTGGGAGTCCGCCGGAAGAAATCCGAGGGTGTATTGGAAGTCCACCGGAAGTTTGCCGAAAAGCTCACCAGAAGGAAACTTGACATTACCGGTTAAAAACTTGCTTAGGACTATGTCTTAATTTCATAGTTTGCATGTAATTAGGGTTAGGATTAATGGTTAATCATATAACCCGGTTAGGGGCCAATTGGGCCTGAGTTTGGACTGGTTTGGGTCAAGTTTGAAGCCCAACCAGTGAGCTAAAATAGTCTAGGTGGTGGCACTGCCCAGAACCCAAGGGATCAGGTGGTGGCACTGCTCAGAACCCAAGGGATCAGGTGGTGGCACCGCCAGCATCGGGAAACCCAAAAGAATTCAAATTTGGAGCCCAAATTTGAATGCTCTTGGGGCCTATAAATGCCCCTCAATTCTCAACAGAGAAAACAACCTTTGCGAAGTTAGAGATTGAGATAAAGCTTTAGCAAAATCTTTAGCAAGTCTTGTTTTCAATAGCTTAAGTGTTCACCTCATTCTTTCTCTTTGAAAATTTGTAAGAGTGTGAACCACTTGTAAAAGGTTGTAAGAGGGGTATTTGTCATTCCCCTTCAAAGTGATTTGTTAGTGGAAGTTGGGAGCCTCATCGAAGAAGGCTTCGCAAGTGGATGTAGGTCATTTGACCAAACCACTTTAAATTGGTGTGTTCCTTGAATGTGTGACTACTTACCTTTTTGAAATCGTTATTTACATAGCAGCAAGCTTTCGGTTTTCATCTTCTCACTTTACTCGAGCTACTCTTATCAAGTCATTCATTGTTGAATCGAAATCTCTATGCATTTACGGAATCATTTTCAAACTTACAAGTTTTAATTCGCTGCACTAATTCACCCCCCCTCTTAGTGCCACTCCGACCCTAATAAATAGGAGGGATCCAATGATTCATAAGCTAGAGCCTCTCTTGGTTATCGCTGTTAGGATCGGAGTGGCACTAAGAGGGGGGGGGTGAATTAGTGCAACGGATTAAAACTTGTAAGTTTAATAATGAATTCGTAAATACGAGGATATTTCGTTTCGATAGTAACTTGAGTAGATGAAAATCGAAAGCTAGCAGTAGTGTAAATGACAATTTCATGAAAGTAAGAACTCACACATTCAACATTCAAGGAATACACCAATTTAAAGTGGTTTGGTCAAAATGATCTACATCCACTTGCGAAGCCTTCTTCGATGAGGCTCCCAACTTCCACTAGCAAATCACTTTGAAGGGAAAGGACAAATATCCCTCTTACAACCTTTTACAAGTGGTTCACACTCTTACAAATTTTCAATGAGAAAGAAGGATGTGAACACTCAAGCAATTGAAAACAAGATTTGCTAAAGACTTTGCTAAGGCTTTTATCTCAATATATTGCTTCTCAAAAGTTGTATTCTCTACTGAGAATTGAGGGGTATTTATAGGCCCCAAGAGGATTCAAATTTGAGTTCCAAATTTTGAATTCTCTTGGGTTTTCGAGGCTGGCGGTGCTACCGCCTATTGGTGGCGGTGTCACCGCCTATCAATTTCCACATTGATAGTGTTCTGGCGGTGCCATCACCGGAACTCTCGAGTTTTGGGCGGTACCACCGCCCGAACTCTCGGGTGTTGGGCGGTGCCACCGCCTAGTCCGGCGGTACCACCGCCTAATACTTCAGGCTCTAGGCGGTGCCACCGCCTACACTATTTCAGCTCATTGGTTAGGCTCCAAACTTGGCCTAAACTAGTCCGAACTCGGGCCCAATTGGCCCCTAACCGGGTTATAGGATTAACTTTTAATCCTAACCCTAATTACATACAAACTATGTAATTAAAAATATAGTCCTAAGCAAGTTTTTAACCGACAATGTCGAGTTTCCTTCCAGCGAGCTTTTCGGCGAACTTCCGGCGGACTTCCGATACACCCTCGGATTTCTTCCGGCGGACTCTCAACAGGCTCCCGGTCTTGTGGCGAGTTCAGTGAGTCTTTGGCAAGTAGTCGAACCTTCTCGATGATCTCCATGAACCTCCGACGATCTCTTTGGCAGACTTCCGAAAACTTTAGCAAGTCCCCGATTTCTTCTCGGTTGGTTCCGGCAGTACTTCCGATGAATCTTCGGACTCTCGACGGACTCTCGAACACCCATCGAACTTGACTCTGGTAGACTTACTTTATGTCTTCAAGCTTTCGTAGTTAATCCTACATACTTAAAACAAAACTTCGATCGAGACAATTAATACAAAGCAATAATCAAGTTGTCCGGCATGTCATTGGTCTTACGACGCTTCGTCCGACTCTTCGGCGCATCATCCTCTCTTGTGGCCTATTGCCCAATCGGCCAGTTGACTCTGCAACTCCGATATCCTTGGCGCAATACTCGCTCTTCTTGGCCCAATGCCCGAATCCACGGCCCGAAGCCTTCTGTCGATACGTCGACCGAACCATCGGCCCGACGTCCAATCTTCTGACATGTTCCTCCAGCCCAACATGATTTTCCTGCTTTAATTGTCTCATCTTGATCAAAGCATCCTGCGTTACTCAAAATACAGATAAAATCATAAACACATATCAAGTGGTTTCATCATCAAAATACGAGATTCAACAGTCACCTCCTATTCTCCTCTCTCCCTCTCCTTCTCAGATAATAGGTCTGGAGACTTGAGAAGCATCGTCACAACCCTGTTGTGTGGATCACCACTAAAGAGGAGGATGCTTGACCTAATTCACACTCTCATAGAGCTCTACAGGGATTCAAGGATATATGATCTCCCTAGTTAATATAATCTTTAATATACGCAGTTTTAAGTTTCGTAGTTTTTGCACACTAATCTTCGCACGACGATGAACACATCGATAAGAAATGTGAGGATTTTATTTTTATGTTCTTCCGTTACGCATGTGATGTCGCCCCCTAGATTGCCCTACACTGATCACCATTAGTGAGGACTTGATAACTATTGTTTTTCATTAAGTTTCTTCGAACTTATGCAGAGATCCTCTACTGGATAGATAAGAGAATTATGGTACTCGATTTTGTCCATTCTCTTAAGAGTTGAGAAGACAAAAGTTATTTGACTTCGTTCGCCTCTTTGAGGGTTATACTTCATGCATCGAGTTGGTTACTAATAATCATAGGTGCCCTGCAAGCTAATCACGTGAGTGATGGTATATGTGACTTGACACATAATCTTTTTTCTTATTATATTTTGATATTTTATCATTTTATATTGATTGTTGCATACACACATGTATATTGTGATATTCTTCGATCTGTGCAATAAGAATCGGATCGTGATGAGATCACGATAATGAGACCGATTCATCTTTAAACACGGACCCTGAATAATTTCGATCATAGGTTACTCGAGAAGGATATCGAGATAACCAAACAAACTGGTGTGTTGTATACCCATTCATATGATGGATGTGGTTGGTCTCATAGCTGTTCGTGTGAGGACACTATGGATACAGTATAAGTGCTCATTAGAGAATGAGTTCACTAATTAATCCGCTTATGGAATGCTGGATGGTTGATGATGTCATATCGTCAAACAGTGATTCCATAGTCCTAGTGGTGTATCTGGTCTTTAATCTTAAGACATAAATGATGTCTTGTATGAGTACTCCACTCTTTGATATCAGATTTATAGGTCTGGAGGTTCCAGATCTAGTATAGCTGGTAATTGAGAGTGGTAGCCAACCTTATGAGGACTATTGAGTATCGACAGAGGATCATCTACTCTCGGTGTCATGAGAGGAACATCCCATGTATTCTTGCTCAAACAAATCCTTGGCCAGGGTCATTCAGATTGAGAGAGAAAGAGTTCTCCGGGAGAATCTAATTAGAGCGAGACTCAAGTAGAAACCATATAGGTATGACAACATCATGCCTAGTATATAGTCTTTGGGATATTAGATGGATGATGGACTATAGGTACACAATAACTAAGGACATACATGTCCAATAGATTGGATTCCCTTATATTGTATGAGGACTACGATGTAGTGGCCTAGTACGTCCATAGTCGATGAATCGAGTGAATTATTATGGAGATAATAATTTACTAAGTCAGAAGGAGTTCTGTTAGGTATGACTCATGGCCAGCTCGATATTGGGCCTAGATGGTCACACACATATGGTAAGCATTGCGATGAGTAGTGGTTCAGATATGAGATATCCGCCGGAGCCCCTATCTTATTGGATATCCAATAAGCCCCTAAATTATTGGATCCTATGAAAGGGATATAATAAGAGCCCAAAAGAGATTATTGGGTAAAGATCCACTAATCTAAGAGGCTTAGATAGTTAGATGAAGATCCAAAATTAATAGGGCAGGATCCATTAAGGTTAAGTTGACATGGGACTTCTATAAATAGGAGGGAATCAGTGGTTCATAGGCTATAGCCTTTTTGGTTGCTTGTCCTATTCTCCTCCCCTTCTCCACCTTAAAGCATGTTTCGAGTTTTGAGAAGCATCATAGTAGCCTTGCTGTGTGGATCACCACTAGAGAGGAGGGCGCTTGACCTCCTTTACCCTATCCTAAAGATTTGTAGAGATTCAGGGATATACGATCTCCTTAAGTAACATAATCTATCTTATACGCATTTTTAAGTTTCACAGATTTTTGTGCAACAATCTTCGCATGACGACGAAAACATATATAAGAATTTGAGGATTTTGTTTTTCTATTCTTCCGCTACGCATGTGATGTCACCCCCAAGATTTCCCTACAGTTACTAGCTTTTGCCCTCTTTTTGCTTATACTTCTGAAGCACTTGAAGTGTTTGCACTCTTTGCATTGAGTTAGATACTATGATTTATCTTCTCAATGTCATCAAACTTTTAGAATGTAAGAAGTTTTCACCCCAATTTTGAGTAAGTCTTTAATAGTTTTGGTCATCTCTAGAATTGTACCATCTTCTCCATCATCTTTACCACATACTCCTCTGAGCTACAAAGGTACAACACCACACACTTTACTTTGTTTATTAGTTGAGCACTCTTGCATCAACTCCAAGTCCTCTACTTTTGGCTATCTTGATGGGAAGCTCATTAACACCCATTTTATGAAGTTCCCTAGCCTTTGCCCTTTAGCCTTGTCTTAATACTTAGAGTTTGTCTCTGCATTCTCCACCTCCTCAGCCCCTTTTAAGACCAAGCACTCTCCCTCTAAGAGAACAAAGGATCGATAACTTCATGAAAGTCCCGCCTCTGCAATACCATGGCGCTGCCATGACTATGGCTCTATTATCCATTGCCTTGTATTTGTGTCCTTTTTTTCACGATCGGTAGATCTGCCTCTATGGCACTATGACACTCCTTTGAATCCACCTTCATTCTAACCGATACTTGGTTTTGGGTAGCTAAGTCCCTCTGGACTTGTTGTCGCTTCCTCGCTCCTTTTGACCCACTGTTTCAACACCTCTATGTTCTCCGAATAGTTTTCCTTGGTCGATGGAAAGACAGACTGTAACTCCCATGCATGGCCTCCGCCATCATGTTGCAAGGTTCGCACCGATTATGTTCTCCTTAGCTTACTCGGCCTGGTCCTCTGACTTATCTGGCTCACTTAAGCGAATATGAGCTTTGGAGTAATCCAACTCTCTAGTCGCTCTGACTATACCTCTGTATGATCAAGTCCCCCCTATAAGACTCACTAGTACTTGTATTCGACATACTCCCTCGATGATACATAGCCCCCATATGCTGATGATCAAGGCTTTTATTCGATGCAAAATTCGATGCACGCACGAAAGACTTATCTCTATGATACCATGGTATTTTGTTAGAACCCTTGCAGATTCTAAGCTTGGGGTTGATCTCTTTAGGGGATCTGCCCCCTTGGAACTCTATAGGGGTTCCTTCCTCCAAATTGCTGCTCAAAGACTACAGAAAATATTCATCTATTGCTTATGAAAAGAGAATGAATACATAGTTATTTATAGGGCTTCTAAACCCCAACTCATAATAGGACTCCTACTCAAGATTCCTATTCCTTTACAACTCCTAATGCTTCTCTAAGAAATACTCTCCTAACCCTAGCCGGCTTCTTAACCTCTTTAATAGGGGTCGGCTAGGTAGGTTTTACATGAATACCCCTTTTAATGAAACTCAATTTAGGACTCTCCTAGCTAGAGTCCTAACAAACTCGTCCTCTTCAAATAAGTCTTATCCTCGAGGCTGACGATTCATGAATTCTAGGAATTTAATCTTTAAGTCGTCATAGTTCTCCCTAGTGGCATCTTCTGTTGGTAGGTTCGCTCACTATATTAGCACTTTAGTAGTGTGTCATCGTTGTCGAGTCATGATCCGTCGATCAATAATGGCACTTGGCTGGGTCTGGAGTTCTCCTTGGGTAGTCATATCTGGTAGATGGCTTTGGGCTATCTCATTTTGTCCCAGCTTGAGCTTTAAACATGACATATGGAAGACTGGATAGATTCGTAAGCTGGCGGGTAAGTCTAATCTGTATGCTACCACTTCGATGCGCTCTAAAATTTGGTAGGGTTCGTAGAACTGAGGTGAAAGCTTTATAAATGCTCTGGTCTGAATTGATGTTTACTTATATGTCTGGAATCGTAGGAAGACCCAATCTCTTATTGTAAATTCTCTTTTACCTTTGTGTTGATCATATTGCTATTTCATCCTTACTTGAGGTGCAGTGAGATTATCTTTTAGTGACTTTAGCATTTTATCTCTGTCTTATAGTTCCCTCTTAATATCCTTATGAAAGTCACTAGTCGGAAATGAAATGGTGGAAATGAAATGGTCGTGAAAGTGCATCTGTAACAATATTCTCTTTCCCCTTTTTGTAAGTTATTTCATAATCATATCTAAGAAGCTTTGTTACCCATTTTTGTTGCTCGAGAGAAGATATCTTCTGCTCCAAGAAATATTTTAGGCTTTTATGATTGGTCTTAATTTGAAAGTGTTGTCCGATCAAGGATGGTATCTATTTGGTCACCGCATGCACAATCACGAGCATCTCCTTGTTGTAAATAGTCATCTTGAGATGAGAATGAGATAATATCTTACTAGTATAAGTGAGGGGGCAGCCATCTTACATTAGTATAGCACCAATTCCTATTCCAGAGGTATCGGCTTCAATAACAAAAGTCTTGTCGAAGTTGGGTAGCGCTAGTACGGGCGTTGTCGTCATTGCGGCCTTAAGTTCGTCGAAGGCAGTGGTGGCTTTGTTCAACCATTGGAAAGCATCATTTTTTAGCAAGGAAGTAAGGGGTGCACTGATCTTTCCATAGTTTTTCATGAGCTTGCGGTAGTAGCCTATTAAACCGGGAAAGCCGCATAGCAATTTTATGTTCCTTGGGGTTGGCCAATTCTGCATTGCTTCAATTTTGGATGGGTCCACTACCACACCTTCCTCTGATATGATATGCCCCCAGATATTCCACCTTTTGTTGAAGAAAGTTGCACTTCAGTTTTTTGACAAAAAGAACATGTTATCGTAAAATCATCAAAATAAGTCGTAAGTGCTAAAAATAACTTTTAAGATAAAGGCTATAAATAAGGATATCGTCGAAGAAAACCAACACAAAATTACGAAGATAATTCCGAAAGATATCATTCATAAGGCTTTGGAAGGTGGAGGGAGCATTGGTGAGACCAAAGAGCATTACCAAAAATTCATAATGGTCGTTATGTGTTCGAAATGCGGTTTTCAATATATCTTCTTTGCACACTCGTATTTGATGATACCCAGATCGAAGGTCCAGCTTTGTGAAGACTCATGATCCCTTTAATTCATCAAACAATTCATCTACTACTAGAATAGGGTATTTGTCCTTGACAGTTATGCTATTGAGAGCTCGGTAATCAACACACATTCGCCATGTTCCGTCCTTTCATACGAGGAGCACCGGTGAAGAGTAGGGGCTACAACTTGGTCGAATAATTCCTACTTCAAGCATCTCTTTTACAATCCTTTCTATTTCATCCTTTTGGAGATGTGGATACTGATATGGCAGAGTATTTGCTAGAGGTTTGCCCGGAAGAATTGGTATAGAATGATTATGCCGACGAGTAGGAGGTAGGTTACACGATTTGTCAAATATATCTATAAATTCAGTAAGCAAAGGAAGTATGTTTGGATGTTCAAATTCTATTAGCTCTTCCTTAATTTGCTGCTCAAGTTGTACCAAAAAGCTGCTACATACTTTGTGCAAAACCTTCTCTATTCGTTGTGTGTAAATCGTCATTACGTCGCCCCCACGTTTCCCGTGCAGTATCACTTGTTTTCCTTTACTGTAAAATTTAATAATTAGTTTCGCAAGGTTTCAAGAAACATCATCTAATGTCGTCAACCATTTGATGCCGAGCACGGCCTCATAATCATCAAGAGGGAGGAAGAATAAATCTACAATTATCTCTTGGTCCTATAATAACAGTTTCACCTGCGGGCACCTACTATCACACTTCAAAATCTGTCAGTCGGTGACCTTAACGTCAAACCTACTGCAATTCTCGACAGGTAAGGCCATTCGGATAGCAGCCTTGTTGTTCATAAAATTATTAGTGCTCCCAGTGCCAATAAGAATAGTGATAGGTTGTTACTTCAGAAGTCCTCCCACTTTCATCATTTGCGGGTTCGCATAACCGGCAAGGGCATGCATCGTAATATCAACCGGCTACTGTTCTTCATCCGTGACCACTTCCTCATACTCCTGGACCTCTTCCTCCATGTCTTCAAGAGGTTCAATCAATAGGAGATGGCCCTTTTTACAGCGATGATTGTGGTTCCATGGCTCGTCGCAATACCAATAAAGACCCTTTGTTGATCGATCACGTAGTTCTTCTCTTGTCAATTGTTTTGGCAACGAAGGATGGCTAGGAGTAGAAGGAGGTTTATATGCTATGGGCCTAGGAGAAGTTCTCATCCTCCGAGCATCTTGGTTGAGCCATTCTTCTTGTATTCGGGCGAAAGAAATCACAGTTGTCACGGTATGGGGCTGCCACGCCTTAACCTCCCCTTTTATCTCTGGCTTGAGTCCTTCGATGAATATTCCTAACAATTGATAGTTAGTCCAATCTTGAGCAAGGTAGGATAGCTTCTTAAACCTGGTTTGGTACTCTTAAATCGTAGAGGTTTGTCGAATCTTTACGAGTTGGCCATAAATATTTTCGTACTTCGTAGGTCCGAAACGATTCAGTAGTGCGTTCTTAAATTGATTCCACGTCGGAGCCTCATGATTGAATTCCAACTAATTGTATCATTGAATAGCATCTCCTTCAAGGTGGATGACAATAATTTCTACCATAGCATCATCTGACATTCGGTAGTAGCGAAAGTAACGTTCGACGCGCAAAATCCACCTTGTCGGGTCTCCTTCTTCCCATCGCGGGAAGTCCACCCTCATGTCGAAGGGCTGTCCCTCCTTCTCTAGAGGTCTCTTTGAACCCTCTCCTTATTGCAATTTGGTTGGACTTGGCGATTGTCCAATTCTGAATTCTACAAATAAAGTGCGTAATTTATCCTCCAAGCATGATTCAAGATGCAATTCAATCCGAGATTCCATTTTTTCAAATTTGGCATCAATTGGATCTTAAGAAGCCATAGAATATGCCTGTAGATCAGAGATATCCCTGTCTTTTTTTTGTTGATGGGTTAATGGCATGGGTGGTGGAAGGTTCGGAAGAATTAAGGATCACGAAAAGGTACTGTAGCAGATTTTTACGTCTAAAGTGTAGCAGTTTGGACGTAAAAGATCAATTATTTGTATTGAGAATTTTTTAACAAAACTAAAAGAAAATCTGCTATTAGGAATTGTCAATGTTGTTGTAAAATTTTATAGAGATTTGGACAAAAAAAATATAGTAACAAGATCAAACAATCCGTGCTATGCGGTTGGAATTCTATAGTACAGATTTTCAAGTATAGTAGCTTGGACGTAAAAGATCAATAGTTTAAGAATTTTTTAACAAAACTAAAGGAAAATATGCTTTTAGGAAGTGTCAAAGTTGTCATAAAAATTTCATAGAGATTTGGATAGAAAAAATACAGTAATAAGATCAAACAAACTATGCTATGCGGTTGGAATTTTACAGTGTAGATTTTCAAGTATAGTAGTTTGAAAGTAAAAGATCAATGGTTTATATTGAGAATTTTTTGACAAAACAAAAAGAAAATCCGTTGTTAGGAAGTGTCAAAGCTGTCATAAAATTTTCATAGAGATTTGGAAAGAAAAAAATATAGTAACAAGATCAAACAAACTATGCTATGTGGTTGAAATTTTACAGTGCAGATTTTCAAGTATAGCAGTTTGGATGGAAAAGATCAATAGTTTATATTGAGAATTTTTTGACAAAAATAAAGGAAAATATGCTATTAGGAAGTGTCAAAGCTATCATAAAAATTTTGTAAAGATTTGGACAGAAAAAATACAGTAGCAAGATCAAATAGACTGTGCTATATGGCTGGAATTCTGCAATGTATCTTTCGTCTTAGAGATGAAAACTTTACGACGAAAAGTTTATGCAGCAATATAGGAATAATTTTTTTTAGATTTTTGAATAAGGATAATTAAATTGCAGTAGCATTAAGGTAGGAAACCATAACCTGTTGCAATTCATGGGGAGATCAAAGGATGATCCGCGGTGGTGGAGATGATGGTGGAGTTCGTCGACGATCTTTTAAGCAATTGTGGGAATTGCTTTGGGCAGCTATGGAGGGCTGATGGAAAGTTATGGAAGGGCATCGAGACTCCAAGAACATTTCTTTGATACCAAGTGTTAGAACCCTTGCATATTCTAAGCTTAGGGTTGATCTCTTCAGGAGATCGGCCTCCTTGGAACTCTATAGGGGTTCCTTCCTCCAAATTGCTGCTCAAAGATTGTATAAAATATTTATCTATTGCTTATGAAAAGAGAATGAATAGATGGTTATTTATAAGGCTTCTAAACCCTAACTACTAATAGAACTCCTGCTCAAGACTCCTATTTCTTTACAACTCCTAATGCTTCTTTAAGAAATACTCTCCTAACCCTAGCTGGCATCTTCACCTCTTTAATAGGGGTCGGCTAGGTAGGTTTTACATAAATGCCCCTTTCAATGAAACTCAATTTAGGACTCTTCTAGCTAGAGTCATAACATATTTACTCCTTGAATCTATAGCTTTTCTTATCGTCATGTTATTCATTAAAGTGGAGCTTCTAGTAACTCCCGATCATACATCCATATGATCTAGTCTCTCGTCGGACTAATTTCATGTATATCGCATTACCACGAGCTATCCTACCACGATCCTCTATACCATGTCATCTCCTGGTGACATCTCCATTGTATTCTGATCATTGTGGGATGAACTCAGATTACAATCCCTCCATTTGTGGCCTTTGCTAACATATCGTAGGGCCTCCTCCACCTTCGATTGTGTTCGCTTATTTGACAATCGACCTTCGTCCACCCGCTCTCGGGTCACACCCAAACGAAGCACAGTTCTAGGATAATACATCATTTAGTAGCTTCTGAAGTCCATCGACTTTGCTGAAATTAGTACACCATTGTCTGGATCTCGGGCCTCTACCCCCACCAGCATGATCTCTACTAGTCATAGGTACCCTATAAGCCAATCACGTCAGTGATGACATATGCAACATGATATGCATTCTTTTTAGTTATTATATTATTTGATATTTTATCACTTTATATTGCTGGTTACATATATATATATATATATATATATATATATATATATATATATATATATATATATATATATATATATATATATATATATATATATATATATACACACATATATATATATACACACATATATATATATACACACATATATATATATACACACATATATATATATACACACATATATATATATACACATATATATATATACACAAATATATATATATATACACAAATATATATATATATACACATATATATATATATACACATATATATATATATACACATATATATATATACACATATATATATATATATACACACACACATATATATATACACACATATATATATATACACACATATATATATATACACATATATATATACACACACATATATATATATACACACATATATATACACACACACACACACACACAAACATATATATATATGTGTGTGTGTGTGTGTGTGTGTGTGTGTGTGTGTGTGTGGTGTGTGTGTGTGTATATGTGTATATATATATGTATATATATATATATATATATATCTATATATATATGTAGATCTGTATATATAAATGTATAAATATATATATCTATGTATATATAAATATATACATATATGTATACATATATATGTATATATGTATATATGTATATATAAATATGTATACATGTATATGTATATGTATATATGTATACATATATACATATACATATATACATATATATATACATACATATATATGTATATATATATGTATGTATATATATATATGCATAACATATATATATACATACATATATATATATAATATATATATATGTATATATACGTATATATATACATACATATATATGTATATATATGTATGTATATATATATATATGTATATATGTATACATATATATATATATATATGCATGTATAAATATATACATATATATGTATAAATATATATATATGCATGTATATATATAGATATATATATATGTATATTATATATATATATATTATATATGTATATATATATACTATATATATATATACATACATATATATATATATCATATATATATATACTATATATATATATTATATATATATACATATAATATATATACATATATATATATATATATACATATATATATATATATCTATGTATATATATGTATATATATATATGTATGTATATATATATATATATATATATAATATATATATATATATATGTATATAATATATATATGTATATTATATATATATATTATATGTATATATATATGTATATGTATATATATATAGATATATATATATTATGTATATATATATATATATGTATATATATGTATGTATATATATATATGTATATATATGTATATGTATATATTATATATATGTATATATATTATATATGTATATTATATATATATGTATATATATAATATGTATATATATATATGTATATAATATATATATGTATAATATATATGTATATATATGTATATTATATATATAATGTATATATATATATACATATATATGTATAGATATATATATATATAATATATATACATATACATATATATATACATATATACATATATATATACATACATATATATATATACATATACATATATATATATCATATATATATATATATATATAGTATATATATATATATATACATATATATAATATATGTATATATGTATATATGTATATGTATATATATATGTATATAATATATATATATACAATATATATATATATATATGTATAGATATATATATGTATATATATATGTATATATGTATATATATATATCTATATATATATATATATATATATATCTATGTATATATATGTATATATGTATATGTATATATATAATATGTATATATATGTATGTATATATATGTATATTATATATATGTATATTATATATATATATGTATGTATATATATATATCTATATATATATGTATACATATATATGTATACATATATACATATATACATATACATATATATGTATATGTATATATATACATATACATATATACATATATATGTATAAATATATATATATATACATACATATATATGTATACATATATATGTATACATATATATGTATACATATATATAATATGTATATATATGTATGTATATATATGTATATGTATATATATGTATGTATATATATGTATGTATATATATATGTATACATATATACATATATATGTATATGTATATATGTATATATGTATACATATATACATATACATATATATGTATATATGTATATTATATATATATGTATACATATATACATATATATATATATGTATATATGTATACATATATACATATATATATACATACATATATATGTATACATATATACATATACATATATAGAATAAGGTCACTTGATTGATCCACTCACGAAATGTTGGCTGTTGATGATATCTTATTGTCAAACAGTGATTCTGTCAGTCCAGTGGTATATTTGGTCCTTAGTAAGATAACAAGGATGTTCTTATGAGTATTCTACTTTTTGATACAGATTTATATGCTTGAAAGTTTCATGTATAGCATAATTGCCCATCAAGAGTGGCAGCCAACATTACGAGTGTTATATAGAAGATCATCCACTCCGATGTCATGAGAGGAATATCTCATGTGTTCTTGCTCAAACAATCTTTGGTCATGGTCATTCGGATTGAGAGAGAAAGAGTTCTTCGGACGAATCTGATTAGAGCGAGACTCGAGTATAAACTATATGGGCTTGATAGGACCATGCCCAGTATACGATATTCTGGGATATTAGATAGATGAGGGACTATAGATACTTGGTAACTAAGGACAGACAAGTCTAATGGATTGAATTCCCCTATATCGTCTGAGGACTAGGGCATAGTGGCCAAGTACGTCCGTAGTCGATGAGTCGAGTGAATTATTATAGAGATAATAATTTACTAAGCCAGAAGGAATTTTGATATATATAACTCACGGCCATCTCGATATTGGGCCTAGATGGTCACACACATATGGTATACATTGCGACAAATAAAAGTTTGGATATGAGATATCCGTCGAGCCCATATCTTATTGGGTATCTAATAAGCCCATAAATTATTAGATCATATGGATGAGATCTAATAAGAGCCGATGAGAGATTATTGGATAGAGATCTACTAATCTAAGAGATCTGAGTAGTTGGATAAAGATCCAACACCCAATATGGTAGGATCTATTAGGGTTAAATAGACAAGGGACCTCTATAAATAGGAGGGAACCAAAGACCCATAATCCAGAAGCTTCCTGGTTCCCACCTCATATTCTCTTATCTCCTTTTCATCCTAAGATAGCAGGTGTGGAGTTTTAGGTAGCGATTTAAGGAGCATCATCGTAGCCCTACTATGTGGATCACCGCTAGAGAGAAGGGCGCTTGACCTCCTTCATTCTCTCCTACGATCTCTCTAGGTAAAACACAACTATCTCATACGTGGATTTAAGTTTCATGAATTTTTATGCACAAATCTTTGCACGATGACGAACACATTTTTGAAAAATTTGAGGATTTTTATTTTCTATTCTTCTACTATGCATGTGATGTCACCACTATATTTCCTTACAATGGTATCAGAGCCTAGTTGTTCATATGAAAGATTAGTTTTGAATTGCATGAGTTGTGTTTTGGAAAAGCTTTTGTCATCAAAACTATTAATACTAAAGGCGAGAAAGGGCAATAATTGTTCCTACCCTTGCTACGCTAATAGAATGGTTAAAGGCTGCTTGTAGTCTTGGCCATTTGCGATAACTGGTTGGCAACTATAGGGGCGATGCCTACAGGCGCTTCGCCCACGAGGCCAATACTGCTTGCGAGCACTGTGTCCTCGGGTAGAACTACTTATAGGGGCGCCTGCCCACGAGGGTAGCGTCGCCTACGGGCGTTGCGCCCACGAGCAGAACTACCCGTAGTGGCGGCGGTTCTCGTAGGAGTAGCATCACCCATAGGCAAAGGTGATGCCCCTGCCCCCATAGTGGACACTATCGGTAAGGTGGTGGCGGCCACAATGCAGCAGCAGGGAAGGGGATAGGGTTTTGGGTAAAAGGATAATTTGCCCCATAGAATTTTAGAAATTCTAAGTTCTGTCCTTTCTATCCAAATTATCAAAATACCCTTCATAATCAAGAAAATTTCCTATATGTCCTTAATTTTAGAAAATATTAGTCAATTAAAAAGTTTTATTTATTTATTATTATTATTATTATTATTATTATATTATTATTATTATTATTATTATTATTATTATTATTATTATTATTATTATCTAGTAGTTTTATATGATGTTCATGTGTATATATGATGTATGATGTTGACAGATGATGACCATGTGATATATGTACATGTGATGTAAT
The DNA here is from genome assembly GCA_004837865.1 of Musa balbisiana. Lineage (NCBI taxonomy): Eukaryota > Viridiplantae > Streptophyta > Magnoliopsida > Zingiberales > Musaceae > Musa > Musa balbisiana. The sequence continues at coordinate 24,560,110 of CM017190.1, read as the reverse complement.
TATTATTATTATTGGAGCTTGCGATCCCCCAATTCATTTCTCATTTATTGTTAGGCTTATGTACTTGTGATGATTAAGTTACAATTACACGAGAAAGCGTAATGAGAGCATGGAAGCGATAGCGAGACCCACGAGGTCGAGACGAACGATTGCGATGCATGAAGATGCATCGAGATGCCGATGGAACCGATGAGAATGAGATGGACGATCACGGGGCATGGAGATGCACCACTGCACACATAGATTTTAATATAAGTGATTAGGCCCACTGGCTCGGGCCTGATCATATTAGGTTGGGGTCCATGATCATCTAGTGTGATTGCTCATGTGATGCGTGATTATTTATATACCTACTAGATATGTATATATATTTGCATACAATATAAATATATATTAAATATGTATGTGTGTGACATGTTATATTATGACACTAAATTAAAATCCCCTCTCTCGATAATATTAAGTTGATAAATGTGAGGTAATTAGATTGACCCACGTGGACTTCCATCGTTATAGGTAGTGACCAATTCCTGACGTAGGTTGAGTTGGTCGAGTCCCTCGAGGCTCATCTATATCACGATTTTCTACCTTGCTTATGATATAAAGATGTCACCGGTTACTTAAGGACATTGTATGCTTGGTTGCTCGAGGGTATATCATCGAATCATACTCATCTTGTAACGATGGTATTGACTTAACTGAACATTATAGTTGGTCGAGTCCCTTGAGACCATGGTGGTTCAAAAGCCGAATAAGATGAGAGTCACAAGGAGTTATGATTGGCAAGAGTTGCATACATTTACGGGCTTAGCGTGATTGGTCGAGTCCCTCGAGGTTACGTTAAGATGCCGATTGGATCTTGATCCCCAATAGAAGTCTATTAGATACTTCCATTTCATGTGTTAAGGGTATCGCGTGACTCGCTAAAAAAATAGTGAAAGAAAAATAAGATAGAAGTCCATATCTTGATTATTTACTTTTCTATAAAATCTATATATTATTTATTTCTACTACATCTTTATTTTCAGAAAATATCGCTTTTAAATCCCTTACGTGGCATACTTGATGTCAATCGTCTCACTAGTTCGAATTATACGGACTGGCCCCACAACCTGAGGATTGTTCTCATGGTAAGAAAATCATGTACGTCCTTAGTACAATGATACCTATGCCCGAGGAAGGAGTAAGTGAGGATGAGATTGCTCACTATATGAAGTACATAAATGACTCCACTCTTGTTATATGTTGGGCTCTATGACTCCTGAGTTATAGAGACAGCATGAAAATATGGATATTAGATCCATTTTTCTACATGTCCATAAACGGCTTGAGGAATAGGCAAGGACATAACGAAAATGAGCCTTATGTATATACAAAGGTAAGTGGGAGCGCTACCAACTTTTCGGTGTTATATATGGATGATATTATTATCTTTAGAAATGATGTAGGAATACTATCCATAATAAAAGCTTAGTTATCTAGAAACTTCTCTTTAAAGGACTTAGGTGAAGGATCATATATCTTGAGGATTTGGATCTATAGAGATAGATCCAAGAGGATGCTCGGCTTGTCCCAATCTAGGTACATAAACATCATTGCCAAAAGGTTTAGCATGGAAAATTTCAAGAGAGGTCTCATATTGATAAGACATGGGATATCATTTTCTAGGAGTATATCCTCAAAGACTCCTGAAAAGCCAATGAATATAGATAGTATACCCTATACCTTAGCGATACGATCTATCATTTATGTCATGCTATGTACCAGGCCTGATATAGTGCATGCCCTGAGTGTCACGAGCAGGTATCAAGCGCATCCAAGCTTGGAGTACTGGAAAGCAATAAAGTATATCCTTAAGTACTTGAGAAGGATTAAGGATTTTTTACTAGTATATGGAGGTAGTAGCCTCATGGTTGAAAGCTACACAGACTCGAGTTTCTAGTTCGATGTCGATGATAGTAAGTCTAATTCAGGATATATGTTCACCCTAAATGGAGGAGTAGTATGCTAGAAGAGTTCCAAGCAAGATACTACTGCTAACTCAACCACAGAGGTGGAGTACATTACTACAGTAGAGGCCGCAAAGGAGGGAGTCTGGATAAAGAAGTTCATCGCAGATTTGGGAGTCATGCCGAGTAATAAGGAGTCGATTCCCTTATATTATGATAACAATATGACAATTGCTCAAGTGAATGAACCTAGGTCTCGTCAGAATTCTAAGCACGTTATGAGGAGGTTTCACCTGATCAAAGAGATCGTGACTTGAGAAGATGTAGCAATAGAAAGAGTTCCATCCGAAGATAACATTATAGATTCATTAACAAAGTCATTGTCTCATATTATCTTTGAGCATTATAGGGGTTTGATCAAGATCAAACACATAGGTGATTGTCTTTATATCAAGTGGGAGATTACTAGTCATTAATGCCAGACTTATAGGCCTGAAAGTTTTAGATCTAGCATACTCGGTTATCGAGAGTAGTAACCAACCTTACGAGGACTATTAAGTGTCGATAAATAATCATCCACTCTCGATATCATAAGAGGAATATCTTATATGTTCTTACTCTGACAAATCTCTGGCTAGGGTCATTCGGATTGAGAGAGAAAGAGTTCTCCAAGAGAATCCGATTAGAGTGAGACTCAAGTAGAAATTGTATAGGCCTAATAGTTCCATGCCCGGTATACGATCTTTAGGGTATTAGATGGATAAAAGACTATAGATACATAGTAATTGAGGACATATATGTCCAATGGATTGGATTCCCCTATATCGTCTGGGGATTGTAGCGTAGTGGCCCAGTATGTTCGCAATCGATGAGTCAAGTGAATTATTATGAAGATAATAATTCATTGAGTCAGAAGGAGTTCTAACAGGTATGACTTATGGTCAGCTCGATATTGGGCTTAGAGGGTCACATACATATGGTAGGCATTGCGACTAGTAGAGGTTCAAATATGAGATATCCATCGGAGCCCCTATCTTATTGGATATCCAATAAGCTCATAAATTATTGGATCTTATGAATGAGATCTAATAAGAGTCAATGAGAGATTATTGGATAAAGATTCACTAATCTAAGAGGTCTGGATAATTGGATCAAGATTCAATACCTAATATGGTAGGATTTATTAGGGTTAAGTAGATATAAGACCTCTATAAATAGGAAGGAACCAAATATTTGTAGGCTAGAGGCTTCCAAGTTCCCACCTTCTATTCTGCTCTCTCATTCTCCTCCTCATATAGTAGGTATAGAGTTTTAGATAGCAATTGGAGGAGCATCGTCGCAACCCTACTATGTGGATCACCGCTAGATAGGAGGGCGCTTGACCTCATTCATTCTCTCTTACAGATCTATAGGGATTCAGGGATATATGATCTCCCTAGGTAAAATATAATTATCTCGTATCTAGATTTAAGTTTCATGGGTTTTTGTGCACCAATCTTTGCACAACGACGAAATATTTTTGGAAAAGAGATTTTTATTTTTTGTTCTTCTACTACGCATATGATGTCGCCCCTAGATTTTTCTATAATCTCTACTGCATATCACTTCTTTCATGGCAACTTGAATAGCAGCACTATGGCGTATTCTTCAAGAGTGCCTGCCTTCGTATCCTCTTACCCCATGCAAAAGCCTTCTGAACCCAACTTCGCCTCTGCAAATTGAGTCATCTTGGTTCCTCTGTCAAATGCTTCTCCGAGATAAGGTGCATGTGCCTTGATGCTCACTTCGTCTTTGTCACCATGAAAGATGAGTTTACTCCATCAGAATGAATGACACACGGAACGACATGATCCCGCTTTTGCCTCTATAAGAGTACATATCCTTACCTCTATCCAAGGAAGGCTTCGTGTCTTTGCTCCATGTTCCATCTTCTATGCTAACTCTCTTCATGAGACTTGGGTCCTTTACCAAGTTGCATCCAAGTTGTTCTACTCCTTGATTTGTATTGAGTTGATAATGGCCCTCATGCTCACCATTCCACGAGTCAGCCCTCTATTGAGTTTGATCTCTATATTGATGCATTATCTTATACAAGATCATGTGACGACTCCTCACCGCTCGCTCGGTTCATTGAGCTTTGTGGGGTTGTTGTTTTGAGGTACTCCTCCTTATGTGTGGTCTATTGCACATGATTCTTCCTCTGGAGAATCGAGACTTATCCCTCCAAGGTATTTATCTCATTGGAGCAACTTCTTTTTTCGCATCCTTCCCTCTAGAAGTTTCGGAGACTACCATCCCCATGAATCACTCCATCTTGCTAAACAAATTGTGCATTATTCTACCCCTGCAAATGCACTTACTATATTGGGACTCCTTGCCAATACAGCCCCTGTTGTACCCCTCATGGCCTAGCAATATGCTGAACTTACTACATACTTCAATCTTATACGGATGCATTCTTTTCATACCGAAGAGAAAGTTTCAATACTTCATAGCGCCGAGTTTCGATCGCTTTGGGATAGCTACGAACATTTTATCATTTGCATACAAGCCCTTGCATAAGTACCGAATTCTTCAAGTTAGTAATTCCCCTCATCTTTATGAGCTTTGCATAACTCTTTCAGTCGCTAAACAACTCATTCCGCTTTGTATGGTCTCATTGTTTACCATGCACCTCGCTTGCCTTGAGCACCATTAAGTATGGTTGCTAATGTCGAGCCGTAGCTCAAACTCAACTATCCCAATCTTTGTGCGCTACGCATTGGTCATTCCTTTGAATGTCAATCTCAAATGCCCACTCATCTGATCGATTCCTTGTCCCTACATCTCCATGCCTATTTTCCCCCAACGATCGCGCGTGCTAATTGCCCTTAATGTAGCCCCGCTAGATCCCCCACGATTGTATGTCAAGTGTTTCTATGAGTGTTGTCCCACTCTAATATTATATTTCATGCACTTAGCTAGTTTTGCCTGAGTCGTGCAACACCCTTGTGTGTCCATCCACAAAGGTTAACCTCTCTAAAATCTCTTATGGTCCCTTAAGACCTACAAAAAAGAAAACGAATTAGAGAAAACGTTTTACCCAAGATCGACAAGCAATTATTTTAGTAAACACTTCATAGTCAATGCAAATTACAAACAGACTTCACAAGATTTGAACGGTCACACATCTAAGGGTCCAAAATAGTCCACTATAAACCGAAATCCCCACAAATGCTCACATGACACAATTTTTATTTGCAACGACCATTAAAACCAAAGAAAATAGGGTTGCGAAGCCTATTGTCAACCCTTTACATGCTGTGTATTACATGAGCATTAAGCAATATTCTCCTATTTATAGTTTTATCCATGAGCATACATGAGTATTATATCAAATATCCTGTTTATAGTTTTACCCGTGGCAAATAGCAATAACTCCCGGTGAAATGAGCTACTAACGTCTCGTAGAACTTGCTCGGCAATTCAGCAAACAAGTCGATGGCATTCATCACAAAGCAAATGTATCTGATCGACGTGGTCGGGGAGGAGAGATCAAACTCCGTTGGTCTACCTGAAGAACCTTTCGAGGAGAAAGGGGGCTACGGAGCTGTAGCAGTCCCATTGGCCAATGGTGTTCTCGAAGACCTATCGAGATCTGAGTCAGATCAGGTCCAAGGAGCTCGACGGGCGCGTACGAAAGGATTCGACCTGAGGGTTGCGGGCGAACTTGTCGTCGATGAAGGAGCTTCCAGCGAGGCCCTACACGGCCACCGGTTGCACGGCTACCATGAGGAGGGACGTGCACGTGGGTCGATAAAGCACAGTCATGGCGGGTAATGTCGGATGTCGAAAATTCCACTGTGGAGACGACACGCTATCGGGTCCACAGGGGCTTTATCGTGGTCATCCAACCAGGATCCGAATCCGAATTGAATCGACCCGAAATGAGGATCCGAAATTTCAGGATCTTGTTGGAGAAGGCAATAAGTTTTCGGATTCGTTTGGAGCCCAATTGGTTCCCACGTGGGTCGAGCAATCCCTATTCCTTTGCGCTCGGCGCTTCGTGAGCATGGCGTGGAGGACGAGGTCGAGCGATCTTGTCGATGGCGACGAGGTGGAAGACGCTGGAGGTCGTTGGCATTCAAGCCTTCGCTGGATCCTAATCCAACGGACGGCGGTGTCGCAGTGGACGACGGGGCGGCGCACGTTTTCACGACCGCAGTATTGGTAGGGGGCGGTGAATAGGGTGTAAGCTCGCCTGGAATTGCGGCGGAGAGAGCCTCTTGGGCCATACCTTGAGTTTTCAACGGGAATTTTGGGCCTTGAACCTTCCTCCTGCCTTTCTCTTTGGCGTCAGGTAAATCTCCCTCTAACCGCTGTAAGAAGAGAGTGCTTTTCGTTCCACTTTACCCTTGAGTTGAAATTTGCTACGCCTTTTCCTTTGGACAACTTGAATGATGCTTTACTTTCTGAGATCGTTCATCACAGCGAGACGATGTAGATCCTTGTGGCCAATATATTGTACGAAAGGATCCTTTAAAGATAGCAAATCTCTTCTTAAATTAGTTCTGCCTTAATTTGCGAGAGTAACCATGATGTACAAACTCGACTATGATTCAGTGCCCATAATTGAATCTTATGGACGATGATGCCTACCAGGTATTTGGTCTTGGCAAGGCTTTCAGTCGGATCCGGTGCCTGTTTTATCAGTCTTCCTTTCTATCTTTGTAAAGGAACTACTTTTAGTTGCCTGTTCTTGTTCTCTTCCACCTCCCTTTCAGAGGATTGATTGATGGGAGGGAGAAAAGCCAGCTTTAGTGCCATCCTTACCATCAGCGAAGCTTCAAACTCTTGCAGTTAAATACATCTCATTAGGTTATGAGTTCAATAATTGTAGAACTCATTAGCTTATATCAATATCATGTGACACGGTCCCTTCCAAAAAGCCAAAAGAAATGCTTTGTGAAGACTCACTGGCATTGGAAGAACTTGCTACATGTTACATTCTTTTATACCTTCTGCACAGGCCCGCTTTTCAACCTAGATCATCTGATCTGAATTCTTCCAGTGTAAGCTTTCTGATCATGTTGTTAATTCTTACCAATCTATATTGATTTCTATATTTTACTTACTCTTCCCGTGTTTGTGCATGTCTGATTCCTCCAATTAGTGATTTGAATCTGTTTACATCATCTTCACAAATTTGCTTATGCCACATAAGTTACCCATCTTCACAGCCCAGTGCTTTCTTGATATTCTGCAGTGTGCATGAAACAAGTGTGTTCACAGTTTCCACTGATTCCATTGTTAGCTTCGCCATGGGTGAGGAATTGGCAAGAATTTGGAATGCTATTGTAAGCAAAGATCCTCCTTCCATTGTCCTCTCCTCTGGCCTAGATGTGATCACGAGAGGCCTGGTCTCAAGCCCATCAGGAAGTATAGAAAATCCTGATGGCAATATAGCCAAGCCACTAGAATCGCACCCAGTCATCACTGATTGCATGCCATCAATGTCCACAGGAGCAAAAACCACCATCGACTCATAAGCGTTAGTGCTGCTATCTTGAAGAACCCAAATGTTAGTCCTCTCTGATGAAGTTGTTGTCTGTGTATGCACATCAAATATTAAGTATCTCAACTTTTACATCTTTAAAAAGAAATGTTGTATGTCAATTTGACCACATGGCCTAGTATGTTTTGAATTTTATTTTATATTTCTATTTTTGTTAATTTAATATTCTACTGGAAACTTAGGGATTAAAGTTCTTTGGTTTTTCGACTGCTAATTATGAATCATATCAACAGATTGTTGAATACTTATACTTACATGCATCGTAACAGAGTTTCCACGATCTTGGCCCTTTGCTAAATTCACCGTTGTTTGAGTAGGGCCTGGTGTAAGCATGATGTCCCACTGAACACCAAAAAGGAGGTTTGTTTACTATCTAGCAGAGCAAATATGACAAAATGGAGTGATGAAGAATATCTTACTTCAGCTCTTCTTGATTCATCTCTCAAGAAATCAAATAGAGTCATTGTAGGAACAGGCAGCCATGTTGATAGAACTGCACAGATGATCAGTCCTGGAGGCTCACCAGGATCATTCATATTCTTCCTTGATGTGAATCGAATTTCATCTCCACTCTTTGTCGACGCCTTGGTCCATGTGCGGTGTCCTGATGCACCGATGTTCTGGCAAAAGCTTGAAGTCATTCTTTGTCCAAGCTTCAGGATGCTCTTTCTTCCGGCCAGCGTGGAGACTCCTGAGAATCCTATGCAAGGTAAGTAATAAGTTCATTTTCCTAACGGGTAAAAGAATTGCTACATACCATTACAGTCTCTTGTGGGAACATTAGTGGCCATGAAGAAAACTGATCTTTCACATTGCAGTCGTAGTGTTGCCATCCAGTGTCTAGCCCCAAAAGCCAGGCCATTGGTAACAATCGAGCGAAATAGTGTTGGAATTACACTTTTTTGGCATTCCATGTGTTCTACCCAAATCACCTAGATTCAGAGAATGAAATATGATGACTTGCAGATGATGCAGTTGTGTATAACCAAATGATCTTACAATTTCATCTTAAGATAATGAGCATCTCAATCTTCAGAGGAAGGTTGCAGAACTGCTGCATATAAGAGGGAAACAACTATAAGATTTTGAACTACCTTGCAGTGACCATTGTCTTGGTCCTCTATTATACAGCCTGATGGGCGCTTCCTACACTTCATGAGTGATGCATCTATGTTTTCTTCAAGTTTGTCAATGGATATGTCTAAAATTGCCCACGTACTAGGGCTTAGTTTCTTGCAGTACCTCACAAAGTATATTTCTCTTGTTGGCACCAAAGGTGTAAGCATCTGAATTTCTGCAAACATCTGAGAAAATTTAATGAGTTACTATGTGAACTACTACCTGTATTATGTACATTGAATAGTCACAGATACTCTACTCAGCAAGAACTTAGTTGAATAGGACATCTATGGGGCACTGATGACCCCTGTGATAAGATAAACTTGATTGGTCGAGTTCATGATGAAAACAATGTCAAAGTGAAGAGGCCTTCCTTACTGATTCAGTCATGCTGGTTAAGGGAGCTTACCAGTTGTAAGGTACCATCTTTACTGTCAGCCTGTCCATTGAAAATAACATCAACTATGGCAGCCTTGGAGATCATACAAGGAAATAAGTCCTTCCATTGGTTCTACAACAAGAAAGGAACAAACAGAGATTAGAAGGTTATGTACAGGTATCTAAATAGTCATCATTTAGATTTATTGTTAATTTGGTCAGAAGTAAAAGGCTAAATATGCCAATGTCAAGGAACCCATGCAAATACCAATTTAGGAGTTCAATTCTGTTCAAATTTGCTAATTAGCTTCTGTTTGATGTTTGATATTTTCATGGGTGACTGGCAGCGAGAAAGTGCTATAAGAATGGACAATAAAAATTCAAACTTTATAATGACTTTGTTATCTTTGATATCCAGCTATCTGTCAATATATGCAAACAAGAAAGTTCCAGGAATTTTAATAGGGTAGAAACTGATATGCATGTAGACATATGAACTTTACCACATCCATGAAGGCTTGTACGAGCCTTGTCATGTCAAAGAAGACAACACCAGTCTCTCTGGAAGCCTCAATATTCCTGAGACATCCATTCCTTGAATTATCGGGTGAGAATTCTTTAACATACTCATCATAGTTAAGTATCTCCCTTCCGGTCTCAACACTTCGAACCCACAAGGGTCCCTGGGCAGTAGCCATCTTGATCAGCTCATCCAGGGCAACATTGACAATCTCTAAAATTTTAGATTTCTCAAGACCCAAGAATCCACTATAGCAATCTAATGAGCTCTTGTTTTGATCGGCGCCTGCAGAGCATGATGAACTTGGTGAAGTGTTTCCATCTGGGGTGCTTCCTTGCATTCGACGTAGTTTTTCTATCTAAGAGTTGGATTGAAGATCAAAGTTATTGCAGTAGAAATAGCAATAGTTGAAATGTTCAATAGGTATAAAAATACGGGGAAATCTGTAGCAAAAGTCAAAATGTTATTTCTAGCAAGAGTACAGATTAGCTAGTCGGATAATGAGCCATTGGGTCATAAGCCATACCTCTGCTTTTAGCCTGGCATTTTCGATACGAAGTTGTTGTTCCTCTGTGGTCATGGTGGTGTCCTTGCTTAAGGTTGCAATACCACAATTGGGACAGCACGCTTTCTTTATCGTCTCTCTCATGGCACGGTTTTCCTCCTGCAGTTTCTCTATCTCAGATTTCAGTAGAGAGTTCTCATGCCGCTCCTGCACCGCCTGTGGGGAACTTACAGTTTCATGATAGTTCAATGTTCAAAAGATGCGAGAGCAAATGAAACTCGTATGTGATGCAAAACTAGTCTTCTTAAAATTATTTGTGCTCTAATCTCATTTCTTTAAGCAACTGATCCATTTGGCATATACTTTTCGAGACAGGCTAGTTCTTTGAATGGGTACCTTGATCTGGGTTCGTCGATTTTGAAACCAGAACTTGACCTGCCTGGCAGAAAGGCCTAGCTGCTTGCTCAACTGCTGCCTCTGCTTCTCGTCTGGATGGGGTGACTCCTTGAACAACCTGTGTTGCCCATTCCTTATGTTAGATTTGATTGGTCAACTACACTTAGTCGTAGTCATTATTAGTTTTTTATTTGGTACATGTTCCTGTTTACCCAGTATGATTTATCATAGAAAGGAACAGATCAGTTTCTAGTTGATGGTTTTTCTTGAACTGCACAAAGTTCCTGCTACCTGGTATCCTTTTGATGATTGACTACACTCTCTATGATTATGTGCTTTATTCTGACTTAGGAGTTTAAGGAACATGAGTGTTTCGTGGTCTGGGCAATTCTTTTTCTGAAATCAAATGACCAGTTTTACACTCTTTAGAATAATATCTTTAAAATTCACAATATGAAGCTTTAGACATGGCAAAAAGCAATATACCATTATGACCTGGAAGAAACCGAGACATGCATGAGTATGTAGAAACTCGTAGTATGTCACAAAGACAGGAGGATCAAGTTGAGCAAACCAACTCACGCCTCCATTTCTCTGATCTGTTCAGCTGTGTGCCTATGATACTTCTTCCTCTTTCTCTTGTTTCCGACCTCTCTGTTGTCATCCTGTGATTCATTGGACTCTCTGTCTTCCTCGGATCGACCTGCTGCCCCAGAGTTCTCGCCGCTGATCCCTGCCTGCTCCCCTTGACCCCCTCCACCACTCCCCTCATCCCCTTCCTCCACCTCGGCTGCCGCCGCCGCTGCATTGTTCCTGAATACACCTGCCTATCATATTTTCAGCAAGGAAAAATGTTAAATTCATGATTGAACAGAGGGAGAGTGATAAGGATGAAAAGAAAAAAGTAGTTACTAGAGAGAGGGAGAGTGCTGGGGATGCAAAGAAGTCTTTGACAGGAGGATTGTTGTTGTTGTTCATGCTGCTTAGGTGTTTTCTCATGCATGCAAAGCCCCCAGATTAAGTTGGAGGGGAATGGAGATATGGAATGGTGTTAAGAGGGAAAGTTGAGGAGGGAGGTAGCTGAAATATGGAATGAGGAATAAATGATACAAAACAAAGGGAGAGACTCTGCAACGGAAAGATGTAATGGAGGACTGTTAGGATTGAATGACAGTTATGTATGCAATGTGTGTCATAGGAAACAACACTATCTTTACATGGTTGGCAACTGTGCCTTTAAAGAGAGACATCCATGCAGCCTTCGGTAGCCATGCTACCATATGATCCATCCTTCACTTTTACCAATCTGGAATGTAAATTTGCAGAAACTATTGTCCCTTACCTGTGAAGAGAAGACTCCCATTTCCCTATGATTCTATCCATCCATGCTGCGTCTTCAAAGCAAACAATTATTATTATCTATTTGATACTTCTCCGTGTGCTCTTTTTTCTTGATGAGTAAACTTTCCTGTTAAATAGTTAGATGGGTGAATCCTTGATGTTCCAAATCGGTCTCGAATCGAGTCAAAGCGAGCATGCAGATAAGAATGTTTGGTGGCCGAACTTTAGACGTAAAGCAGGCCTTGGAGAAACATGAATTCCTGGAGACTAGTACATCTGGAATTTTGAGGAAGATGGTGGATGCAGGCATCGTTTTGAAGGATTAAGGGTGTCATGAGCTTGAATGGTGGTTGTCTAGGGGTGAGAATATGAATTCATCTGATTCACAATGGTGTTTCTGCTCATGTCTCTTCCACCTGCATAAGAACAGGAAGCTTTTTCTTGAAACAGGGACATTTTTCTGTCTGGTCCAGGTGGTCAAGTGCAGGGTTGATTCAAATGCATCACCCTCGTCAACAACCAGTAATCAGTCTCCTCGGCCACTTCCATGGCAGCACTTGTGCTTAAACCAAATGACTTGTGCATTGTTTTGAAAGAGAAGAAAATTTAACAGCAAAAGCTTTTTACTAGGACTCATTCCTTTTCCAAGTCTTTCTCATCATTGTTAGTGTTGGAATACTGAACATCTGAGTTTAATGATCTATTTCTTTTATATATCAAAGTATTTGGAATTACTTGGATCATAATAATGCATCCATGATCTCCATATCTCCTTTTTTTGTGCCTCTGTGGCTTTGTTTCTTAATAACAATGGCTCTAATGACTCAGCCACCAAGAAACCCTTATTTTTTGCAAGTCAGAATTTAGAAACCCATGGAACTTTTATTAAAGAAATTAAGAATATGCGTGCATGTGCATCTTTTAATTGGATTATTTACATAATGTTCTCATGCTCTTTGGGTGGATTGTTTACATACCTTGACACCATCTACAATTCAGCAACATCATTTGTATATAGTTAATTGTAATCAGCAGGCTTTCTCAGGATATTTTGCTGGTGATCACACAATTCTTCACAATAATGTTTTTTTTTTTTTTTGTGGAGATAACATCTGCAATGTTTTGCCTTCAGGTGTCTCTTTCTTTTCCTGCAACACAACTGGTAGGATGTTGTTGTCTTTGAATCTGAATCAAAATGGGATAACACAAGGTAAAAGCTCTCATAATATATCCCAACATTTACTACTGCTGTTAAATCTTGGTTGATGAATGAGAGCATTTTGAATGAACCACATGATGGTTTTGAGTGGTTGTGGAATGGTAGATAGGGCAAATGATCAAAGATGAGTGGCACAGTAGCCATGTACTTTATTTTCTTTAGATCATGGAACCAACCCCACACGTCTCCTGTTGTCCTCTTTCTCTTTTCCTGTGGTCTCATCAAGAAGATCACAAGGGTTGGTTTACAACTCATAAGAGAGATTCGTTCTTGTTCTAGGCTGTATATTACACCCCAAATTCTCATTTAAAAATAGTGAAAAGGCAGAGAAAGAAAATGAGAGATCCATAAAGCCCATTCAATCCCAAGATTTGAAGTGAACAAGCACTCAAAAGGATGTGATTTTTTAGTGACAATCTTAAGTTAGCTTAACTAATAAAGGCTATCAAATCATCTCAATGTCTTGGGATCAAAATTCATTTTCATCACTTATCCTTTGTAAAAAAAAAAAACTCTCTATGAAAAAGAAAGTAAGGATTTTAGATAATTTGACATTGGGAAAAAAAAAGAAAAAGGAATTAGTATGAACTAATACTTAAAAAAGTTGAATTTGCAAAGTCACTTGAGCATTTTCTAACACCTTACCTACCTACTAGTGTTAGTTCTTTGTTACAGAAAAGATCTATTTTCCAACATCTCTGTATGTCTTTGTTAAGATGAACATATCAAGGCTGCTGGTGTGGGAATTTGTCTTCTTCTTTTAGGAGAAAAGCTGGTGGAAGGAGCAGTTTGATACAGCAAGGCTTTCTTATCTTCTTGCATGAGATTGGTAGCTCTGCATGGTAGTTGTGGAGAAACTTGTTTGTGTAGCCATCATGAGTTCCTTGTTGTCCTTATTGTTCCCGTAATAAACCTTAGAAACATGCGCATAACCTGAAGCTAAATTGGATATTAATTTTTATGTACCTCCAATCCATTTGATGGTTACTCTCTCTCATAAATTGGAGTGAATAATTTGATCATGTGTGAGAGCAGCGACCCATCCATCCATCTTACGTTAGAGTGAGCAGCAGCTTTGGGCAATAAATTAGTGCATTCCCTGACCAACCTAGTACTCATAATTAATCTATGGGTCGTTTTGGATGTCATGTTTATATAATCTATTTTTTAAATAAATTATACCTATATATATCATATATCATATATACAAATAAAAAATTTATAGTTAAAAAAAATGCATGAATAAGAGGGGAAAAAAAAAACAATCAAATTCCGATGATTTAGAAAATAACACGGGGATGTAAAAGGGGAGGAAGGAAAATAATGATGAAAGAGGAAGAGAGGGAGAGAGTAAAAGAGATTGATGGAAATTAGATGAGAAAATGATGATAATAAGATAATGACATAACCTTAACATTGGATTGTGTTGGTGATGAGAGTCTTAGTCATGAAAATAATCTATTTGCATGTAAGTTAAGATTTGATGTGATAGCCCACTGGCATATAATACTAGTAAGACAGGGATACTTATGGATTCTAAACGATATTTATCATATCATCAATACAATTGTCACAAGGTTTTTGTTGCTCGTGATACCTAAAGATAATATGTCTCGATAGATACAATAATAATTATTAATAATAATAATTATTATTATTATTATTACGGTTGGTGCTCTCAAACACTAAGGTAATTTTTTGTTTTAAAGCAAAAAGTAAATGATGAAATTGAGATTCGAGTTCAAGACATTACGATACGATAATAATCCGTAAGATTTTTATTAGCTAAACTAGTCAATATATATATCTTCATCAAATTTGATAATAGTGCTAAGCCAGCTGTAACGAATTCAAAATAAAATTATTCTATATACAAAGTGAATTAAGAAGTACAGATTTAAATACATAAACTGATGGACTACCGAAATCTTGGCATGATCACTTACTTCACATCATCTTTTGCCCAAAGACTAAGTACCCATGCATGCAAAATAGAAGAGAAGAGAAGAAGAGGATAAGAGAGAGAGAGAGAGAGTCTCCATGAAATGGGCCAGTGATTTCTTGCACCTTGTTAGCTGCTAACCAAAGATAGAGAAAGCCTCAACCATCTACGATTCATGAGAACCAAAGATGACCTCATATTAGATCTGTGCTTCATGGTGTCTCATGCATTATCATGCAAGACTAATACATGAAGATGACATCAAAATTTTGCCTTGTCGATACCCTACAATAAATCTTTCTCTTCTTTTTCTGCAGAATATACAGTAAGAGCATGAACAGGAAGGAGGTCATCCATGCAAGTATTTAGAGCCATAGTCTAAGCTCCAAGTCTACTACTTGTCGTGCATCGTCCGGGTCAGAATTCTGGCTGATTGAGCTTATCGAAAGGTTTTGATCATGCCGTCTGTTCTCCTGTGCTGAGTCCTGCATGGCAAACGATGAGTTTATTTAGATCATAAGTGAGGCAGCATAAGAAATCAGGACAACCTCAGTGGTGGTTTCCTCGAAGAGCGGCAATGTCACGGTTGGCGGCGAGTAGCAGTGCGATGAAGACATGCCTCCTTCTTGACTCAGATGCGATCTGGTAACATGAAACAGTAGGAGAATCGGTGAGCATCCTTCAAAACCTCTTCCACCCAATCTGATGACCAAACTGCACTATACCTTGCTGAAGTACCCAACCAGCGTTCGCCACGACTGAAACTTGCTCTTCCGGCGTCTCCATGATAATCCATCTACGATGCGCAAGAGAAGCAGCAAAAAGCATGAGCAGACGCAATCTTCTCCGTCCGTGTACAAACCCATGAGTGCAAGCTTGAGATACCATCATGTTGGGATGAAGCGCAGCAAACGAAGGCCCTGAAACGATACCGGATGGTGACGAGGGAGGCGATGAGAATGCCATTTCCACTCTCGAGTCTTCCGGCTGAGACAACCATGATGGGGATTTAGGAGGAAGAAAAGAACGAGGACAATCAAAACATGGGGGTAAGATCTGGGAGACCATGTTGAGTTCGCTGCAGAATGGGGAGTTGAGCGACGAAACATATTCCTCCATTTGACTTTGCAGTCTCATCTGCTCCAGCTGAGCCACCCCGAGTCCTCTCTGGGGTTGCTTTGACTTCTCCTTCTTCCCCTTCCTGGATGACCCACATCTTCCACTTCCCAGCCGTCCTCCCTTCAAGTATGTGCTTCCCATCCCTCCTTTCCAATCTCCAAATCTAAGCCAAGAAGACGAACGAGAACAAGAACGAGACAGCGAGAGATGACTGATATAAAGGGTGTGGTGTTGCCTGAGACCAATGAAATGATTTGCTGGTTTAGATGTATGTGGATTTAGGGAGATCTTATTTGCTTAGCTGTGTGCTAATATCGATCGTATCCAAACTCAATAAATAAAAAGAAAGTTTTGGCTGTGGACTCGATACCGAAAAATCCGCGCACTAATATCAACTCTCCCAACTGGGGAAGCAGATTAGGTCAGAGTATTTTATTTGATATACTAGTCTTGGAAAAGATCTACAGAAGATCACACTAAAATTTCTGCCAACATCCAAGTAGATTCAGGTTATCGGATTCCGATATGGTAGTAAAAAGGTTTACTTAGCAGCTCCACGAATCATGTCACGTGAATAGGATCTCATGGTAGATATAGTTGCTGGTAATGCTTAGATTCTTCGTATCTTGATTTGGGATATATATATATATATATATATATATATATATATATATATATATATATATATATATATATCTGATGCACGTGCGACGAGCCTCAGAGGACCACTAGATTTGGAGCGTATCCTTCTTGAAGCTATTATCGCACGAATCTTCCGTCTGTCTTGAAGCAAATCTCGTTCTAATTGTTTGTTTGAGCTGCAGATGTATTATCATATATGTTCCTTTCTTAATAATTTTATGCAATCAGAAATTATTTGGCTAAAAAACACTTAATATAGATTTAATTCTATAGTCCTTTCAATAAAAGAAAAGAAGAAAAAAAAGTAGAAGTGGAATTTTTGGAGTCACTGATGATTCAATTAACATCTTCGTGCATTGAAATATGTAATACTCTCTATCTATATAGAAGCATATGTCATAGAAATTCTAAGGTGAATCTCAAAATCATATATCTCACAGTAAAACATAAATTTCGGAAGAGTCGACATATGGATCATTAATTACATGCGGCATCGTGTTTAACGATGCAAGTAAATCACAGAAAGATCAGAGTTGACGATTGACTGAGCACACCAAAAGGAGGAGGCTGTGAATGACGACAGCATCAAGACATTAGAAAGAGTTACATCCCTTAGGCTTACCGCCTCCTAATGGTTTGGGGTATGAGGCTACGAGTGCTCTTAGTCCCTTCGTCTTCATCCATCGCTCGTATGTCGAGCTTTCAGATGGAATGACATTAGGATTTCGGAAACCACTAGAATTTATCTGCTAAATTTCTCCTCCTCGGGATCGCATCGAGTGATTAGTGTAAAGAGGAAGAGATGGTGGTGTGCTGGAAAGAGGAAACACGGAGGGAGGCAGATGATGCGATCACATGAAGCTTACTGGTGTACTGCCAGCATTAATTTCCTGTATGGGCCATGCAGGAAAGCATTACTTGAGGTGACAAGAGACAGGTTGGAACAACTCATGTGGAGATCACGCTCCATGTTCCTATCATTTATCTTTTTTTGGGAGAAGAGGAACTGGATTAAAGATTTAGCATCAGTCAAAAGCTACCCAAAACACACAAGCAATCAATAAGAAAGACAATGAGAGAGAGAGAGAGAGAGAGAGATAGGAGAAGGCAACCACTCCATTTCCAAGCTGTGGATTCCTTTGCTTGAAGGTGGCACAACAAATATTATATTGGGAATGTGGATGGTGTGCTCCAGTATCTTTGCAGGGCAATACCTTCCTGAAAGGAGGAATCGGAAGAATATATATATATATATATATATATATATATATATATATATATATATATATATATATATATATATATATATATATATATATATATATATATATATATATATTCCATTGACTAATTTAGGTGTTCTATACACAAATGATTGAATACAAAGGGTGAACTCATTAAGCAAGACTTTTCTCTAATATGACATCCAGAGAAGATTAATGTATGCAGTCTTAAACTTATATTTGGGGACATTTAGTACTGCTGGTGGAGAGAGAGAGAGAGAGAGAGAGAGAGAGAGAGAGAGAGAGAGTGAACAATGGTAGTTGGTGGTTTCTTATTTGGATCCAAAGATTACAAGTGTGTCCAAAGGTTGCACATGGAAAACAGGCTTTCAAAATGGCTGCTAAACTGTGAAGGAATCTACAAAAGGATTAAACTTCCCAGTAGAAACTGCCTTCTGCCTTGTCTTTAGAAGCCTATGCTTAGTTTGTGCTGATAAACTGAAGCACTCTGTTCTAAATGGCAATGCAAATCCATCTTCTCTTTAACAGGAGGCAAAAAGTTCCAAAAGATGAAGCATCCCAGTAAAGATCAAAGACCAAAACACATTTTGAAGATAGTCAGGCAAATCCATCTTCTTCAGAAACATGAGAAAAAAAAGTTGTAAAATATGAAGGATCACCGTAAAGATGAAAGACCTATTGAAGATAGTTACCGTGTCACCCTTAGCCATCATCTTCTCTGAAACATAGGGCAAAAGTTCTGGATGATGAAGCATCACTGCAAAGATGCAAAATCAACAGATTTTGAAGATAGTTACTGTGTCTCCCTTTACCACAGGCAATAATTTTACTAGCAGGTAATGCAAAAATTTATCTTTTTCGAAACCTGAGGCAAAAGTTATTATAAATGAAGGATCATCAAGAAGATGAAAGATCAAGATACATTTTTAAAATGGTAACTGAGTCACCCTTGGTCACACAGACAAAAGTTCTAACAGGAAATGCAAGTCCGTCTGCTCTGAAACATGAGATATAAGTCACATTAAAGTCAAGACGAAAGATCAAGATAAAGAGAGTAATTCTCACCGCACAGGCAAAAGTTATTACAGGTCATGCAAATCAATCTCCTCTGAAACATGATACAGAAGTTCTAAAATACGACAAATCACAGTAAAGATGAAAGATCAAGACACATTTTGATGATAGTTACCTTGTCACTGTTGGACACAAAGGCAAAAGTTTTAACACGTAATGCAAATTCATCTTCTCTGAAATATGATGCAGAAGTTCCATAAAACAAAGGATCAAAAGTAAAGATGAAAGATCAAGACACATTTTGACGACAGTTACCTTGTCACCGTTGGCCATGCAGGCATATGCTGCAGCAGGAGGGTAACAAAAAAGCTAACCATAAATTCTGTGGTGGATACGATGCAGGTGGAATTTGGTCATTGTTAGTAGGTTGTTTTCTTCCCATATTGCAGGCTGAAGTCTTGCAACCTTGATGTAAATATGCAACAAACCAGACTCAAGAGGTCAATGACTTTTCGAGCTTGTAACAGAAAATTGCTTCTCAATGTGGCTACTTTGACAAAACAAACTGCACTTCATTGAAGTGATAGCATGCAACATATTTTCAAATTTAAAATATTTTTTTTATGAAACAGTAATTTTGAGGAGGGTTTTCATTTTGCATATAAGTTAATGAAATCTTATTTTATTCCTTTCAAAGTTCCCTGAATCCCTTATTAATATTAGCCTGAAAGTTTAATTTGATGGAATATTCCAGATATATTCCATTAGGGGTGTTATGTAAATAAGACTAATATATTATAGGACATGTCTATCCTAAAATATACTTGATCCATTAGGATTATAGGGACTTTATATTTATAACAAAATTTAAGAGACTTGTATCAAAAACTAAATATTAGGAGCATTAATGTACAACAAAATCTAAATCTTCACCTTGCATGTTGGTGCCTCAGATTAATATTTATGATATATTCGCTAATGTGGTTATAAGTTTTTCAATGCCTGAAAGGAGGTCTTGACACATGCTTTAGAGTTCTACTCATCAGTGAAATGTGGATTATATGCCAACTACAAGGAAGAAAAGATAACATGCTCTCTGACCTAACACAAGGGAGAAGATTTTATATTAAACATGTACTACACTCAGCGAGGTGATCGAAAATGAATGAAGTAATAGTTGCACCTTATGTGGCCAATAAATAACTAGTAAAAGCTTTAAGGTATCAACCATGGTATGAAAAAACAATGTTCAGGAAGTATAAAAAGATAACTGAAAGAATCAGGCACTTGACTTTGACAACTCGGGTAAACAGTAACAAAATTGCTATAACATCATTTGATCCTGCTGGTCATAAAACTAAGAGAAAGCTGACCAAGGCTAGGCTTAAAAGAAAGTCTTAACAATCTGAGTTCTTCCAAGTTCCAACTGCTTGATTTATTAAAATTTAACAACAAAAATAGGACAAAAGTACAACAAGCTGGTCATACATATTTACTCGTCTATACACTATTTCGCTTAAGTAGAAATACCTGTATGCTTCTGCTTTCACAACATTCCTGCTTGATCTGAAGCTGTTGGAGAAACAGCACCAAACAGCTAACGGTCAACAAACTGATCCAGTCTTGCAATGGCTCAACGTTTCCCATCATCATCACCCATGCTTTTGTAAAGTTAAATTTATGACATTGGTGAAGGCAGATAGAAGCTAGCCAAATTCTAGGTCACATATATGTGACTATCTTCATAAAAGATTGGCCACCAGCAAACTTCCTGCAGGAAAACCTAAGCTTGTATGCCAAAGCATCTCTTCTCATGCTTACAATGCCTGAAACTTCACCACCTCCCACTTATTCCCGTCATGATGGGTTTGATACCAAGGAGGTTTGGGGGGGATATATATTTAGAGGGTAGATTTTCACTTCCTCGCATGTAGACGTTGTCTTCATCAGGTATGCTGAAGTCTGCAGGGTTTTGGTTGACAACACAGTTTACGGTATGATAATCATGTCCAACGGATTGGATTGCTTCATTCCTTTTGGTGATCCCAACCTGACCCATCCCAAACTTACGTACAGAAGAATCTCCAGCTCTTACTATTTGCTTGGCACTTGTAGTCCCAAACAGACAGTTACTGCCATCACCATATTCAGTATTAATAGCTGAAGAAGGGGCACCTGTCTTATCCATTCCTTCAACTAAGAAAGATGGTGCTTCACCAGAACACCTAGCATTAAAACCCAATGGTGCTATACACTTGTTTGAGTGAATCATGATTTCTTTTTGCAGCAAAGACCCAAGAACACCTACCCTGGGAATTGGACGGTGAGGTTTGCTGAAATTTCTTTCTTTTTGGTCATGAGCAGAGTAACCAGATGTGGATGGATTTTCAGGGGTCTCTCTAATTTTGGTTCCAACTTCCACATCAAGCACCTCCATGGATTGATTACTAAAATTCAAGTTAGAACCTTGGGGAATTCCTACATGGTTTATATCGCATGGCAGACCTGTCAGAGCTGCTTGATCAACTAGCCTAAGCAAATGCAATGCAGAAATTGTTTCATTGGTATGCAAATCTATTGGTGCCGTTCTTCCTAAATGACACCTATTCCCTCCACCCACAAGATAAGATCTGGTTGGTAGAGTTGTCCTGTTTGTTGATTGCTCAGACTTCCCTCCCTCAGCTTGATAATGCAAGCCATTTGTATTTATTGATTCCCGAAAGTCAGCCTTTTGAACAACTGTCCTCTGTTTTCTATCAAGAAATGAATCACCAGGAACCATTTTCCCATAATTGCAATAAGCATGAATGTTACTGGCGCTGACTCCATGTATTCTGCCATTTAATGCTGCTGACAATATATCATCGTCACCTCCACTTGAACTCTGAGCTAAAACTCCTTGATCCTTCTGATAGAATCCAAAATCTTGCATCCTCATTCTTCCCCAATAAGAATTTGGAAGAGAACGGTTTTTCTTAGAATCAACGGCATGAAGGTGAGTTGTACATGGTTGGTATTCATCATATTCTGGATTTGTCAGGGCATCTGTAGCTTGTTGGTTCAGATCTATAAGGATATGTTTCTGATATTTGGCACTCTTGCAGACTTCTGTTCCATGGTCAGCATTCTGGTTACCACATGGAGTAGTAGGAATACCAAATTCTGTATCACTTGCATGACTCATATATATTGCATTCATAACCTTGCTTCCACAGTATCCAGACACATTTAAAATATTTCCATGCTTCATCTTATCATTCATCATTGACAACTCATGATGGTTTTTGCTGGCAACCTCAGCATTCATCAGACTTCTTTCATGTTGATTTTTCGCTAAGAGTTCAACAATGTCCATCGGAATGTCATCCAGAATTTCCTTTTCATGTGTCTTTGTGGTCCTTTGTTTCTTTACTACTACTTTCTGCATGTGGAAACAAGCATGCACAAGTGCAACAGAAAGAGGATTACTAATCAATGATCATAATATCTGTTTTGCTAAGATAATTCCAGTTTGTAAAGCTACATGACTATGGGCCACAAACAGAAGTTATAATGAAATTTGCAAAACTTGTAGCCTGGATAATGTAAGAATTAAAAAGCATCAGAAATGCACAGATAAATAAATAAATATGAAAAAACTTCAATCGGTAACATATCGGAAATTTTATTTTCCTTATTCTAGATTTTACTCTGACTTCAAAAGATTCAAAACACACTCAGCAGTTACTCTAATAATTAAATGCTCATACACAAATTTTCATTAAGAGTAGCTAATCAGATCATACATTCACATTTAAGATTTTCTTATATCAGCTCTCCAACTGCTTCGGGATGAGTTCTATATGATAGTAAACAATACCATATTGTGCATAGGCTTGAATATAAGGATACTGGTCAGTATGGAAAAGCTAAAATCTCGAACATAGAATAAACTGAGAAAAGAAAATGGGAGATTAATAAAAATTGCAAGTAATACAATATGACAAAGGATAAAATTTGCATACCTTTGACCATTTTATTTGGGAAGAACTTTTGCTCTCCACTTGTGATGCCTTCTTTTTCCTTATTCTAGAATCAAGTTTTTTATCATAGCTCCTGTCTAGTTTTCCAGGTGCAGAAATTATGTCTCTCATTTTAGGATAACCATTTTCAGGATGGACATGCTTCACTGTTGCATTGTTAGAAACTAAATTTTCCTGTTGCATGAGGCAACAACCACTTGGTTTTACTAGAGGCACCTTGTTTTCCTTTTCAGTGGTATAGCTTTTATTATGTTTACTTTCTCTAGAAATTTTAGAAAGAGGATCTACATCCTTCGCATTATGCGTACTGGTAGATACACCACCTTTATTCTCGATGTGCTTAATTTCAGCATATCCTTTTACACCAATGGCTTTCTTGTTCTGAGAATCATCGGTGACAAGTTTCTTAGAAACACCAATGGCTTTCTTGTTCTGAGAATCATCGGTGACAAGTTTCTTAGAAACCTTCTTTAGCCAGTGCAGTAGACAAAGATCATCATCGTTGTTCTGATTAGATTCTATACCTTTATTAGGATCAGTTGATGTCATTTCAGAGTTCTGGCCAACGAGATTGCTTTTGCAGTTTCCAGATTGGGCTTCACATTCCAGTCCACCTGAACCTCGCTCATGGTTGCTCTTTATTTCACATGTTTCTGAGTGTCTTTTGAAAGTACAAGCTCTTTTAGATGTGTGCAACTCTTCACTTTTCATAATATCTTCCAGGAAGCGTAGCTTACGAACCTTTTTGTGGTTCATTTTTCCGGGTGGACTGCTAAGCACACTGTTCTGATTTGAGATACAATTCACATGATCAAACAAATCCATGTTACTGTATGATGCTTCATTATTGCTCTGATCTAAATCCATTAAAGCATATTTGGTAACATTAGCAACAGTTGCAATTAGAGCATCATCTTTTGGGATGCCAAGATCAACCCCAGCCAATTTCCAGCTTTTCTTAACCATGCCATCAGGTACTACATCTATTTCGCCTTCATCAGTAATCCCCTCATCGTCTATGATTGCATATGCTTTGCTGGCTCTGAAAGCCAGAACTGCATCAGAAACTCCACTGGTTGCACCTCCATTTGATTTGGCACAAACCATCGGAAAACCATCAGCAGAAAGAACAGTCTCAGGATTGTTCTCAGTAACTGCAATATTCCTTGCTTGGGTTTTTCCTGCTTCAAAATTTTCACCTTCAACCACAGCGGATGCAGGTTTGCATGACCGATCTTGATTCTCTTCAGATCTATGTTTCCCAAATGTGAATATTCGGATACCTGTCAAGAGAAGGAAATGAGTATGAAAACTTATGATGATAATGGAAATTATGATAGAGTAAGAACCCAGATACCTTCTTTGGCCACACATTCTGTTGTAGATTCATTTGCTTTCTTGACACAGCATGGTGCTGGGCTATGTTCACCATGATTAATGCTGATAGAAGAATCTGACAGGAGTCTCTCCCCATGTATTCTATTTTCAGATTGTTTAGAATCAGAACATAATCGTTTTGAATTGGCATTTGAGAGAAATGAGGAGCTTTTTGTCTTTATTTCTTCATGTAGTACACTTGTTAAATCTGCAGGTACTGTTACATCTGCAGAAGTGCTAATAGTATTAATACAGTTCAGGCAACTCCATCGTTTGAACTTAGAAACATGTAGCGGTGGTAGCATGTTGGCATCTATATCTGAACTTTCATTGTGGGGCAAAAATAATGGCCAACAAGTCTTTGCATCTCTCTTTCGGACACCAGCAACATAACCACTGTTAGAAGGGAAATACCTCTGTTATAGTTTACTGAAGAAAGTAATAAAAGATAAACTGTTTTCAACAAGTTAATATATGTTACTTGTATTCAGTATGCAGACTAAAGTAATTTTTCGTGCCGCAATTTCAACAACAACAAAATTGCAGATAGGCCTAAACAAAGTACATGGTGCCGCAAAGCAGAAAACGAACGTTCAAATCTGAATTTGAAAAATTCTATTTGCTTAATTTTAAGAAATTCAGACAGTGAAAATCAGGCAAATAGACATCTGGAAATACCGAATGGTGAAATGGTCACAATCTTCTGCATCTTCCTTGCCATCAGTCACAGGAGCAAATTCTTTCCCTTTAACATACAGCTCCTTAACTGCTACTTCCATACCTTAAAATGGTGAGAACAATCATATGCAGCAGGTTGAATATGTCTTTCCCGGATGTGCTCCTCCTTGCTGAATACAAAGCATGCAAATCAAGAAAGTGCATTGAAACAAAATAATGTTGAGCAGCATAATTATTGTATCAAACATATTTAGCTTCAAATGCTACAAATAATTTTAAACGTTAATGAGATTTAATAATTGATCCAGCCTCATGAATCTGCATATAAATGCATTGTAAAAAAATTTACTGATTACAACACATCATTCTGTATAAAACAGACCGAGGAATGGATAAAGGAACTTAAGGATTCATGCAAAGGATTATGCATTTGTTCACAGACATTACTCAAACTTATCTTCTCATTGTCATTTGTAGAGTATTATAAGTCATGATAAAGAATTTAAAATTTTCAATGAGAACTTTAAATATAACATGAGCAGGAACTAATCATGCCTGAAAAGATAGAACATCATTTAGTACAGCAATTAATATGACTCAATCAAACTAATAACCAGAAATATTTATATAATCAGCACAACGATCATTAGTCATTTTGATTCATGTCCAAGCAGATTTTTGCAAGAACACAACTAAGATAAGAAACTTCCTCTAAGAACTTAGATGGACCGCCGCTACACTTGTATCATCACAACAAACTCATGAAGCAACATTATATCTTGTGCAGACTAACACATTGCCAACATGAAACCAAAAAAGAAACAACATATGGAGATTACTGAATGGACCAGTGCAACTTAACCATTACAAGTAACACTCCCCACTTATAAGAAACAAAACAAAAAAATCACAAGATGATGTCATAGAAAGAGAACCTTTACATATTTCTGTCACAATATGAGACTTTAAACTCAAACACACAGGAGGCACTTGCACTATAAAAGAAAAGTGGTGTGCGATCATTTTAGTTGCCATGAAAAGAACAAAGTTGGAACATGAAATATAAGAGAAACAATCTTCTCCGGAGCACCACGAGTGATGAGAGTTAAGTTCAGACATCAATCACCTCAAACCATTCAAAACTGATCATAAAATAATGCATCAAGATGAGACGATAGCGAATCACTTGAATCTTTCTGGGCAAGTAACGACGTTTCCTCAAGGAAAATAGAAGGCACAAGTGCTTTCTCAAACTTCCCACGACATACAAAAGCATGACTTGAGCTAACAAATAGGTACATCAGGTTAACCAAAACCACAAGATCCATTGCACAAAGAAATATGAGCGGAAACTTCAGCGAACACACTCCACACGAATCAAAACTTACTACATAAAATAACAAAAGCGGAAAGAAATACACACCGTAACATACATCAAGCCATGCTTTGCTGATTACCCGCTTCTGCAAAGGAACAAACAGGCCACCGAATCATCATCAACCTGAGGCTCAACCACACACCCATAGTCGACTCTAGAAAAGAAGCTCCTTTCCCATTCAACTTCTAGACTACATTCCAAGCCGTACTAAATACAGCTGACCTCACACACCACGATGCGAGAAGCCAATACCCATCAATTTCAGACCAAATTCATCAACAAAGTAGAGCAATCGACGAAAGGAGCCCAAGAGAAGCATAAAAATCGGAACTTGGAACTCAAGAACTCTTCCCAACAAGGTAAAGAACGAGTACCTCTCACGGGGAACCCGAAAAGGAATCCGGTAGCTTCTTTACCATAAAAATCTGAACCGCGGTTCGCCCTTCGATCCCGAGGCGCGGCCGGGGCAAGTGAAACGGGAGAGATCAGCGTGGGATCGACGATGGATCGAAGGCAAAAGGGATTCGAGAGACCCCAACCTATTGCTAGGGTTTTCCGTGAGGGAGAGAGAATCTATGGGCAGCAAAAGCCAAAGGCACAATAATACTCTCTCAATGGATCTAAATAAGCAATGAATCGGGGCACATGTAGTGTGACATGTCATCCCCCACCCATCACTTGTACCTGTGTGTACGTGTGCGTGCGCGCGGGCGCGGGCGCGGGTATGGAGAAGCCATCAAAAAGATGGGCAACAAAACCCTAACCCTAACACGACATCCCAACCCGGGTTGAAACCCTAACCCGAGCCCTGGGTTGCGCGACCGGTACAGTAATGGTCTGGCGATGTTACTATTGCCGCGAAAGGGACGTGATCTCGGCCGTCCACTGCGGGCGGGCCCACGACACGTTGATTGATGGCATGGTTGTAAAGATGGTGGCGCCATGGGAGGCTGCTGCTGCTGTGGGGTCCAACCAAAAAGGTGTGGCCGTAAATGGGTGTGGCTGACGCAGCTTTATGCGTCTTTCGCACCGCAGAGGCGTCGACTGCAGCTGCAGCCGCAGGAAGGAGGATGTCGAGAGAGACTGAGATTGGCAAACCGTCAGCCGGTGATCGATGACCGGTGTTGGAAGTTCTGAGATATACACTTGGTTGATGAACAAGGGAACTGTTGATAACTCTGATTTGCCTGCTTCGATTGACTAGTAAATGACAGTATTAAGTTCTGAAATCTACACTTTGGTTGACGAACAAGGGAACCGTTGCCGACTCTAATTTGCCTGCTTTGATGGAGTAGTAAATGAGAGAGGGAGGCACCCACCTTCCTTGCTAGGAAGAGGGAGAGGGAGAGGGAGAGGGAGAGGGAGAAGAAGAGTGGAGAGCGTGTACTACAATTAATGCAAACAGCTCAGAGATGATGGGGGCTCCCTTGTAACTATCTGCATGTTTCTTCCGGTCATTACTTTCTTGTGGAGCTGCTTCACTGTGGAGGTATGCAGCAGTCTCATGTCTTCCCACCATGCTTACTGTGCAACACTAGTGTCTCTCTCTCTCTCTCTTGTTTCCTTTTCTTTCTCTCTTTCGGTGTGGATTTCGGTGATGCGGTTCTCCAAAGAGAGGAGGAGCGAAGAAGAAGAAGGTGGGTTAATTGCTTCTTGTTGTGTGTTGGCTATGATGTCTGCGTGGCTTCTACATCCGGACAGTTCCCTTCGAAGGAAGGAATGGTGTGTGAGTCTGCACTTTGGCCTTTGCATGGGGAGAAGGAACGGTAAATATCCTCTTGGTTTTGTGAAGAGGGTGAAATAATTAGGAGACGCAGGACCATCACATCCACCATTAGAGAGCACAGACATCATTTATACGTCCGATTTGACAGGTTTCCAAGAACATCATGCCTTTCCTCGAAAGAGAAAAAAAAACACACACAGGAATGAGTTCACTGCTTACCACTTTTGTGTGGCAGTGGTGGGTGATAATGATCAATCCTTACATGATTGCATTGGGGTCAAATATTTGTGCACAACTCACTCTTTAAGGAGTTAGTTCAACTATTATAATAATAATAATAATAATAATAATAATAATAATAATACTTTTTCTGTTCTTTTTCTATAATTTCTTTTTTTTTTTTTTTGCTTTGTTTCTTTTTCTCCTTCCCATGTTTTCACTTCTCTCTCATCGTTCTTCGTTCATCTCTTTTTTTTCTCTCTTTCCCTTTTTCCCTTCATCTCTCCCTCTCTCTCTCTCTCTCTCTCTCTCTCTCTCCTACCACTAAACGTTTTCTCCTCCTATGTGTCTCTGGGCAATGACAGTCTGCGGGTGTCAGAGATGGAGGGACCCACAGAGTGGCCAATATCAGATATTGCATTTTTTTTTTAATGTATGACACAGATATTACTTAAATATTCTTATTATGATTCGATTACATATTGAAAATCTAATGGATTCATACGGAACTCGATCGATCACTACGGTTCAATTAAAAGATGAGATGGGTTAGCCGATCTAACCTGGTTTGCTGACACCATCTAGATCTTCAATCGTCTCCGATCAAGCTCAGCAGGTGTTTTGCAAGCGTGTAGAGCATGATTTTTTGTAGCCCCGGGTGGGAGTCCCTGCAATCAATCATCGGAGCCAGCAAATCGTCTCTTCAATCTGTGTCATCTCCTATTGTTGGTGTGTTGGTGTGTTCATGTTCCATGTTCCATGTTCCTTGCTTGCTTGGATGAAAATCTGCAGAGAAAGAAACTGTGTCCCTACACCATGGAGAGAGAGGAGGGAGGAAGTTTTAGGTTAGCCTGCTAATCCAACTGATCAAAATATGATATGATATGATGATCATAGATTTACAGGACAAGTCCTTCTATTTATTTACCATGATGGAAAAAGGCCATCCACTTCACCATCCAACTCACCATGGTCTCTGTAAAACAAAAACACACTATTCCCTTGTATACCTACTGTTATCTGACATGACATGCCAATGATTCTTGCATTGGTAGGTCCTGCGGCATCTTAATATTGTCAATATCTTCCTTCTTCTGAAATACTCTAATCATCTTAAACGATCGAAATGGATCGGAGTAAAACTTACCCTCAACCATCTAATCTATTCTGAAATACATGACACATATGAACCTATCTAAAAACATTCATTTAGTGTGAGCAGTGTGCATCCGCTGGTACTGCAATTAATTCTTCTTCACCATTTACAACCCCACCCACTGGAGTTTGAACTTCAGCTGTGCAGGTCCATGCAACATATGTTCACCACCAAACAAATCCAAAGGAACCACCACAATTCATTAGCAGGTCTATCATTCGATCTGGCTTCAGCTGGTGTTGTGCATCGAATCGACTCTTTCCACCCTTCATGATATCAAATGCATTTGCAGCAAGTTAAACTCTACTGCTGCCCAGCTCACCTTTTGTTTTTTTTGTTTTGGCATGGAGAAACTTTGGTACCCTGTAGCTCCATAAAATCATTCATAATCATGCCTGCTTATGCTCCTCGAGTTATGCAGACAACATCCCATCCAACAGCTGTTATTCAAGAGAGTGTTAATATGATGACATCTTTATAGGCATGATGGAAAATTTTAGGGAAGATAAGCATCAACTTGTTGCCGTAATCATTGCCAACATCCAAACCTTCTCTCCTCAATTTGAGGTACCTTTCTAGCATTGAGAAAGATGGTCCACACATGACCTGTCTCCTTGATCGATTAAAAGCATACATATGATGCCTAAACACAAAGCTCTGGGTTAGTTGTTTGGCAAATGACATTATGATGAATCTTTCAGCAATTCATGTGCCTTTTGACTGAAAACACCAAGTGTTACTCTGGAAAGCTTTTTTGTTTTCAGAAAAGAATTAGAATGGTTATCTGATCATAAACTCTATCTAATATACAGGCTATCTAGATTCAACTGTTGAGCAAAAGAGAACAAAAACAAAGGAAAGAACTACTTTGAGACGATAGTATCATGTTTGTTTCCTAATTCATAACAAAATCATCAATATGGAAATAAAAACTCAAAAATTTACTCTTTTGATTTCAGTAGCATGATTTTGTACCAAGATACAATGAGACAGCAAAACCAGATGTACAAGCATTCCACTATTCGGATGGAGAAGGAATGGTTATCTGATCAGCAAGTCCTCCGATACATGCTACCTGGGTTGAACTGTCGAGTCAAAGAGAACAAAAAACAGAAAAGACTACCAGTAGAGAATCTTGCATCTGATAGTATCATGTTGTTTTCTAATTCATCACGAAACCATCAAAATGGAAATAATTACTATTCTGTTTTCAGTATATGGTCTATTACTGAGATAAACAGTGAAGAAACACAAAACTAGGGAATAAGAAATTTCAATTCAAATAAAAGAAACAGACTGTAAAACCTGAGAAAAATCAGGAGATGATTCTGAAGGAGTTTGCAAGCAAAATTTTTTGGTCTTTCTGCATCATACATTTCAATAATATCTCTACCTGCATTTGTCCGGTTGCCAACAAGATGGTTGAGAACAATACTTCAGTGTAAAAAACCCTGCCAATCCAGAGAAAAGCTGCTGCTGCTGCTATTCATAGATAAAATCAGAAATTCCATAAATGCACAATTTGACCATCCACATTGTAGCAAATAAAATGATAATTTAAATAAATGAAAGCTGTTGATGCTTAATTCAGCCATCTCTTTTATATATATGCACAATAAATTCATCTTTAGTATGATAATTTTGTACACTATGTAATGTTTTATCATTTTACAAATAGGTCCCTTTCTTTCCTTCAATCTTTTATATGGAAAAAATGAACAAAATAACACAACATATGTTCCAGAATTACATTATAGAGTGCAAATTTTGGGTGTCAGTTATGTCATCGTTAGATTTCAACAAAATTTAATAACAAATGAGTGAACCTCGGCACTGAGATATAAAATGGCTGTAGTAAATATGGAAATAAAAACTCAAAAATTTACTCTTTTGATTTCAGTAGCATGATTTTGTACCAAGATACAATGAGACAGCAAAACCAGATGTACAAGCATTCCACTATTCGGATGGAGAAGGAATGGTTATCTGATCAGCAAGTCCTCCGATACATGCTACCTGGGTTGAACTGTCGAGTCAAAGAGAACAACATAGCTTAACTTCATTAAGAGCATAAAACTAGTTCTGCGCCGAACCTGATGGACTGCTAGTGAATGAAGCCAAGCTTGTATTGTTTTCTGGGTTGATAGGATCGGCACTCGCATGCTGAATGAACTCTTCTGGGGACATATGGGACCCATGGCATGCACAGACAATCCTAATTTGGTTTTCGCTATACTTGTAGGTAACACCAGATATGGTCTTGCCCTTAGGGCCTGGCCCAGTTGTCGAAACCCATGGGAGATCTGGAAACGAGCCACATCCTCCAAATTTCAAGTTTGATGCAACACCAGGCTTTATGGAAGATACATCATGAAGAAAGCCTTCAACAATAGGTGATTTAGCTATTTCCTTCTGCCTGAAAATAGAATTGATACCCTTGCCTTCCTCAGCATGACAAGACGATGATGTTCCAGTTTCCATGACATGTTTACCATTCCCTTTCCCTACACCTGATAACTTCTTTTCATATCCCCAAATTTGTTGATGAAGGAATTGAATGGAGTTCCAGTTTCCATGACATGTTTACCATTCCCTTTCCCTACACCTGATAACTTCTTTTCATATCCCAAATTTGTTGATGAAGGAATCTGAATGGGAACTGCATAAACATGATATAGAAAATCAAGCATATGGATAATTTTGGTGATAATAAGTTAAGGATATGGCTAAATTTATAATTATGATAGGTTGTCTCATGTAATATATCACTATCAGAAGCATGGAGGTGTCTAAGAAGAGAGATTGACCATTTGATCTCTTTGCCTCAACTTCAACAAGCTGCGAGTTTGATGTTCCAGCAGTTGATGAAGAGACTACCTGAGGCTGAGAACTAAATGCCCATGAAGAGTTTGTCTCTAGTGTTGGAAGCTGGACCGCTGAGTACCCAAAAACAAGCTGCTGGCCATCAGTGTTTGTTCCCTGAACCATAGTATGGTCGTTGTTTGTTGGAAGCATGGCTTGCACAACACATGGTGAAGGATAGCTTGCTGCAATAGATGCAACAGCAGTAGTTGGTTTAGCAGGTACTGAATACGGCACCATCGAGACAGCAATTGGTTTAAGAGAAGATGGAGTTCCATATGTTACTTTTGGAAGTTCAACATCGGATATATTTCCAGAATAATTTTGTTGTATCTGCCCTTGGAAACCAATCCTGGACGGATCGCTTAAAGCAGGCTTAGCAGTACCTTTAAGAAGATCAGGGCGCTTAGCAATGTCTACATGCTGTGAAACTAACCAAGAGCTTGAAACTTCTGCCTCGGATTCTGCAACATCCTCATTTTCACCAGTTGAAGCATTGTCTACAGCAATTGAGCGATGTGACTGTTTTGGCAAAGTGACATCATCAGGACCCTTACCTACCACCTCAGCATGGCCGACTACCTTCTCATGCTTCTTTTGAAAATTTGTCTCCTCAGAGTGTAATCTTCGTTTCTTCATACCTGAATTCTCTTCCTCGGTCTCATTACTTCTGTTATTTGCAATCTGAATTTCTTTATTTCTGGTAAACTGTGATTGGCTAGTCTGTGCAATTTCATAACCATCCGCAGTTGGAGCACTGCACTTGCCAATATCCTTCCAGAAGTTCTCTTGCGGTGGAGAAACTGCTTGTTTCCCGCTTTGGTCTTGGTTTCCACCATTATTCTGGAAGAAGTTCTTGAATGGAACATCTGAAATGGTCACAGATCTGCCCATTGATTGACTAATACTTCCTTCCTCCACCATAGAGTCCGAAGGTATACTTCTGCTTTTAGATTTTCCTGAAGATCCTCCAAAGGAAAGGCCCAAGCTAAGCTCCAGCTCATTCTCATCCTCCATTTTGTCAATATAGTCAGCAAGTAATTATCTCTATACTTTCCAAAACAAACAGGACCAACTACATTTGTTTGTCTTCAAATGTATACACATATCCAAATATAGACTGACATATCTGCAAAAAGACAAAAGATTTCATAAGGAAACAAAACTGAAGCGAAATACCCATATGACAGCCGACGCGAAAGGGCTGACACTCAAAAAGAAATGTATGGAACATATCGGTAGGTCTCCGAGGACTTTGTCAATCTAAAACCTAATGGACGGTAAGGTGTAGAGTTGTGCAACAAGGAGGAGGAATTCACCAATTAGTTCTATGGTTGAAGATGATAAGAAGATTAAATTAGAGAACAATGGTCATGACATATGTGAAACTCTATCCATGTACCAGAAATTAAAAGCTTGCATATTGGGATGAAAACCATTCCAAGACAATAAGTTGAGGATAGCAGGACAGCATCAACAATGTTTAATCTCCAAAATGTAAGATTTGATGGACCACCAAGATCAAAAGTATGCAACTTTAATTGATTACTACTAGATGTAAGAGATGCCAGTAAACTACACCTAATAGTTTTCTTTTACAATTTAAAGATAATTAAACGCATACACAAGCCGATAAATATAATATCCGAGTCCCAAGAAAATATTAGGATGGGTAAAAAGGCAGGATTTTAAGAGGACAATATACACATAAGAAAAGGATACCTGGAAAGTACTTTTAGACTAGCAAGCCCTCAAAAATCAATCAAAGCCATGTAGCGATCAAAGGAACAACCAGTTGAGATAATCTTTAAACAAGAAAGAAAGAACAGAACATAACATAACAGAACCCCATCTCACCACCGAGGGTCGGCTTTATTTGCAGAGGAATCCCTCCCAACCCGAATCGAGAAATTCAACTCCAGATGCCCTTCCCCCGCTGCCTATTTCTTTCCCGATCCCGAATTGCCCAGAAAAATCGACCCAGACTCCGTAGCGCTAGCTCCCAAGGACGGCCTAAAGAACCCTAAACGCGAATCTCTACGTTCTCGATCGGAGCTCAACGCACGCGAGATCGCAAAAGGAAAGGAAACGGGAGGAATCTGAAACAAATGCATGCCTAAAGAGGGAAAAGAGATCACGACTCATCCATTCGACCACGAAAGAGAAACTAGTTACTACGCCGCCGCTTACCTTGCGGAGTCAAAAAGGAGATTACGAAGCTACCGCGGGCGGTGCGTGACGCTCCCGGTGGCGTAGTGTTGACGAGGTCGTGGGCGGAGAGGAAGATGATCTTAAGAGCCACCCAATCATCTCCCTGCACGCATCACACAGCGTGATGGACGTATGACACGCGATTTCACCCCCTCGAAATGCTGCCTAAAGCTAGCCGAGTTGTGGCCTCTCTCTGATCTGAGAAGCCATACGTCCGCAAGGGTGGCCTCCACCTTCTGTGGGTGGTAATCGTACCCCGGAGACGTTTCTCGGGTTATTTTCGCGCACGTCGAGTCCCGTCGCCCACGACGTGTTTCAGCTGCGGTGATTCTGCGAAAGAGGAGCGCGTCCCTTTAGTCGCAAAACGGCCGGTTCGATTGAACCGCATGATGAATCCGACGCCTGAGGTATGATGGGACAAATTTCCCAATGTGCGGTGGGTCCCACGACAAGCAAAGCGTCGGAGTGGTGGTGCTTTGTGTTGCATTGACGACATATTTGATGCTTTAAGCATGATTCATAAATAATTATTTGAAATATATTTGGGTGATTTTTCTAAAAAATATACTAAGATTTTAAATCTTTTTGAATGAGTACCTTTTTTTATTTTTTTTCAAACAATATCCTAATAATTTTAGAAATACCCAAAATACTTCTTTTAAAAATATTTATTTATTTTTTACCAATTTTAAAGTGTTACAATATTTTTATTTGACTATTTTTTTCAATAGCATATACAGTATTTTTTTTTTTAGATATTTGGTTGATATTGCTCACAGACCATTACGATTTGTAAATGATTTTGATTTGAGATTAAGAATCCATTTGAATTATTTATAATACTTGTGAGTACGTTTTAAATGTGGTAGTCAGAACAGTAATAATAACAAGTCAAAAAAACATATAGTAACAACCAAAAAACAATTTTAAGGAATAATTTAGATATTTCCTAAAATAGGGATATTATTTTAAAAAAAAAATAAAATGAGAGGCACCGATTGAAAAATTTTAAAATACGAATATTTTTAGACAAATCGCTCGATATCTTTCATATATTTCATGTAATTATTTCTTGTAATTGACAGCCAAGAAGATGAGGTAAAAAAGAGTAAAGCAAACTAAACAAGCAAAGGGTAAAAAGAAAGGCTTCCAGACAAAGCGATTCGGTACTATGATAAGATAAACTACTGCGGAAAAGATATGAATGGGATGGAACTACATGGTGATGCTTTCTTCTGCTACTTTGGTCACGCTTGTGACTGATCGTGATAAGTTTGACCTACCAAGGCATGATTTCCATGTGGAGAGCACACTGAGAGAGCATCAGATCCCCTGGTAAAAATGACACAGCAGAAGCAGCAGGTAGGACAGAGAGCAAGTTGCCGTTGTAGCACCCAAAAAGTCATGCGAGAGGACACATTTCCATGTTGCCTCCAAGGAAGATCCAAAGACAGCGTCAATTCGAAATGCGAGAAGGCTATTAGTGGGGGCCTCCAACTCCTCAGGTGGTTTAGACCCCCTTTTTTTTCTTTTTTGCCCATAGATAAAAGCATAGATATTACGTCTTATAATTAAAGGGGAAGATTGATGGATGTTGAATAGAGACTCATTTTTGTTCTTCTATAGCATCCAAAAGGATGTAGCAAAAAATGATTTCAAATGGTAGATGATGACTTCTCCAAGTCGCTTCCCTCTTGGAGCCAAGATTGTGAACAGTGTATGATATTAGAAAGCCAATGTGAGGTAGATAGTCTGCTTTCCATAGAAATCTTCTTAGAAAAATTTGAATTTGAGGAAGAACATTGAGATTTCACATAGCCTTCCAACCATCCCATTCCCCCCAAATTAGTCCAAATGCTTATCTCGTAAAAAAAATTATATAAACTTTTTGATGTAACCCTTTCTCGAGGTCCAAATCTATTTATCATTATCAGACTTTAAGGGGGATGGATTTTGGTTACAAGATTAATCAAATGAGGATGAAAGAGATAGATAAGAAGAGGAATGTGCCAATCATTATTAATCATGAGATCAAAAACATAAGATTAATATTAAAAAAATAGATCATTTGGATAGTGGTATGTTTGAGATCCATAGATCCTGCCAGATATCAGTAGGTAGTAGTAGTAGTACCTGAGCTGATAAGTTTTCTGAGACCATATTTGACATTTTTGAATGGTTAAACAATATTTTTCCATATAAGAAATGTGCCTTTGAAGAAAATATTCCAAGGGTGAGGAGTAGTATCATATTTAGCCATTAGGATTTTGGTCCAAAGATTTTGATCCTTATTGAGAATAGGAAGGATACGTTTGGTTACTAGGAAAGATTTTACGGTCAAGAGATCCCTAAGTCGGAGACCTCCTAAGGAATCTTGGGATTCAATGCCTCCCCATAAGAAACTCTTAGAAAGAGAATAGATTTTATTGATAGAAGTTTCAGTGATCCTAGTGTTAATCATTGTGTGAAGAGAGAGTATCAAGTT
This sequence comes from Musa balbisiana, assembly GCA_004837865.1. Taxonomy (NCBI): domain Eukaryota; kingdom Viridiplantae; phylum Streptophyta; class Magnoliopsida; order Zingiberales; family Musaceae; genus Musa; species Musa balbisiana. The sequence goes on along the minus strand of CM017190.1, from coordinate 24,523,054 downwards.
AATAAGTACTGCTTTGCTAGCTTGAGAGATTTTGTTCGATTGCTAGCCTTAAATTCTAGAGGTGATTTTGCCAATCAGTTTCTTTTAGAATGGTTTGAGTAGATGACAGTGAGAAACGAAAGTTCCCAGATGAGGTATTTGTCATTTTCCTTTCTTGATTGATACCCAAAGAGTTGGGTAATGCGATGACGGGTGTTAACGGGGCAATGTGTTTCAGGTAGTAAATTTCAGATTGAAAAATACTGACAGAAAGTTGAGTGAGATCAGTGTACAAGTCTAGGATTTTAGATAAGGTAGAGCAGGACTTATCATTAGCTCTAATGGAGATTATCATTAACTCTTTGGATATTAAAAGCAGATGGATTTTTAGTGGAAATAGATTGGTCAAGAAGTGAAGAGAGAATTTGTTGTGTGAGTACAAAAAGATATGGTGAGAGGGGATCTCACCTTATTAGATAGTTAACTCTGTTGATGGAACAAGAGTGATTTGAGGAGGTTTCACAAACCATTATCCAACCTATAAATTCTGTAGGAAACTTCATTCGATTGAGCACTCGATGGATGGCAGTCCAGGAAATTGAATCAAAAGCTTTTTGAAGATTTAATTTAAATCAAGATTAAAGGATTTTTACCCATAGAATGAACTAATTCATGAACGATGGCAATGTTGTCATGAATGTTTTTGTCACATAGGAAATAAGATGTTTATATCGGTTAGAAATAACTTGAGAAAAAAAGTCTGTAAATAATATTACAATACACAATTGGCTTGTAATCTAAAATTGTTGAGGGGTTGAGCTTTTTAGGAATAAAGATCGAAATAATTTTACCCCAACTGTGTGGGATGGTCGAATGTGTGTGAAAATCTTTAAAAGCAAAGCCTACTAAATGAAATCTTAAAAGAATAGACCATGATTGAACAGTAGTAAAAGTCTACCGTGAAACCATCTGGTCTGGGCCCATGGAATCAAGGATAGTGAAATTTTCAGAACACGAGATATCTTTAATTAGGTCATCGAAATGTGTAGGTTTAGATTTGAGGGAGGGGGAGGGCAATTTGACCATTGTTCGAAATCAAGTAAACTGTAAGAGCTCCAAAGATTAATATATTGTCTGGTAAAGTTGGTAGGCAATGGTGATATGGCCGTCTTCAAGTTGGATGAGATTCACATTGTTTTCTAATACGAGCAAAATTGTGCAAAATTATCTTATGTTTTTATCACCTTGCTCAATCCAATTAGATCAAGTCCACCATTTTAGGTGAATCGGACAGTTAAAAGGTAGCAGTTTGATCGTAAAGGGATCTGAGATTAAGTAGGTGAATCATCAAGGTTCTCTTTTAAGTTCAAGAGCTGCCATATCGTTAGTGGTGGTCTGAAGATTATATTCATCCATTTACGGAGATCATGTTCAAGTCAAGTAAGTTTTCAACAAAGAGTTGGAATGATTGGGCTATTTGTTTGAGGAATTATTGATTACATGAAGGATGTCAGGAAAATGAAGCCAATAGAGTTTAGATTTAAACATTCGAGATTTGAATCTGGATCTAAAGGAAAGACCAAAAGAGATTAATAAAGAAGAATGGTACGAAGCAGTGCGAGGAAGATGTCAGATAGTAATTAATATCTTCAGAAAGAAAGCTAGAAATCATTGGCTAACACCTAATCAAGACGTGCAGAAATTCGAGAATCACCAAACCGATTATTACACCATGCGAATATAGAGCCAAAAAAATTCTAATTCCAATAAGACAAGTACAAGAAAGAAATATCGAGTAACAAAGTGAAGGGCTTAAGAAGATAAGATGTACTCACAAAAATTCATTTTTTTTATGAGGTGTACTCTCCGAGCCACCAAGATCCCTCTCGATCTACCTTGGGCGAGAAAGGAATCACCGTCCCAAAACGTTTGATTCGTTCTATGCTAGCATCCTCCTGCATATGGGTTTCCAACAGAGCAGAATTGTAGATCGACTGAAAATGGATTAGATAATTGATTTAGCACCTCTATAGTTGTTCCATACTACAATATTCAGCATGATATAAATTTTGAGAAAAATTGATAAACAAATAGGAATTGAGTGTTCAAATTGCTGCTAGAGTCTCGAAAAGGGACATTTAGATTTAGATCCAATTTTTCTTTCATTTATATTTATATTTTAATGCAAAGAAAAGAGGGTTGGTACTAACCTGTACAGTATATTTTCTTGATTTGGAGCCAACTTTTTTCGTGTAAAGTGATGATAACCATTCTGATTCCTCTTCTTTAGAGAAGAAGTCATCATGATCAAAGGCTTCACTCGTAGCTGCTCGAAAGGCCTCTGAGACTTTTTGTTACTGGGGAAGCGAAAGGGGTCCTGCATAGGGTTCTTCGGTGTAGATGCGGGATGGCCAGCCTTTGAGCGGTGAGGGTGAGGACCCGAAGAAGGGGGCAGACTTCTTACAGAGAACTCAAAAGGATTCTTTTGGAGATGTTTCTTCCATGGGAAGGGAAACAGAGATAGCATCAGAGGATGTGTGTACAGGGGAGGTGTTTTTGGCATTGTGTACCGAGGGAAGAGAAAAGTATTGATGAGATGGCAGCTATCTGGTACGACTGTTACGGAAGACGGAGTGGAGTCATCGCAGGAGAGGAAAGGGTGTCCTTTGCAACGGCCGCCGTTGGAACCGATGCGATTTGAAAGGGTTGCTCGTGCAGACACGGCTGTGCTGCATTAACTAACTAGCTTTAGTTGCTAGCAACGGAACGTGACTCGATCGTCGAGTCAGATCAGCACCGTCGGGTTCACGACAGGGGGTGGTGGGGTGGGACCATTTTAGGATGTTGGGCTCGGTCCAGCACCCTATCAATTTGATGATGCATTCAATGTTCTAGTAAAAACATGCACCGAACGGAAGCCACCAAGGAACGTTAAGGGGCTTACTTTACTTGCCCGACAAAGTGCTTCACAACATTGAATTGTCTGGTTGAGAACAGATTTAGCATTTTGAAGGGCACTCCAGCAAATTTCACATCCACATAAATGCTAAAGTATGTTGCCGATGATGTGTTACAGGACCAAAGTTCTCCCGGCAAAACCTGCAGTGCATCTTTTCTTTACAACCACTGAAAGCTTGAAAGACAAATGCTGCTACAACATTCTTTTCAACCACTATCGTTCTTCCGAGTTGAATCTGTTCCAAGCTTCCTGTGCCAAGATAGTAATGTCGATAAGTTTTGGAGGAGTTTATCTCAAATTCAATCAGATACAAGAAAATACAGTGTTGATTCATGATGAATGGCTCCACAGGTATCCAACATAACATAGGCAGGAATGTTTCTTATTAGTTTCCAAGAGTCTACAGAACAATGTACCAAGTAGAAAATAAGTGGGAATAAATTCTAGTAACAATGTACTAGAGTAAAACCTTAGCTTAACTTCAAATATGGTTTACATATGCTCTATCGCAAACAAATTTGTTTATCAGCTACTCAGTTCCCTTCGCCACTTAAAAGTTTGATTAAATAAAAAAAAATGTAACTTGTACCGTTGCAGAGCCAGCATTGATCAAAATGATCCACTTTATCAAGAAATTCAATAAAATAAGTGGCTCACCTTAAGGAGATCAAAAACCTTCTCACAAACGTACTTTTGTTGAATGTTGGCACCTCTTTGCTGTAATTTATCAGGATGAACGCAGAGAGTAGCCTTCCTGTATGCCTTCTTTACTGCAGAAGCTGTGATAACATCTGTCAGTGGAATAGGCTGCCAACCACTCTCAGGGCTGAGTATCTGCAAACATGAAATCTCAAGTGAAAACACCTGGAGAGTTTTATTGCCACGATACGCTTGATATATGTAGTCTCGCCACCCATACACGTGAAAAATAAAATTTGAGAAGAAAGTTTTGTAGTGATAAATGAAATATGAATTATATTTTATGATAAATAGAAGACAGCTTATGTTAATATATGGAATCTTCAGGCATTACATGATATCTAATATATATTTATCAAGAAACATACATATGAGCACATAATGTACAAAATGTCCAAAAGCAGAATTGGCAAAGAGTTCCCACTGATAATCAAATAAGTCCCTCACTAATGGAAATTTATGAGATATATAAAGAATTAGAGAATGCTAACATGACCACTTACCAAGCATCATTTCATCTGCATGCCAAACTTCATATATGTTAACAACTAAAAAGATCCAGATAATTAAAGTCAAAAGAAGTGATAGCAAAAAGAGAAAACTAAACATAGTTCCTCAAAATTTGAAAAATACGGTTAATGAAGGTCCAGAATTACAGTCTTCAGCTTAAGCAACTTCCGTAAGAGCATATAAAACAGTCTTGGACAATAATAGAGGTTGGTATTTCAGCAAGGAGAAACGGTCACTTAAAATATTTCTAAATGATATCTACATCACTTCATCAAAATGCTTTTGAAGACACATTTAGAAAACAAATGAGCAATTGATGCGGATGATATCCAAACTGAGGTCTAATATTTATACATACATACTGCAGTGTCGATAGCAGCGCACGTAAATTTCCTTCTTTTCCACTGGACCATCTCTTAATGTCAGCATCCAGATACTCTGCTAACCTCTGCAACCACAGTTTGATTGAAGTTTGTCAATTGAGAAAAGACAAATCTACAACCTTACTACATTTTGTCGACTATGACAATTTTACATTTCTCTCTGCTTGCTCTCTTTGTGCAAGAATGTCCCGCATGTTCTTTTCTGCAAGAGCCTTCGCCTGGAAGCACAAATGGCAAATTTTCAGAAGACTGACAATAAAATTTTCAGGTCCAAACTTGCTCTACAGATAATAAAATGCATGTGGAGACAAAAAATGGACATACTGCACGTTCAGCTATTCTATTATGCCTCTCCAGTCTAGCTTTACACCTTAAAGCTGATTCACCTGCACCTGCTTCAAATTATTAATCAAAGTAGATTAGATATTCAGTTGAACAAATATAAAAGGTCAAAAGTGCAAACTAATGACAATTGACAATAACAAATTGATGCTTCACCAAAATGATTAGTACCTTGGTCATCAGAATCTGAATTTGCTTGGTAACTAGAACCAGTACTTCGAAAATGTGAATCCTGTGTGGCATCCTGCATGTCTCACAATAAATCATTAATTAATCATCCATGATCAGAATGAAAGAACAGAATTTCGAATTTAGAAAAGGGATAAACATTTAGTTGACCAGCATTGTGGTTAATTAAAAATTAGATTTGAGCCTTTTTCATATACCTTGTCCCTGGCCCTTAAATGCTCTTCTGTCACATTTTCTTTCCTTGTTCTGTCCCTAGAAGTGGCATTACATCTCTCAGCACGTTCCCTGGCATCTGCAGCAGCTTTTTCAGCAAGCGCTCTTTCTACAGCACGCTCACGAGCTTCTGCAGTGGCTCGCTCAACTGCAGCACGCTCAGCCCTTAATCTAGCTTCTCTGGCAGCCTTCTCAGTTAATGATTTTTCAAGAGCTTCAGAAGTGGCCTTCTCTGCCTTTTCTCGAGCCTCCTTATGTGCTCTTTGCCAAGCCTCAGTAGTAACCCTCTCTGCAGCAATTCTTTCTGCCCTTTCTCTGGCATCTGTGAATGCCCTATCATGTGCTTCACGTGTTGCTCTTTCCACGGCGAGTCTGTCCTTTTCTCTTTCTCTTTCCCTCTCTTTCTCTTCTTCCAATAACCTTGCTCTCTCTTTCTCTTCTTCTAATTTCCTTTCCCTATCTTTTGCTTCTTCTAATATTTTTGTTCTCTCCTCCTCTAATTTTCGTTCCTTCTCTTTTGCTTCTTCTAATAACCTCATCCTCTTCTTCTCTTCTTCTAATTTTCTTTCCCTCTCATTTGCTTCTTTAAGTACTCTCGTCCGCTCCTCTTCTACTTTCCTCTCCCTCTCTTTTTCCTCTTCTAATAACCTTGCTCGCTCCTTCTCTTCTTCCAATTTTCTTTGCCTCTCTTTTGCTTCCTCTAATAACTTTGCTTGCTCCTTCTCTTCTTCCAATTTTCTTTCCCTCTCCTTAGCTTCCTCTAACAACTTTGTCCGTTCTTTCTCCTCTTTCAATCTTCTATCCTTGTTATTTGCTTCTTCCAATAATCTTGCTCTTACTTTCTCCTCTTCTAATTTTCTTTCCATCTCTTTTGCCTCTTCCAATAACCTTTTTTTCTCTTCTTCTTGAATTCTTTCCTTCTCTTGTTCTTCTTCTAATTTTCTTGTATGTTCCATCTGTTCACTTTCCTTCTCAACTTTTTCTTGTTCTTCTTCCCTTTCCTTGATATCCAAAATAATGTCTTGAGAAGCCACAGGTTGACTCTCCATAGCAACTAGAGACAAATATGATACATTATCTCCCTTCTCTGAAAAATTGGCTGGTTGGACATCTGAAGTCATGCTAAGAGGCCTTCTACAGATCACTGGAATTGCATTCATAGACATAACTTTATTCATAAAATGAGGCTCAATTTGAATTTCTATAATATCTTCATTTCCACTGTCTCGTAGATCTCTTCCATATATTTTCTGGCCCTTAGAGTTTTCCAAATTGTATGACTCTGGAGTTGCATTTTCTTTTTTGTCCCTTTGCTGGAGTTCAGGTTGGCCTGCATTTGCCTTATTTCCATTGCAATCTTGCCAGCAGTCACCTTTTGTTGCTTTTATCAACTTCTCTTCTTCTTTGCATGTTGCTGCTCCTACTGTTGATTTCCATTTCTTTGAATCATCTTCAAGATATTCAGCTTCTTGATATACTTTAATTTTTAGTTCATTTTCGGTTGATAAGCGTGACGGTTGTTTAACATGCAGTCCCTCCCTTTTTTCTGGCTCATGCACTATTATCGTGCCCTCCAATTGACTCACAATCTCAGCAACACATTGCATTCCTTCTCTCCTTTTTTCGGAATCTGTGCACTTACTAGTTCCATTTGCTGTCTCCCCTGTCAATATACACGATCCATGAGGCACATGAATATTTGATTCTTCTTGTGCATCGGTTACACTGGCTGCTATCAATTTTTCCCCACCTTTACTAGGTTCAGGATCAATGTTATCAATATTGATTTCCTTCTCGTATTTTTCACCTTGAGGTTTAGCAGCTTCTGACTTCCCTTTCTCCTCTTTGCTCCCATTAATCTCCACAAACCTAAAAGAGTTTTCACCTTCAAGAGCTTCTACAGAAGCCTCCAATTCGCCTTTTACTCCTTTGTCATCACAACTATAGTAAAGCTTACTGTTGTCTGAAGGTTCCACTTTCTTTTCACTCCCCGCAAATAAAGAAGACTCACCTGCATGCAGTGTTTTAATCACTTCTTGATCATGGAGATTGTGAACCTCTCCTAGATCAACTTCTTCCACATAAGGATTATGAGCTTCTGGTTTAGCATTGTCTTCACTTCCACAAGCCACCTGAGCTACATCATCTTTTCTCAATTTCTTATTGCTTTCAATCTCAAAGGCCAGTGCATCTTTTGCACTCTCATTCTGTTTTACTTCACAGACCATTGTCATTATATTTGTGTTCTTCATGGAACCTTCCCTGTCAATAACCTCTTCAGTCATTTTGTATTTCTCACTGTTTACCAGTTCATAGTATTCATTATTTGTATTCCATTTCTCAGCTTTATCTGCTGATTTACCATGTAGTTTAGATGATCCTAGTCTAGTGTGTCCATCCTCTTCGGTTAATACAACATCTTCTTTGTTCTCTTCATAAAGTGGAGTCTGTTTTGCAGCACCCATGACATTTTTTGTCTCCAAAGCAACTAGCATGTTCTCAAGACCTTTTTGTCTTGTGAAAGGTTGACCCAGTTTTCGTTCTTTATGTTTTATGCTTTCATGGTGATCCAGCTTCTTGCTGTTCTGAAGGTTATCACGTTTTTTCTCCATCAACTCCTTTGCACTTCTTAGTTTTGCTTGAGCTAGCTCCATTGCTTCTTTCATAGCAGCAGCAGAAGCTGCAGCTGCTGAGCTAGCATCGACCTCCACATCAAAGAAACTAGGAGAGCTGTCCTTCACATCCTCTTGATGAACATGGAAGTATTCTTCGTTGGCAACTGGTTTAGCTAAACTTGCTTCTTCCACACCAATTTTGGGACTTGATGATATCCTTGGTTTAGGATGTCCTTGCTTACCAAATAATCTAGGAGGTGGCCTTGATGGTGGTGGCACTCGCACTGGTTGTGTTCGAAGATTGATGTCGGAGACAGTCAGATACGTGATATCAGAGGACCATACATCCCCACTTGATATGGAACTGCTCAGAGAGAGTGAATGATGACTTGCGTTTGCATGACCATTTTCCAAAACAGGATACTTATTGGTAGAGTGTCTCTGATCAGTTCTCGAGTAATTCTCTGAACTCCTTGAATTGTTACAAGAAAACATGGCTGGACTTTTATTTTGGTGTTTCCCATCATCTATTCCATCATTTAACATGCTACGGGGACCATCATCTCCAAAAATCCGGAAGGGTTTCCCCGTGTCAATAACAGAGCTCAATGCAGGATCATCATGAAGTTGAGTCGTATCCATTTTTCCATTCATCGCACCCTCTTTACTTTCTTGGATAGTTTTGTTGTATAACACATTGAACTGCATGGAGACACTATCTGACGGGTTGGAATTTGAGGAGGGGACATCGCCTTCTTGACAAGCCACATGATCTCCATTTGAATGTCTTGGGGAGAATTTGAATTCTTCCATTTCCTGCTGGTTGCAGGTTGCTTCCTCCACAGTCCTTTTTGATGAATGAAAACAAGAAGAAAAATGTTTAATGATTGTATCTTGGTATCCATAGGACTAAGCAATTTATGCAAATAGAGATATTCGCCATACATTCTTTTACATCCGAACCAGCAGAGACTAAATTAAAGGACAGAAGAGTCTGAACCCCTATTAGCAAAATGACACAACTTGTATTCCAATATTTTTATTAAAAGAAATCACTAGATCAAGTTCCTTAAGGAGATCAAATCACAATGTCCTTACTGTGCAATTTTAGCATACATCAAGATTGGTTTTGAATGATCAATATTTCAGGAAAATTACTATCCAGTCACAAGAACCTCCTAAAGCCACTTGCATTCATGAACATAGAAGAAAAAAAAAAACTTAAAGGTAACACAAAATCTGGAGCCAACTCCTCACTTAGAATGCACTAAAAGTGTTCCTCCAGATGTTTGGCAAAACATACCCATTCAACCCTGTGCCTGAATCATAAAGCATTAATACTTGGGCCGTAGGATTGAAGTGCCAATTTGTTTTTGCTAAAATAATTGATAAGTAGATCCAAGAACCGGAATTCTTTTATAGTTACCTACATAGAAATGAATTTGCAAACTTCAACATACTACCACTAAAATAAACAGTTGGAAGCTGCACAAATAATCTAATTCATGCATGAATGCCATTTATTTTTTATTAGCAAGACCGATATATAGTAAATTCATCATGATACCAACAATGCAAGAGGAAAATATACATATATCAGCGTTCTTTGAACACCATGGTGCCAGCAGCTTACCTAACTCTCGAAGGAATTGCCCTAAACCATCAAAGAAATTGATTTCGTTACTAAATACTTTTTCTTCCCTCTTGAACAGTTTATTCCATCAAGAGAAATGGATACGGATCCTGAGAAAGTAATTAAACCCAAGCATCCACCTACAGCATGAATTAAACTAAACTAGAAGCACAGACAGAACAAAAAATATTGGCTCCAGAGACCTCTATAGTAATAAAACTAAGCTCATTCACCATTTGGCAACGAAGATTAGTAGATCTGTACAAGCAAAACGCATAAAGAAAGGAACATTTTGGGGTAAGCATCAAGTGATCAACTCAGAGAACTACCACCGCAACAAACGAAAGAGGAGCAGTGAGGGACCTTCAAACCCGTACCTCCCGTTCGTAGTCCGGGCCTCCTCCCTCTTCGGCGCCACAAACAACTCCTCGTACGGAGCCGCGAACTCTCCGAAGTCCAGTCCCCCGAAGACCTCGGAGTAGTCGAACCCGGCGCCGCGGTCGCAGCCGTCCACGGCCGGCGGGATGTCGAGGAACGGGATGGAGCACGTGCTGGCGAGGTCGCCGAAGATCTCGGCGTAGTCGTCCAGCCGCGTGGCGTAGGGGGCCGCGAACCTCGGCGGCCCGCCGAAAACGTCGGCGTAGGCGGAGTCCCCCGCTGCGCCCTTCTTGGAGACCGCGGCGCCCCCTCCTAGTCCTGCCCCACCCCGTCGTCGGCTCCGAGATCCCTCCATGGAAGAACACATGCACACACCCGCGCAGAGAGAGAGAGAGAGAGAGAGAGAGAGAGAGAGAGAGAGCACGGGACCAAGAAGGAGAAGCGTCTGGATTTAGGGCTTCATCGCAGTCTCTTCTTCCTCATTCTCTCCCGTTCGGCTCCGACCATCCCAAACAAGAGAGAGAGAGAGAGAGACGTGTTGATGTGGTGAGCACTGGTGATGGGATGGAGGGCAGAGGAGGAAGCTTGAAATGGAGTGAGCTGGGGCTGATGGGAGTGAGGACTGGGCGGCAGTCAGCAGCGGCGCCAGGCTTTTGCTGTCTTTGGCTTTTTATGCTTTTTAGAGGACGGAGAGGGGGACTGCTTTGGACCGCATCCTGTGATGGTAATTGGCGTTGATGTCAGATCTCAACCCAAAGAAACCATTAAACCCACTGGGTCCCACCCTAAAATGACACGTCATTTCCATTAACCTCCCCAACCCCCCAACAACCAAAAAAGAAAGTTACCTGAACTAATTGGGTACATTTCACATATTCGAATTATTTTTCGGTGATTTAAGAACAATAATCGTCGACTTAACGTTTCACGTGCGTATAGTTACGCACGCAAATTTCCAAGAAGAGGCTAGCGGGACGTCCCTTTTCGACCCGATACTGTGACCACCGCAGCTACTCCGGGTCCCACCTGTCCCCACCAATGGGTTTGGTGGAGCTCGTGCTGTAGGTTGTACGCTTACGGGGATGTGTATGACGCTTGGATTGATGTGATGATGACAGACATTGATGCTCCGTTCTTTTATTAGAATTTCATATGATCTATAAATAATATATATATATATATATAAGAAATGTATTACGTGAAAATCACATAAGTCCAATCGCAGTTTCAAAACCATCGATTTTAATTTCATAAAATATAGAATCGAAATTGAACTAATTTTAAAAGATTTTAATTTTGATCGAGAGTCATTAATTCTTGTTCTAATTTTAGAGTTATTATTATTTTTATTTGTTTATTATCAATATTATATATTTAATTTTTAACTCGGTTCTAAATGAAATTTGAATCGTCTGCTACAGTGTCAAGGCAGGAACAAAGAACAAACTATCCGGCTAGTTTTAATTCGGTTTGAAATTATAAAACCATCGATTGGTTCTAATTTTGATTTTGATTCAGATCGTAACACAATAGGTTCATATAAATATATTTTTTCAATAAATAAAAAAATGTACATTCATACATATATGACTATCATATATATGTCCGACATTCATAAAACTCGGACTAATTATTTTTTAATTACAAAAAAAAAGCGATTTATTTGATTTGAAGTACATACAAATGTACAATATTATCAATTTTTATTATCACAGATAGTTGACTGCTATTATAATAAAATTTTCATTGTTTGATTTGGTTGGCTCGTCAATCTCATATATGCAATTGATTTAGTTAAATGCAGATAGCAACTATGCTGCTTGCCATCATGCACTGTTTCCATCGATTCCCTTTTGATAGCAGCATCCACAAGTACAAGAACCTCTCATTCATGAAAGGACGAGGAATTATTTTCCCCTTCATATATTAAAGAAAAATATTACATACATAATTATCGTAAATAGATCAGATACTGATCAGTAAAATCTTAGGTGACTCCATCTCTTGTTAGTCAATTAAGTCAAAAAATTACACCGTATATTTTATTTTTTTAATGATGATATGACAAAAGTCTTTTACTCTCGATATTTTATAATATTAATTACTTTTTTATAATGTTAATTCTATTCTTATCATCTTCTTTCATTATTATGAAAATTAGTTCTTTCGTATCAAAAGTTAGTTAGGTGATTTTTAATATATATATATATATATATATATAATGAATTATACCCATTTTTCAGATTTTTTTTCTCTTCTTTAAATTCACATCGCACCTTATGGATTATTTACGGTATTAGAGGAAAATGATATATATATATATATATATATCAAAAGAAAAGAAATTCAAAAAATTCATCCTTGAAATTATATATATTTTATAAAGCAAACATTGTCTAGGGTGCCTCTCCTGGCTGACATCACCTCTTTGCCCACGAGGTTGGACGGCGGCCACCTTTCGGCCACGAGCTGGCCCATGTCTTCGTCGCCTCTGTTTGTAGTCGACCTCGGCTGTCGCATGAACAGTGGTTTTACGTGGGGAGAGGGGCGCAGCATAAGCCATGGTCATGCCATGTTCGACGTAATGTGGCCGCGTGATCGATGGGGACGTCCGAGGAGTTTGGTGGGCAGTGGAGAGCGCTCCTCTGCCTGCGTACCAACAGGAAAGAAGTGATGGGGCGGCAAGCAATCATCTCGATATGCTGCTGGCTGGCTGGCATTCATTACTATCAGGTGCATCACAGTTCATGGCCAGTAAGATGCTCCCAGCCTATGGCCTTCTTTTCTATATGTTTTAGGGACTGCTTTTTGTTTGTACGCTTGCAGCACTTGGTGGAGAGGAGACAGATCCTAATCCTTCACCTAACAAAACATCATAATCTGAAACGAGAAGTGATCGTTGGTTGACGATAGCTTTCTATCCAAAGGAATGAGCATTAATGATCAATGGGAATGGTTATCTACTCTCACACACAGGAAAGTTGTCTTCCCTAAAGTAGGATGTGCACTGTGGAGTCGTCGTAGGTATATGGCTTCATGTGTCTTCCCCCCTTAAAATCTCTTATCCTTTTTGTCTCTGGAAGTGACGGTGATGTGGCTTGGTTCCCCGTGATCATGAATCTGCTCAAGATCAGAGCGACATAATTGAATTATGCTAAATATATTCTGATCAAGAACTTAATAAAATAATATATATATATATATAAATACATATAATTAAGACAAAAATGATTCGTTAAGCATGATTCACTGTCCTAAGGCATATTCCGAACCTTTTTCGTGCAAATATTGATCGTAAATTCATCCCAAGATACAATCAAAAGAATATTTAGATATATGCATGAATATGGGAATGAAGATACAACCAAAAAAACATATTTAGATAAATGCATGAACATGGAAACGAAGAAGACCTTCAGACGTAAAACAATCAAGACATAAAATTTAGATTTTTTTTCCAACGATTCACACCTCAGCTGTTTGTTGATAATCCATACAAATCAGTGCTTGTTGTGGTTGCAATGGGTGAATCTTGAAGACGACCAATGTAGAAAGAGGTACACACAAAAGCATCCCCTCATCCTTTGTAGGGCACTTTTTATTCATACAAATCTTACATCACATCAACTGGTAGATGACTGGCCATTCTTAGCACGACATCATCCACAAACACCTGCGACACTCGCAGGACACCAAAACCCGCCAGCAAGCAAAGCATGCAATCAATCAAGCCCCTCCTCCTCCATCAACTTAGCATGGTGGAAGATCCATCGGCGGAGGTAGGATCGACTCCTCCGGCCCGTCTCCGTTCTCCACTACGAAAGCCATCTTTAGCCCCCAGCTCGTGTGGACTTCCAGATGACAGTGCATGAACCAAACCCCTGCAACCAGACAAGCTTCTTCAGCATGTGCCGAACTCAATCCCAGCTCAAATCGCTGCAAGAAAGAATGGTGATGACGATGATTATGTAAAGGAAGCATGAACCTAACCTGGATTGTCAGCTCTGAATCGGATTGCAGTCCAACCTCCCGTGGGAACTCCGACCGTGTTCCTCTCCGGCGGGTCGATCAAGTTGAAGGTAGCCGGGTCCTTGGCGGGGTCGAAGTTTCCGATCCCGGTTCCGACGACGAAGAAGTTGTAGCCATGGAGGTGGAAGGGGTGCGATTCGACCATGAGGAGGTTGGTGTCTTGCAGCACCAGTTCGACGGTGGAGTTGAAGGCGATCCTGCTGAGCCTGGTTCCCAGCGATGTGCCGAGGTTCGCCGTGAGGGGCGCGCCGGTGTAATTAAACGAGGTGGGAGGCCTGTCGGGGAAGTCCAACCTGAACACTCCCTTCATGTCGTAGTAATGCGCTTGGAGCAGCGCCACTTGGGGCAACACGAAAGTGATGTTGTTCAACGACGCCGTGAGCCTGGTGCCGTTCAAACAAGTGGGGCACGGATTCACCCCGAGTCCGATGGTGTAGAAGAGACGTCGATCGACGTCGAGGGGCACGCTTGCAGGATACCGTGGCGAGTTCAGGCTCCTGAGCTGGTCGCTGAAGCTGGCGACGAACGAGGTATCGTTTGGCGCAGGCAGCTGTGGCATGACGGGGACGACGGTCGTGGGGACTCCCCTGTACTGCAGGATCGCCGTCGCGGTCTTGTTGTCGACGGGAATGGGGATGTCCATGAAAGACCTGGTCGCCATGAAGTACCTGCCGGGAGCTTGGTCGGCTCGAACGAGGACGTTGGTCGTTTGACCTGGTGCAATGACCAGGGCGCTGGTGTTGAATGGCTTGCAGTAAGCTGCGTCGATCTCCACCACCGTCATGCTGTGCCCGGCGATCGCAAAGAAGAGGTCGTCATTGAGGGCAGCGTTGATGATCCTGAGGAGGTATGTCTTGCCCGATTCGACTTCCAGGGCGTATGTATCTGGAACATCATCATCATGCTCAGTAAGTGCTTCTCTGTCGGTGAAAGCAGAGGAATGTGATCTCTTACGCTTCTCGGGGCATGGGAAGAGAGGCCCTGGCTTCCCATTGATAGTATGAGCATCCGAAGTGTTGGGAGGCAATCCAAGTAAGTTTCCTTGCTGCTCCACCTCTTCCACATCGGCGTTCCACCATTCTCCTACAAATCCACAAGCTCAAATGTTGAATCTCTCTGCAACTGCGACCCATCATCGCTCGGCGTCGGTTCTCCACGACTCACCTAAGATCAGTTCGGTTTCTTGGTAGGGCTGAGGGAAGGGGTACGGAACTCCTTGCTCGGGCATGATCACGATGGCGCCGTGCACGGTGGCGCGCAACCAGAGGACGTGAGCGTGCCACCACAGCGTCCCTCTCTGGCCGGTCACGTTGAAGTGGTAGGTGTAGCTGCCGCCACTGCGAATGGGGCACTGCGTAACGTAAGCCGGCCCGTCCGCCCACCCATTTCGGAGCTGCTTCACCCCGTGCCTGCCCACCATGACCGTGCATGTTTAGATCTTGGAATCAGCGTGTGATGTGTTCGAGTCATGTACCAATGGATGGTCATGTTGTACTGCGCGTAGTTGGTGACGTTAACGATCAGCCGATCTCCTTCCCGGGCGTAGATGGTAGGCCCGGGGAACCGCCCGTTAACGGTGACGACCGGCTTCGCATGGCAGAGCCTGCTCACGTTGCTCACGACGACCTGAAGCAGCAGAAACCATGGACATGGGACAGAGAAAGATGAGATCTGTAACGTCGAGGAAGCAGAAGCACTACTCACATCAAACTGGTACTTCTTTGTGGCAGCTTCTGTCGGTACCGAAACAAGCATGAGAAAGCCCAGGAGCACGATGACAATGGAAGCATGGAAACAACCCATCGTCTTCTTTCCTCTGTGTGTTCCTCGTCTTCAATGATGGATTGTGTCGTGAGGTCGATGGATTCTTACGTGCGTATATATATACACACATATATAGAGGTGTAAGGTGAAGGGCTTGTGGCATCAGTAGGTTAAGGAAGGAAGAGTTGGTGAGAGAGGCTCGCCGATGCTTGGAAGCAAGACGGAGGAAGTTAAGCATAGTGAGACCGAGAGAGGAAGCTATACGGAGGTAAACATGGGATTCACCTGCAGCTTTGTCTTGAAGAAAAAGGAACAGTGGAGATTCTTGCTTCAAGAATTGTGCAGGGGGAGGATACGGATGCACTTTTAGGAGACGACATTGAGTCACTTGGAAGAATTGATGTGTCCTAAGTAGTTGATGTGTCAACTTAATGTGCTGTTCTATCCTTCATGTTTCGTATTAAAGAGCGGGAAATCATGCAAGTAAATGAATCAAGTTGCTGGTTACGTGTCATACGATGATCAAAGGATCATAAAGTCAAACGAGAAAGCCCATTTATCATTGACTCCAGCCCAGTATTGGCCTGCATCCACTCATCACGGCCATTATTATTATTATTATTATTATTATTATTATTATTATTATTATTATTATAGAAACAGTATTGTGACAATTTTTGAAATTAATAAAATAAATCCTTTGAATTAATATTTAATTTCCAAAGCAGCAGAAGTTGGTGCGTCGTACTGAAGCCTCTTTAGCTGCTCTTAGATGATGGGAAGAGGCCAAAGAGAAATCAATGATTGCTTCACCGACTAAAATGAGTTCGTACGAACGTAAACAGCGATATCACACGCATCACAGCAGCGTTCCGCTTGCTTCGAAGTGCGTCAGATGGCGACTTTCTGCAAGTATCGATTCTTTGCCTTGGTCTCACTCAAAGAAGCACACCGGTCGACCAACACTCCTTGCGCACCCCCCCCACTCTTCGGAGTACTCTAGAGAAGGCAGCGAGCGAGTGGCGGACAGATGTCATCCCTGAAGCAGCCTACGATCGTCTACCCACAGTACATCGCAGCTCGGCACAGCTCCGGCTCCGGCTCCAACAGCGGCTCCTTTGCACCCGTCTTCATCGTGCTCGCGGTGATCGCGGTCTTGGTGGCGGCCGCCTGCTACGTGGGTCAAGTCTTTGCTCGACGCTACCTCCGTCCCGTGTCTCGAATGGACCGAGCTCTGGAATCCAAAGGAGAAGACGGCTTTCAGGTGAAGCCGGGGTCCGCGAGCGGCGGATCCCAAGGAGCCGGAGCCGATAATGCCAAGGACGAGGAGGTGGGTGGCAGTGGAGGTGGCACGGTCGATCCCGGCGCTGCTGGTGCGCCTTCTCCTTGATATGGGTCGGAGTCGCTCGTCGTCGTTGAAGCATTTCACCATCTTGTTTTGTTTCCACGCTTCTGCGTTTGATCTGTCACGGATGCTGTCCTTTTAGCTTTGGGGAGTAGAGTGCGATCCACTGGCTTCGGTCATGAATCTAGGGTTTTATTTTACGTCCATTTGTGGTGGACAATGAGAATTCTTGCGCGGTTTGCAAGAAATTATTATTCTCAGTACCATGTGTTAACGCGATGTCCAATATAGATGCTGATTCAGATTTACTCCGTATGTCTGTCTCGCTGTCGGGTAAAGAAAAAGTCCGAATTGACTCATTCCATACTTCATTTCTTGTTCGGAAGATTCAGTCAAATTACAAATTTATAGGGATGTAAGAATATTAGAATAATTCATATGACTAAGAATATAATACTTGAGGGATTTTTTTATAATATGATATGAGATCATTAGGATCCAAATGGTAATTAAATATTAGAAACGATTATGTGTTTTCGCCAACTATGAATATTAGTATCAATCCGAAATATAAAGTAACGATTAATTGAATTAGTTTTTCATTTATATGTGTTGGGAAAAATTATCATAGTGAAATATTTTTTTCTTTTTTTTATCAAAATGGTTCCTTACCAAAATGTTAATTTGTTACCAAAAGTAAATATTAACCAGAGTAACATAAATAGTAGAATAATGAATCAATCACAAAGTGAGACATTGAATTTTTACATGAAAAATCGAATGCGAGAAAAATCATGAGACCGTAGTCCACTTCAAACTTTCACTATCACCAATAATGATAACATATTTATAATAAGTTTTCTCCAGAATAACTAGAGTATCACAATAATATCAAAAACATATATCTTAACTTAACAAGAACATATCATCATCACCATAGATTGATTTCATGAAAAAAAAAATTTAAGTCTCACAAAGTGGGTATAGTAGAAAAGCACCTCAAAGATGATAAATTATAGATTGGTGCTATTAAGATTATAGAGCTTATTGTAAGAATTCTTCACATAAAATTTGAACCAAAATCAACGAAGTTTAATCACTTGATCATCTAGTAAAAACTTCAAAACCTTAACTTTCTCTATCATTTTCTCTCTTTGTTTCTTTTCTTTGCGCCACCATAGTTTCACCGCATGCCTCTTCTCGTCGCACACCTTTTGCTATACACATCTCCACTATTTCTCTTTTTCTTCCTTTTCTTTTTTTTAATACATCATATTTGGGCTCAATGCTCAAATCAATCGGTCCAAGCCCAACTATAAGCTGGACCTAGCAATTCTCCCCCTCCAACTTATATGGTGGGCTATACTAAGCCTGCTCTTCACATATATGCTTCAACTTTTCTTTAGGCAAAGACTTTGTTAACATGTTTGATTTATTCTTGTTGGTATGCATATTTTCCAAGTACAATTCTTTCATCTCAACCACATCACGAATATAGTGATATCTTATATCAATATGCTTGGATCTAGAATGATGTGTTAAATTTTTGGAGAGGTGAATGACATTCTAACTATCACAGTAAATAGTATATCCTTCTTATTTCAAGCCTAATTCCTATAGAAACTTTTTTATCCACAAAGCTTCTTTGTAGGCTTTAGTAATTGCTATGTATTCTACTTCTGTGGTTGATAGAGCAACATAATTATATAACTTAGACTGCCAAGAGATTATTCCTCCTGCAAATGTCATCAAGAACCCTGAAGTGAACTTCTTGGAATTAGTATCACATATCATGTCTATATGTGTGTACCACTCTAGCACAAGTTCATTACTATCAAAACATAAACACAATCTAGAAGTATCTCTTAGATATCTTAATATCAATTTTATTACTGCCTAATGTTCCTTACTAGGATTAGAGAGAAATCGACTTACAACTCTAACTGCATGAGCTATATCTAACATAGTACAAATCATAGTATATATCAAATTGCCTATCGCAAATGAATAAGATACTCTAGACATTGCTTTAGCTTTACTCATGTTAAATCTTTTAAGAACTTTTTCAATATAGATGTCCTGAGATAGGCAAATTTTTCCATTCTTCCTATCATGAAGAATCTTCATACTAAGTATTTGTTTTACTGATCCTAAGTCTTTCACATTAAAAGACTTACTTAGCTCTCTTTTAAACTTCTCAATTTTATTAATATCATGACCAACAATCAACATATCATCAATATATAGCAGGAGAATAATGAAATCATCATCTAAAAACTTCATTGTAAATACACAATGATCAGATGTGGTTTTATTATACCCTTGGTTCATCATAAAAGGAATTAAACTTCTTATACCATAGGTGCTTGTTTGAGTCCATATAAGTTTTTACTAAGCTTGTACATTAGATTTTCTTTTTCCTTGACTTTGAAACCTTTTGATTACTCTATGTAAATTTCTTATTCTAAGTTACCATAAAGAAATGTAGTTTTTTGTTCAACTTTTAAATTAAAACGGGCAGCCAAACTAAGAACAACTCGGATTGAGAATAATTTCACTATAAGAGAAAATATTTTTTCAAAGTTAATATCTTTCTTCTAACCGAATCCTTTCATAACTAGTCGTGTCTTGTATCTTTGTTGTGAGCTATTATTTTTAGTCTTCAATTTGTAAACTCATTTATTCTTGAGAGCTTTCTTCCCTTTGCAACTTTACTAAGTCATAGGTGTGACTCTCAAGCAAGGATCTCAACTCTCAAGCAACTTAACCCACTCATTCTTATGCTTATGTAAAATAGCTTCTTGGTAAGTTTCTGGCTTTTCTTCTAAGCATAACATGCGTATGTGGAGGATATCTTGTAGATGGTTGTCGCTTTCTTGTGGATCTTCTCAATGAAATCTCAATTGTGGTGGAGGTGCTTGCTCAAATTGTATAGTTGGTTCAACATCATCAGTTGTAGGAGCATCATCATTAACATTCTCACCATATTCTTCTTGTTCATCTCCCCTATGATCATCATGAACTACATGTGGAGGGACTAGACCCAAACTCCAAGGAATATAAATAGACATTTTTGGTTGCTCAACATTATCACCATCATCAAATAATTGGTTTTCAATAAACACAACATCTTTACTTCTAATAATCTTTTTTCTTCATTGTATCTCATAATTTGTACCCAAACTCTTTATGACTATACCATAAGAAAATACATGCTTTTGCCTTATTATCAAGCTTGGACCTCTCACCTTTGGGAGTATGAACAAATGCTTTGTACCTAAAGACTCTGAAATGATTATAAGATATATATTTTTCTTTCCGTTCCGTACTCTCTCTGGAACATTACCTTTTAGCAGAACTAATGGAGAAAGATTTATTAGATTAATTGTAGTTCTTATAGCCTCCCCCAAAATGAATTAGGTAACTTGGCCTGGTAAAGCATGCACATAATTATTTCTTCAATGGTTCTGTTCATCATTTCTATTACATCGTTTTTATGAGGAGTTTTAGGAACTGTTTCCTCAAGCCTGATACCATGAAACCTGTAATAATTCTCAAAAGGACCCTTGTACTCTCCACTATTATATGCTCAAACACATTTTAGCTTTTTGCTAGTTTCTGTTTCAACATTGACTTGAAACTCTTCGAAAATATTGAGTACCTAGTCTTTAGATTTCAAAACAAAAGCTTAAACTTTTCTAAAATGATTATCAATAAAAGTAACAAAACAAAGAGCATGAGTTCTAGTTTGCATAGTATAAACATCATTGTAAATTAAATTAATAACATTTAATCTTCTAGATAGTAGATAAATATGAAAGACAACTCTATGTGTTTTTCTAGCTAAGCAATGATTAAAAAATTTAAGAGATATACCTTATAACTCCGGTAAGAACTACTTTCTAACAAGAGTTTAAAGCCTCTTCTCATTGATATGACTAAATCTCTTATGTCAAAAATCTATGCTTTCACCCTTTTGAATTGTATTAATTCATCCTTTGTGTAGCTTAGATTCTATAACATAGAAAAAGTTTAGTTTCTTTTCTCTAGCCACAATTAGAGAACCTTTAGTGAGCTTCCATTTGTTTTCACCAAAATAGTGTGTAAATCTCTTATCATCAAGTGTACCTATAGATATCAAGTTAAGATGAATATTTGAAACATATCTAACATCTTTGAGTATTAATTTGCTCACAGTATTGGTCTCTAAGCAAATATCTCCAATACCCACAATCTTAGATGTATTACTATTTCTCATTCTAACGTTGTCAAAATCACTAGTACTGTAAGATATGAAGAAATCATTATGAGAAGTGACATAAAATGAAGTATCAAAGTCAATTACCTAATTATTGTCCTAAGCTATAATTGACATAGTTGTCATCACAAACAATAACGATATCACCTTCAGTAACAACTATATTAGTCTCTTTCTCTTTTTTCTTCCTTTCATTTTATTCTCTCTTCCAAAACATACTCTTTCTTCATGTGACCTGACCTGTTATAGTGGAAACACTTGATATCTCTTCTAGACTTAGATCTTCCTCTGTAACCATGTGGATTTCTATTACGACTTCTTCTACATATTTTTTATTTTTCAATAATAAGTTGATTTCTATTATCGAGTATTATATTTCTTCGTCAATGATACATATCTCGAATATTTTTATATATACAAGTAATCACGTGAGATTGATTAAAATATTAATAATATTTTTCTCTACAAATTAGTTCTTCTTCACCATTGCTCTGACAGCTTTTGCAATCCCCCTACAATAAAGGATGCACGTCTTATGCGAGTCAAATTAACGTTTAGCTAGTGATGGATGGGCACAAGAAGCCGAGTCAATAGTGTTCTCTTGTCATTATCTCTTCTCATCCATCGTCGTTTTCTACTAATTATAATAAAATAAATCTTTTTTTTAATTTTTCTCTCTACAAACATCATCATTTTTTTACCTAATATCTGAAATACTATTTTTTCCTTAATTATTCTATAAATTGTCCAATTCAACTGTTTTTATATTACATTATAGTATTTTCAATAATACTAGAAAAATATTATAATACAGTATAAAATACTACATGAAAATATTTTATATTATAATATTTTTTTAAATAATATTAGAAAATTTATTTTTTAACAAAATAATATATTTTTTAATATATTATAGAATTTTTTGGTACTGTTGAAAATACTATAATACAGTGAAAAATATTATAAGAAAAATAAGAAAAAACATGATGGGTGACTGGGGTTATTTCAAATATTAAGTAAAAGACTAGGCGTCGTTTTGATTTTTTTTTTGGGAACTCTAAAAATGAGGGGTGCAAAAAACCATTATTTTTTAGTAGGTTTTATAGTATTTTTATTACTATGATCAAAATACTGCAACAGATTAAAATATTATAATACATAAACTTTTTTTTGAAGGACAGTTTAATTTTTTTAAATTAAAAATCGTTATTTAAAAATAAAAGAGATAATATCTGAGTATTTTTTTAAAAAGTAAAGTAGAATCGCACATTAAATCTATCTAAAATGTTTCGAGAATAGAGTCAAAAGTGGTGAGTTCGAGGATGGAAGAAGAAGAAGATGACAATGATGATCGTGACAACAGAGTAAAAGTCGTCTATAGATCGGATGAGTGGGAATTATATTATCAATGTCATGCTGCCTTACCAAGGTGGGGACTCCCAATCTCTTCTCCCTCATCTCTTCGTACCAATTGTGTTGATGGCTCCACGACTCCACATCTTCTTCTTCCCTCTCATGGCAGCAGGCCACATCATCCCCATGGTGGACATCGCCAGGCTCTTCGTCGGTCGCGGCGTCAAGGCCACTTTGCTTGCGCCAGCTCCTAAACCGCCCCTGCTCGATCACTGCGTCAAGAAGGCTCGCGACCTCGGCCAACATATTGACCTCCTCCTGCTTCCTCTCCCACCATCTCCCACTGGCTCGCCGGAGCGCCTGACCTTCCTCACCTCCCCGGCAATGTCGCTCGAGTTCTTCAGAGCCCTGGAGCATCTCCGCGAACCGCTCGAACGAGCTCTCAGAGAACACCGGCCGAACTGCATCATCTCCGACATGTTCTTGCCGTGGACAGCTGACGCCGCTCGCCGGCTCGGCATACCGAGGCTCGTCTTCCACGGCATGGGCTTCTTTCCTCTCTGTGTGCTGGATAGCTTGGATCGACACCTGACCGGGAGCAACACGAGGTTCGGTGACAGCGATGTCGTGGTGGTGCCCGGCCTCCCGCATCCAGTGTCGATGAAGAGATCGCAGCTGCATGACTCAGTCGAAACGAGGAATGATTTCAGCGCGTTCATGGAGAGGATCACGGAGTCTGAGATTGGAAGCCACGGGGCGGTGGTCAACAGCTTCTTCGAGATGGAAGCCGACTACGTTGACCACTACCGGGATGTGATGGGAAGGAAGGCGTGGCACATCGGACCAGTGTCTCTGTGGAACAGAGACGCCGATGAGCTCGCGGAGAGAGGAGGAGCATCGGACAACTACAGAAGCATTCTCACTTGGTTGGATTCGAAGCCTTCCAATTCGGTGGTTTACGTCTGTTTCGGGAGCCTGTGCCACCTGACGGCGGCTCAGCTGCATCAGCTGGGATTTGGATTGGAGGCCTCCAGCCATGGCTTCATCTGGGCGATCAACGGCGACGAGCAACACCTCGGAGGAAGGCAGGAGGTCGAAGAACGAGGGAAGGGATTGATCGTACGAGGATGGGGGCCGCAGCGGCCGATACTGAACCACCGGGCGGTGGGGGCGTTCATTACGCACTGCGGGTGGAACTCGGTGGTGGAGGCCGTGAGCGCCGGCGTGCCGATGATCACCTGGCCCATGTTCGCGGAGCAGTTCTACAACGAGAAGCTGGTCGTCCAGGTGCTGCGGGTCGGGGTGAGCGTCGGGCCGGGGGTGTGGGGGATGGAGCAGGAGAAGAAACCGGTGGTGGGCGGAGCCGCGATCGCAGCAGCGGTGGCGCAGGTGATGGACGGCGGGGGGGAGGCCGAGGAGGGCATGAGGAAGAGAGCCGCTGAGCTGAAGCAGAAGGCAAGGGACGCCGTGGGCGTTGGCGGCTCATCCTATCTCGAAATGGATCGACTAATAAATGAGCTTTCTGATAACTGCGAAGATCTTCCTTGAGAACAACCTTCAAAACAACCAAGATCAAAATTCTCCTCTTTAACATGTATCAATTGGGAGTATCATTTCAAACTCAATGAATAATTCCTCCTCCTACTTTATTTCTATCATGGTATCAGAGCAGTAATCTCAAAGCACTCTATGCTTTCGCACGCAGCCTCGACAGAGGAATCCGCGACTAGTCCGCTGCTATGCTTTGTTCTCGCCAGCGTCGTTTGAAGCTCTTGAAGGTGCTCGACCTCAGTAGCCTCAGAAGCTCACCCCCGTCCTCGACTGGCTCCTCCGTGGCGGCCTCCCCATCTGTTCCGTCACCGAGATCACCGGCGATAGTGCCGCCGGCAATAGTGCCGCCGGCAAGACCCAGCTCTGCCTCCGGCGGTGGCCTCTCCGTCGCCTCTTTCTTCATCCACTTCGAGTTCCCGTTCCCGATTCGCCGCCTCCATGCCCTTTCTGCCTTCCGCCCCTTGGCCGTGGATAATGAGAACAGCCTGGGCGGTGCCTCACGGTAGCCATCGGCTGCGGGATCTGGGATCGTGCCAACGCGGAGGCCGCTCTCTGCCTTTACCTTGCAGAGATCTCTCTCCCTATGCTGTAAGACCCAACTGATCTTTGCTACGGCCACGACAGATTCTGCAAGGGCATAGGGTTTCTTCCACCACCGACGACCTCCTCTCCTCCTCGTCTCTGCCATACACGCGATTGGTTCAGGGAGTACGCCAAGTGGGACCCCGACGGCCTCCGCTTCCTCGCGTCCACCTTCCTAGGTGGCGGAATTGTCCAGATCCCCGCAGGTGACGCCGCCTCTTGTCGAGGAACGCCGTCCTCCAGTGCTCCTTCTCCTCCTCCGGTTGGAAAGGGCAGCGTCTCCAGCGCTGTGCTCACCGCACCGGCGTTGCTTCTCCTCTTCCGGTGCTGTGCTTCTCGTCCTCAAACTCCGACCACTACAGTATATATATATATATATATATATATATATATATATATATTTCTATATAGGTATTATTTTTATCAAAACGCTCATTCCTTAGGTTACGTCGAAAGGTAGCAACTTTTCTAATCTTCTATTTAGCTATGATCTATTAGGTTACGTCGATGGCTCTCATCATTATTCATCAACGATACTCAACATCCTAGGAATACCCAGCCCAGTACCAAATCCAAACTACAAATCATGGTTACACTAAGATCATCTCATCCTTCAAGCAATTCAAGCTTCCGTTACTGGATCCCTTATCCCACTCATGTCTTCATATGACATTACTTTCCCGTTATTTTTTTCCTACGCTTAAAACCAATAACATTATAACTCATTATGATGTTTGTTTAAGTAATAAAAGTCATAGACTCCCCTTTGGAGTATCCTTCATATCCTGCTCTAAACCCTTTGAGATTATTTACATTGATGTTTGGGGCCCCACTCCAATCACTTCCTTTGACAAGTTCATATTTTATGTTATTTTTATAGACTATTTCACCAAATACATATGGTTATACCCTCTTCATCACAAATATGAAGTTTCAACAATTTTTACCAACTTTCGAAGATTGGTCGAGAACTTCTTTCGATCTAAAATTAAAATTGTTTACTCTGATGGTAACGGTGAATATCAAGCCTTCACATCCTACATCTCTGCTTGTGGTATATAATACCTCAAGTCACCCCCACATACATCTCAACTCGTTGGCTCTGTTGAACACAAACATCGACATATAGTTGAAACTGGTCTCACACTCCTACATCAAGCCTCTATGCTAACAACTTTTTTGACTGCAGCATTTCAAGCTGTCGTCTACCTCATTAATCGTATACTCACTCCAGTCCTCGAGTATAAGTCGTCATTTGAAAAACTATTTCACAAATCTTTAAACCTTCAAAAACTCAAAGTGTTTGGATATTTATGTTATCCTTGGCTCCGTTCCTATGCCTCACATAAGATAACATCAAAATCTAAGCCTTGCGTTTTCATTAGATACTCTCTTGAACATAATACCTTTCAATGCTATGATCCCCAATCTCAAAAAGTCTTTATATCTCGTCATGTTATTTTTATAGAAACCACATTTCCATTTCAAAACCCTAAGTCTCCTACTGTGCGACCTACTCCATTATACATACATCATTGGATTACGCTATCAATCCTGTCAACTGAGTCTCTCGTAGTACCATCTAGTCCTTCTGCTTCGGATCCATACTCTCTCCTTCTCCCGGTTCAACAACTCCTCACCCCCTCCATTGGGCCTCTCCCTTCTTCACAAGGTTCCATTACGACTGAAGGCATGCCCTAAAAAACACAACCACTACCTTTATCCTCTCCTAGGACCAATGACACTGAAGTCTCTTAGCTCACCCTAACCTGTGTTAGTGCCTCTCCATCGCCCATACCTACAACACATCCTATAGCCCCTGGATATCCAATGACAACATGCTCCAAAAGTGGTGTCTTTAAACCACGACAAGTTCTTGACCTACATACCATCATAACATCCTCGTCAGAGACCATTGCCACAATCACTCAAGCCCAAAAATCTTCATACTAGCATAAAGCCATGTGTGAAGAATATGATACCCTCCTTTATAATTCCACATGGACCCTTGTACCCTCTCATCTCACATAAAATATCATCGGGTGTAAGTGAGTCTTTCAAATTAAGCGGAACTCAGATGGATCGGTTGCTAGATATAAAGTGCATTTAGTGGCCAAAGAGTTTCATCAACATCCTGGTGTTGACTTCACAAAGACATTTAGTCTTGTTGTTAAACCCATAATAATTCGACTTATTTTGAGTTTGGCCATCTCACAAGGTTGGCATTTACGACAACTCGATGTCAACAATGCATTTTTACAGGGGACCCTAATTGATGATGTCTTCATGCAACAACCTCTTGGCTTCATCCACCCTCAATATCCAAAGTATGTTTATAAAGTACAAAAAGCTATTTATGGACTTCGTCAAGCTCCAAGAGCTTGGTACACTGAACTTGACTTGTTTTTTGCAATAATTGGTTTCCTCAACTCCAAGTCTGATATCTCCCTATTTCTCCATCGCCAAAGTGGTACTATAATATTTGGTATATGTGGATGATATTATTATTACAGACAATAATTCTCTAGAAATCAAGGCATTTCTCAAGCATTTAGCAGATTGATTCTCCCTTAAAGATCTCGGAACATTGAGCTATTTTTTAGGAATGGAAGCGACATACACATTTTCAGGACTCTTCTTATCACAATGCAAGTATATTCAAGATATATTATCTAAAACAAATATACAAGATGCAAATGCAATTACAACACCTCTGTCTACTAGCGAGTCGCTCAAACTATATGATGGAAGCCTTGCTATAGGCCCAACTCAATATCGACAAGTCCTTGACTTATTATAGTACTTATCTCTCACCCATCCCGATATCTCATTTGCGGTCAACAAATTATCTCAATTCATGCATCGATCATCTACTATGCATTGGTTTGTAGTCAAATGAATCTTACGATATCTTCACGAGACCCTCAATCATGGCCTATTTTTCCGCAAACACTCCCTTCTTCATCTCCATGTCTTTGTTGATGTTGATTGGGCAGGAAATTTTGATGACAGAACATCCATGTCGGGGTATATTATCTTCCTTAGACCTAATCATCACCTCCACTCCTACAATATATTGTGACAATGTCGGAGCCACTTACCTATGCGTTAATCCAATATTTCACTCACGCATGAAACACAACCATCGACTTTCACGTCAAGTGAGAACAAGTTGTCAGATATCAACTACGTGTTTCTTACATACAAACGACTGATCAATTAGCGGACTCACTCACGAAGTCTCTCACCCGTAAATTATTTTCATCACATCGGTCCAAGATCGACATTCTTGATAGGAGCATCGTATTACAGAGACATGATAACAACCAAGATCTTCCTTGATAATAATCTTCACAATAGCCAAGATGTTGCTGATAAAAATTCTGCTCTGTTAAGAAAAATCTTCCTCTCTATATAAATAGGGTTTCAAACTCAATCAATAATTCCTCCTTGTACTTTATTTCTATCACTTTTAGTCAGTGAGACAGATGCCATGGACTCCCGGACGGGAAGCAGGTGCGGTTGATGGTGGAGGGTGATACGGTATATCTTGGCAACCTAAACACGTCACGACACCCCACGCCAAGTCAGAGCCCCACGTCGCACGTCTCGCTCAAAGAACGCGTACATAGAGGAAGCGCTACATGTCCCATCCCGGGAGCCTGGGGTGGTGCCGTTTGACACCACTCTGCACGCCTCAAAACGGTTCTCGGTCAGAAGGGTCATCTGGCCCTCGGGTACAGCGATGATGCCAAAGTGGCGCACCCTTAGACCTCGCGCCACGGTACAAAACCCTTGGCTAGCCTCCAGTTAAGAGGGAGGCCAGAGAAGAGAAAACAAAACCGATTCCCCTGGTTACTAACTTGTGCATATGAGGGGCCACAGTCGGGTACCACCCGACGAGGCTTTTTTGCAGGAAGGCGACCACCCAACATTGATAGCGAGGGATCCGGCACAAGGGGACGACCCGCTAGGCCCCGAGGAGTCACCAACCTGCCCGACCTTGGCCAGCGTCAATCGACACCTCTTCCTGAGAGCTCAGCCACCTCATCATCCAAACCATCCAATAGAAAGCTCCCGACAATCGGCCCATGGACCTAGCCGTGCTGACTCACCGTCCATGGCATATATGTTCTTTAATAGTTTGGCGCTAGAATGAGGGCTGATGTCGCAGAAGCATCTGGCTGGAGCTCTCCCCAAAGGAGAACCACCTACTGACCTCCCTTCCGGTGAATTCGAAGGCCAGGCCCCTTCCATCCTCGGAGATGGCAGGATTCCGGCCTTGACACCAGATCGCTATTGGCGCTTGTTCAACAACCCGGGGTTGTCGCCCCCTGGATTCGCCATAGGACCTTCAGCCGTGACTCCCGAGGCATTCCTCGAGCTGTCCAAATAGGTGCAGGCCATGGCAGGCATGATGCAGATGCTTGCTCCGCTCATTCCGCAAATCGTACGGTTAGCGACTCCCCCGACTGACCCGACTCGACAGGGATCAAATGGGGAGTGGGTCGGGACTAGGGAAGCCCGAGAGCAAGCGATGAACCTGAGGAGTTCGCCTGGATTGAACACGGCTGCAACCCGCCGAGTCGCCCTGCCCTGCTCCGAGCTTGACACCGTATCACCTGACTCGATGGACGACTCGCGTAGGGTCCAACTATCTCGGGTCAATCAGCGCTTGGATGAATTCCAACACGAGTTTCGAAAATCATGGAGTGAGTCCAGCGAAAACGGCTCAAGCGGGTCTCCTTTCACTCACGAGGTACAAGACAAGATGGTGCCCCTCAACTTCAGGCTACCAGTGTTGGAGACATACGATGGTGGCTCCGATCCCACAGAGCACGTCTTCGCGTTCCGGGCTCAGATGACCCTCTATGGCACCTCCGATGTATTAATGTGCCGGGCATTCCTGACCACCCTAAGGGGACTGGCGTGGGTCTGGTTCTGCCGACTGTATCAATCGTCGGTCTCGTCTTTTGACCAGCTCGCCAAGGTGTTCAAGCAAAACTTCCTCGCCAGCGTGCGGCTCAGGCCTTCCATGTCCACCATGCTCACGCTATCCCAATGCGAAGACGAGCCACTTTCTCAATTTGTGGCACGCATTGCCATTGAAATCCGAGGATTCCCAGACGCTCTCCCCTCTCTAATTATGCAGGCATTCTTGATGGGTTTGAAGCCTTCAAGGTTTTTCTGGTCCCTAATTGAGAAGCTACCGACGAGCGTGTCTGAGACGCTCCAACGCGCCAACCAATATGTCACCGCAGAAGCACTGGTGGCAGGAAAGCGCATGGATGGGAAGAGGCTGAGGACAGAACAACTCCGGGGGATGGCCATAGCAATCCCGGCACCACCTCGCCGGGGGACTAAGCGATAAGAACCACTCCCGAGGCCCCCGCCTCTTCCCTTGAAACTTCCCGTACCGAGATCTTCCTCCAAATTAGGGAAAAGGATCTTTTGCGACATCCACGCCCCATGAGGGCCACTCATAAGGATTGGTCTAAATATTGCAGGTTCCACCGAGACTACGGTCATGACACGGAGGATTGCCACGACCTCCGAAATCAAATAGAGGGATTGATCCAAAGAGGACACCTCGAACGCTATCTCGGGGAACTTGGAGAAGTAACTCCACGCCCCAAGGAGCCTATTGAAAGACAAATTGATGTTATCTCTGGGGAACCGGCAGCTGGCAACAACAGCTCTACAGCAAGGAAAGCCTATGCCCGCAGCATGGTCGAGAAATGTCCCTGGCCTGAGCTTGAGCTGGAAATCAATTTCAGGGCCGAAGAAGAGGAGCGCTCCCACCACGATGACGCCCTGGTAATATCTGTCCAGGTCGCCAACGCTCGAGTAAAAAGAGTGATGATTGACACCGAAAGCTTTGTCGACATCTTGTACTTTGACGCCTTCAAGAGGCTCAGCTTCACCAAGGAGGATCTCGCCCCCATGGCATCCGCACTCACAGGATTCACTGGGGATTCTATATCCCCGCTCGGGACTACTGCCCTCCTCGTAATCATCGGGGAGGAGCCGGGAATGAAGATGATGGTAGCCATGTTTATGGTGGTCGATATGCCCTTGGCTTGTAACATCATCCTCGGCTGACCGACACTGAACAAATTAAAGGCGGTGATTTCCACCTATCATCGGGCTATCAAGTTTTCGACTTCGGTAGGGATCGGAGAGGCCCGCAGTGACCCAAGGGAGTCGAGGCGATGCTACCTCACGGCGGTTACTCTCCCGGGAAGATTGCTCCCCGCTCAGGTCTGGCGCTTGCTTAGTCGTCCTCGATAGGTGACCCGACGACACCAAAGCCTGAGCCGAGTGTGGGCACTTAGCTCCCGATTCAAGCTTCTTGCCCCGGTCGCTCCAGATCGCCCCGACAAGCGACCCACAGCTCAGCAAGAGACCCACCAGCATCAAGATCAAGACCAAGCACAATCGCTCGGCCCACAAGTCTGGCGCTTGCCCGGTCGTCCTCGACAAGCGACTCGATGACACCAAAGCCCGAGCCCGAGTGTGGGCACTCAACTCCCGATTCCAGCTTCTTGCCCGGGTCGCTCTAGATCGCTCCCGACAAGCGACCCCACCGGCATCAAGACCGCAGATCGAGCACAATCGCTCGGCCCATAGGTCTGGCACTTGCCCGGTCGTCCTCGACAGGCGACCCGATGACACCAAAGCCCCGAGCCCGAGTGTGGGCACTCGGCTTTCGATTCCAGCTTCTTGCCTGGGTCGCTCCAGATCGCTCCCGACAAGCGACTCGCCAGCATCAAGACCCGCAGAGCGAGCCAATCGCTCGGCCCAACAGGTCTGGTGCGTGCCCGGTCGTCCTCGATAGGCGACCCGACGACACCAAAGCCCGAGCCCGAGTGTGGGCACTTAGCTCCCGATTCAAGCTTCTTGCCCCCCGGTCGCTCCGATCGCCCCCGACAAGCGACCCACCCGGCATCAAGATCAAGGCAGATCGAGCACAATCGCTCGGCACCTATAGGTCTGCTGGCGCTTGCCCAGTCGTCCTCGACAAGTGACTCAATGACATCAAAGCCCGAGCTCGGAGTGTGGGCACTCGAGCTCCCCGATTCCTAGCTTCTTGCCCTGGGTCAGCTCTAGATCGCTCCGACAAGCGAACCCTGCCTGGCATCAAGACCGAAGACTCGAGCATAATCGCTCGGGCCCATAGGTCTGGACACTTGCCCGGTTCGTCTCGATAGAGACCCGATGACACCAAAGCCCGAGCCCGAGTGTGGGCACTCGGCTTTCGATTCCAGCTTCTTGCCCGGGTCGCTCTAGATCGCTCCCGACAAGCGACTCGCCAGCATCAAGACCGCAGATCGAGCACAATCGCTCGGCCCACAGGTCTGGTGCTTGCCCGGTCGTCCTCGACAGGCGACCCGATGACACCAAAGCCCGAGCCCGAGTGTGGGCACTTAGCTCCCGATTCAAGCTTCTTGCCCCGGTCGCTCCAGATCGCCCCCGACAAGCGACCCACCGGCATCAAGACCGCAGATCGAGCACAATCGCTCGGCCCACAGGTCTGGTGCTTGCCCGGTCGTCCTCGACAGGCGACCCGATGACACCAAAGCCCGAGCTCGAGTGTGGGCACTCAACTCCCGATTCCAGCTTCTTGCCCGGGTCGCTCTAGATCGCTCCCGACAAGCGACCTGCTGGCATCAAGACCGCAGACTGAGCATAATCGCTCGGCCCATAGGTCTGGCACTTGCCCGGTCGTCCTCGACAGGCGACCCGATGACACCAAAGCCCGAGCCCGAGTGTGGGCACTCGACTCCCGATTCCAGCTTCTTGCCCGGGTCGCTCCAGATCGCTCCCGACAAGCGACTCGCCAGCATCAAGACCGCAGACCGAGCACAATCGCTCGGCCCATAGGTCTGGCACTTGCCCGGTCGTCCTCGACAGGCGACCCGATGACACCAAAGCCGAGCCCGAGTGTGGGCACTTAGCTCCCGATTCAAGCTTCTTGCCCCGGTCGCTCCAGATCGCCCCCGACAAGCGACCCACCGGCATCAAGATCACAGATCGAGCACAATCGCTCGGCCCACAAGTTTGGCGCTTGCCCGGTCGTCCTCGACAAGCGACTCGATGACACCAAAGCCCGAGCCCGAGTGTGGGCACTCGACTCCCGATTCCAGCTTCTTGCCCGGGTCGCTCCAGATCGCTCCCGACAAGCGACCCACCGGCATCAAGACCGCAGATCGAGCATAATCGCTCGGCCCATAGGTCTGACACTTGCCCGGTCGTCCTCGACAGGCGACCCGATGACACCAAAGCCCGAGCCCGAGTGTGGGCACTCGGCTTTCGATTCCAGCTTCTTGCTTGGGTTGCTCTAGATCGCTCCCGACAAGCGACTCGCCAGCATCAAGACCGCAGACCGAGCACAATCGCTCGGCCCACAGGTCTGGTGCTTGCCCGATCATCCTCGATAGGCAACCCGACGACACCAAAGCCCGAGCCCGAGTGTGGGCACTCGGCTCCCGATTCCAGCTTCTTGTCTAGGTCGCTCCAGATTGCCCCCGACAAGTGACCCACCGGCATCAAGACCGCAGACCGAGCACAATCGCTCGGCCTATAGGTCTGGCGCTTGCCCAGTCGTCCTTGACAAGTGACCCAACGACACCAAAGCCCGAGCTCGAGTGTGGGCACTCAGCTCCCGATTCTAGCTTCTTGCCTGGGTCGCTCTAGATCGCTCCCGACAAGCGACCTGCTGGCATCAAGACCGCAGACTGAGCATAATCGCTCGGCCCACAGGTCTGGCACTTGCCCGGTTGTCCTCGATAGGAGACCCAACGACACCAAAGCCAGAGCCCGAGTGTGGGCACTCGGCTCCTGATTCCAGCTTCTTGCCCGGGTCGCTCTAGATCGCCCCCAACAAGTGACCCGTCGGCATCAAGACTGCAGACCGAGCACAATCGCTCGGCCCACAGGTTTGGCGCTTGCCCGGTCATCCTCGACAGGTGACCTGACGACACCAAAGCTCGAGCTCGAGTGTGGGCACTCGGCTCCCGATTCTAGCTTCTTGCCCGGGTCGCTCCAGATCGCTCCCGACAAGCGACCCGCCGGCACCAAGACCGCAGACCGAGCACAATCGCTCGACCCACAGGTCTGGCGCTTGCTTGGTCATCCTTGACAGGCGACCCAACGACACCAAAGCCCGAGCCCGAGTACTAGCAAGACCCAAACTTCAAATCTGAGTTAATTCCACATTCCATTCCCAAGCTGTCAGCCCCCATCAAACCAGGCATGCCTCCCGGCTCGTCAAGAACCCCTTAGCATGCCTTGGGGGGGGGGGGGCGGAAGTGATACGGTATATCTTGGCAACCTAAACACGTCACGACACCCCATCCCAAGTCAGAGCCCCACGTCGCACGTCTCGCTCAAAGAATGCGTACATAGAGGAAGCGCTACATGTCCCATCCCGGGAGCTTGGGGTGGTGCCGTCTAACACCGCTCTGCATGCCTCAAAACGGTTTCTGGTCAGAAGGGTCGTCCGACCCTCAAGTACAGCGACGACGCTAAAGTGGCACACCCTCAGATTTCGTGCCACGGTACAAAACCCTCAGCTCCTGACAATTGACCCGTGGACCTAGCCGTGCTGACTCATCGTCCACAACATATGTGCTGACTCATCGTCCACAACATATCTATTCTCTAATCGAGGGGTTGTTTAGATGTCGAGCTCACCAATTAAATTCTTCGTGTTCCACGGTTTGTCACAGCCAATCGTGGTTGCTGCCCTTTTATCTGCAAACGGCTCGACAGAAGACCTCATCCATGGAGGTTATGCGGCAAGTCAACCATGTTCTTCTACTTTCACTTTTCCTTGTGCTGTCATTGGAATAAGCTAATCAATATTATTTTATAAATAATGATAAAATTTATTATTATTATTATTGGATCTCGAGAAGAATACAATCTAGAGGCCTAAAAAGTCAAAGATCTTCTTTTAAAACATTAGAGATTTAGATGCATGGATCCAAAAGGTCAATGATCTATAATAGTGAGGTAGAAAGTAGATTGAAGTCGTAGCTTTCTTTCTTCTATTAGCTTTTGTATTGTATTGTATTGTTGTAGCATATATCAATGATTTCTGATAACTTTGTACATATGCTATTTGTTAGTGAACAGATGTACCATGGCCAATGAATCAATACGTTTGGTCTATGGGTCGATGTTGGGAGTCAAAGATCGATCACAGGTTAGGCGCTATCATCGGGATGTTGATTGGTGCCCCTCGATATAGTCGGTCGAGACTTCGGGGGTGTCCGCTTTCTTAAATAGGAGAGAGCTTATTATTATTATTATTATTATTATTATTATTATTATTATTATTATTATTATTATTATTATTATTATTATTATTATTATTATTATTATTATTATTATTATTATTATTATTATTATTATTATTATTATTATTATTATTATTATTATTATTATTATTATTATTATTATTATTATTATTATTATTATTATTATTATTATTATTATTATTATTATTATTATTATTATTATTATTATTATTATTATTATTATTATTATTATTATTATTATTATTATTATTATTATTATTATTATTATTATTATTATTATTATTATTATTATTATTATTATTATTATTATTATTATTATTATTATTATTATTATTATTATTATTATTATTATTATTATTATTATTATTATTATTATTATTATTATTATTATTATTATTATTATTATTATTATTATTATTATTATTATTATTATTATTATTATTATTATTATTATTATTATTATTATTATTATTATTATCTTGAGAGTTAAAGACTAGAAGAATGTGGATCTCGAGAAGAATACAAATCTAGAGGCCTAAAAAGTCAAAGATCTTCTTTTAAAACATTAGAGATTTAGATGCATGGATCCAAAAGGTCAATGATCTATAATAGTGAGGTAGAAAGTAGATTGAAGTCGTAGCTTTTCTTTCTTCTATTAGCTTTTGTATTGTATTGTATTGTTGTAGCATATATCAATGATTTCTGATAACTTTGTACAATATGCTATTTGTTAGTGAACAGATGTACCATGGCCAATGAATCAATACGGTTTGGTCTATGGGTCGATGTTGGGAGTCAAAGATCGATCACAGGTTAGGCGCTATCATCGGGATGTGATTGGTGCCCCTCGATATAGTCGTCGAACTTCGGGGGTGTCCGCTTTCTTAAATAGGAAGAGCTGGGCGTCGGTCAGGATGTTTTACTCGTTTGGAGGAAGATACCTCTCGGTTGGCGATGGTTGTGCCCTGGGAGGGGGTGGCCACTCTTCTGCACAAAGGCCCTCGTCGGGTGGTTCCCAACTTTGACGATTCAATGAGGAAGTTAGTGTTTGGTTTTCTGTTTTTGCCTCCCCCTCTGGCTAGATGTTGGCTAGGGGTTTTTATATTACTGCATAAGGGTAGGTCATACGCGGATTTGGTGTGGTGGTCGATTCCTGAGGTGCAACATGATACCTTTGTGCGGCCGCCGTCCTAGGACGCATGGAGCGGCACCAATCGGCATCGTCCTGGAACACACGGAACGACGTCAGTCGGTGCCGTCCTGGAATGCACAAAATGGCATTAATCGGCACCGTCCTAGGACGCATGGAACAACACCAATCGGCATTGTCCTGTGCTTTTCGGGACATACCGAGGAACGACACAGATCCTGTTTTGGTGCGTGGGAGTGCTCCTCTTACTGACCTGGCGATGGCGTTGACTGTGACGTGGCCAGAGTCCAAAATATACCTTATCACTTCTCCCCTCCCCACCCCCGCTCCCTCCCCCCCCACTGAGGCATGCCATGGGGTCCTTGTGAGAGGGCGAAGGGCGTGCTTAGGTCCGAGTGCCATAGGTGTATTGATTGCTTATGAGGGGAAGTCGGGCTGGCTCGTCGTGAAGTTGCTCGGTGGGTGGCACTCTATGCTTTGGGAAGGGTTGGAACTGTTGGCCGAGTGACCAATTTCGGGTTCAGATTTAGGACTAGTGAGTCGCAAGTCGGGGAGCCAAACTGCATGACTAGAGTAAAGACTGGACCTGTTGGCTGAGTGACTCTATTGGCTGAGTGACTGGTCTTGGGCTCAAGTTTAGGACTGGCAAGTCGCAAGTCGAGGGATCGAGCTGCATGACTCGAGCAAAGACTAGACCTGTTGGCCGAGTGATTGATCTCAAGCTCAGGTTTAACTAGCGAGTCGCAAGTTGAGGGACCAAGCTACGTGACTCGAGCAAAGACTGAACCTATTGGTCGAGTGACTGGTCTCAGGCTCAGGTTTAGGACTGGCGAGTCGTAAGTTGAGGGACCGAGCTGCGTGACTCGAGCAAACACTGGACCTGTTGGTCGAGTGATTGGTCTCGAGCTCAGGTTAGGACTGGCAAGTCACAAGTTGAGAGACCAAGCTGTGCAACTCGAGCAAAGACTGGACCTATTGGCTGAGTGACTGGTCTTGGGCTCAAGTTTAGGACTGGCAAGTCGCAAGTCGAGGGATCGAGCTGCATGACTCGAGCAAAGACTAGACCTGTTGGCCGAGTGATTGATCTCAAGCTCAGGTTTAACTAGCGAGTCGCAAGTTGAGGGACCAAGCTACGTGACTCGAGCAAAGACTGAACCTATTGGTCGAGTGACTGGTCTCAGGCTCAGGTTTAGGACTGGCGAGTCGTAAGTTGAGGGACCGAGCTGCGTGACTCGAGCAAACACTGGACCTGTTGGTCGAGTGATTGGTCTCGAGCTCAGGTTTAGGACTGGCAAGTCACAAGTTGAGAGACCAAGCTGTGCAACTCGAGCAAAGACTGGACCTATTGGCTGAGTGACTGGTCTTGGGCTCAAGTTTAGGACTGGCAAGTCGCAAGTCGAGGGATCGAGCTGCATGACTCGAGCAAAGACTAGACCTGTTGGCCGAGTGACTGATCTCAAGCTCAGGTTTAACTAGCGAGTCGCAAGTTGAGGGACCAAGCTACGTGACTCGAGCAAAGACTGAACCTATTGGTCGAGTGACTGGTCTCGGGCTCAGGTTTAGGACTGGCGAGTCGTAAGTTGAGGGACCGAGCTGCGTGACTCGAGCAAACACTGGACCTGTTGGTCGAGTGATTGGTCTCGGGCTCAGGTTTAGGACTGGCAAGTCACAAGTTGAGAGACAAGCTGTGCAACTCGAGCAAAGACTGGACCTGTTGGCTGAGTGACTGGTCTTGGGCTCAAGTTTAGGACTGGCAAGTCGCAAGTCGAGGGATCGAGCTGCATGACTCGAGCAAAGACTAGACCTGTTGGCCGAGTGACTGGTCTCGGGCTCAAGTTTAGGACTGGCAAGTCGCAAGTCGAGGGACCGAGCTGTGTGACTCGAGCAAAGATTGGACTTATTGGCCGAGTGACTGGTCTCGGGCTAAGGTTTAGGACTGGTGAGTCACAAGTCGAGGGACCGAGCTGCGCAACTCGAGCAAATACTGGACATGTTAGCCAAGTGATTGGTCTCGGGCTCAAGTTTAGGACTGGCGAGTCGTAAGTCGAGGGACCAAGCTGCACGACTCGAGCAAAGATTGGACCTATTCACTGAGTGATTAGTCTCAGGCTCCAGTTTAGGATTGACGAGTCACAAGTCGAGGGATCGAACTGTGCGATTCGAGCAAAGACTGGACCTATTGGCCAAGTGACTGGTCTCGAGCTCAAGTTTAGGACTAGCGAGTCGCAAGTCAAGGGACCGAGTTGCGCGACTCGAGCAAAGATTGGACCTGTTGGCCGAGTGACTGATCTTGGGCTCAGGTTTAACTGGTGAGTTACAAGTTGAGGGACTGAGCTGCACAACTCAAGGAAAGATTGACCTGTTTACCTGGTGTGCCGGGGTGCACGCGCGCACCATCGCACCACGTGGCATGCCGAGTCGAGTGGCGTAGGTTCTGGTGGGAAGTTTCTTATCACGAGCGATTTCTGGTGGGAGGCCTCTCGTCACGAGTTGCTTCTGGCGGGAGACCTTTCGTCATGAGCTACTTCTGGCGGGAGCTTCGAGGCTAGAGAATCTAGGGGAATCCAATGAGCCATGATGGGCTTTGAATGCTGTGACCATCTCTTTCCTCGGGGAGCCCAAACGTCGCTTCATGGTGGGTTTACTTCCCCTTTATAAGCTCTTTCTAGAATAGTGGCCACTTCTTTGCTTAGCCTTTCATTCCGCACCTTGATTCCTTTGTCCTAACTTTGAGGTCGGGATGTCTCCGTCTTCCTCTTCTTATTCCTCTTTGTCTTCTTTCTTGTCTTCTTCTTCGTCTTCTGGGGGCTCGGGGGTAGAAGTGGTTAGTTTGCCTTTGGATGGCGTGCCCTTGGGGGTCGTCGGGGGTTCCGTCGTGCTTGAAACCCTCAAGGTGTGGCACAATGTAGACTCAGTGGTGACCGAGGAACTCTTGGGGGCAATTCGGGATCGCTATTGTATCCCGAAGTGCTATGGCATTTATGCCTCTCGGCCCGGTCAATGGCCATATGATCTGTTTCCCGATGGATTTGGGTTGACCGTAGGTGCCCTCGAGGCGAGACTACGGTTCTTATTGCATCCCGTTATCAAGGGGTGCCTTCGTAAGTGGGGGATATCACCGTCCTAGATGGCGTCATCAGATTCTTGGCACTATATGGTGGCCTTCCTCGGGGAGTGTCGGGGAGCGGGGATTGAACTGACCCGAACGCTCTTCCTGGCCTGCTTCCGCTTGTGTAAGGGGCGAGGTGGGTATTACCTGACCCCCTATAGCGGTTTCAAAATCAGCGGCGCTCCTTCCAATAACAAAGGTTGAAAGAGCCACTATTTCTTTATCAGTTATAGTCGAGGGTGGGGCTTCAGTGTTGGATGGACTTCTCGAACCATTAATAATGTCCTACCATTTCTTTCTGATGGAGAAACCCGGATGTGAGTCGATTAAGGGGCATTTTGTTCTCTTCTCGGGCAATCAGGGAGATGACCGAGGAGTGGCTGGTTGAGGCAAGACTGAGCCCAGCCACTAAGAGTATGGTCATTCTTATGTTTCGGATCATTCGCATCGCCTCGAGCTAGGTGATTGACTGAGCTTTTGTTTACAGAGAAGGTGAACCTCCATTCGATGAAAGCGGCGTCTCATGCCAAGGCTGCTGCGCCACCGTCTTGGGATGGCAAGGGTTCTGGTGTTGGGGGTGCCTCGCAGAAGGGCATACCAAGGAGGATGCCAAGATCTTCGGAGGCATGTCGCCTATAGAAGAAGGCAAAAACTATGACCCGGAAGACATATGCGAGCTCGGCTGCTCACGGGAGTGCTGCCCCAGGGTCATCTAGAGCCGCTCAAGGCGAAGCTCCGGGGTGTGCGAAGGGAAAGGGGGTGGCTGGACCATCCAGTGGCAACCCCTCGAGGAGGCCATCGGAGCATCCGAGGTCGATGCGGGACTTATGCCGCGTTCGACCTTGGACCGAGGGTGATGAGTTTTAGGCCCTATGCATAACCGACCTCCCCGCGGGGGAGCCGAGGACTCCCTATGCCTCTTGGTGGGCAAACCTCAAGGCCGATAGTTAGATCTGGGCTGATGGCTCAAGAGTTCACCCGAGGGGCACTCCACCCAGTGTTGGCGATGGAGCTTTACTGCTCCTCCTCGGAGATGCTGATGGACCGGGCGGCCAAGTCATTCGTCTGAGTAAGGAGTGGCGTTCTTCCCTCGTGTTGATTCTTCCTTCTGCGTATGGATTTTAACACCGATCTTCGTGCAAGGCTAGCATTATACCATGGCACTGATCAACCGTGTTTATGACGCCGGGAGGGTGATCGAGCGTCTATTGGGCGCTAATTCTGACCTTCGCTTGGAGGTTTTGGAGTTGAAGAGCAGATCCAGCCCGAAGGCTGTTGCCATAGCCAAGCAACGTGCCTCAAACCTGGGGGAAGAGGTGGACCGTCTGAAGGCTGAGCTGAAAGAAAGCCGAGCCAGTGTTCAGATGCTCGATGATGAGTTGCAAACCCTCTCCTAGGACATCGAATCCGCTAGGTCTTCCGCTTGGGCCACCGAGGAGACTCTGAAGGAGGAGTGTCTAGTGCTGCCCGAGAAGATAAAGGGGGTGATCTTCCTTCTACGTATGGATTTTAACGCCGATCTTCGTGCAGAGCCAGCATTATACCATGGCGCTGATCGACCGCGTTTATGACACCGAGAGGGTGATCGAGCGTCTATTGGATGCCAATTCCGGCCTTCGCCTGGAGGTTTTGGAGTTGAAGAGCAGATCTGACCCGAAGGCTGTTGTTGTGGCCGAGCAGCATGCCTCAGACATGGGGGAAGAGGTGGACCGTCTGAAGGCCGAGCTGAAAGAAAGCCGAGCAAGTGTTCAGACACTTGACGATCAGTTGCAAACCCTCTCCAAGGATGTCGAATCCGCTAGGTCTTTCGCTTAGGCCACCGAGGAGATTTTGAAGGAGGAGTGCCTGGTGCTGCCCGAGAAGATAAAGGGGGCGATCGCCGAGTATAAGTCATCTCCCGAGTTCGAGTGTGGCTTGGTGAGGTCATGGCGGGTTACATATGAGTTCGGGTATTGGGTCACCTTTGCTTACTTTCGTGTGAGGTACCCGGACCTGGAACTGGAGTCATACCCCTTCGCCAACCAGCCGGAGGATCAAAGTGTCGACATGCCGACGAACGTCCCTTTTGACGATGGGCCCGAGACTCCTCCCCCGAACTAGGGTTGTAATATTTTCTTTTTTGCCTTGGTCGGGTCAAATTTTGAGATTGTATTGCCCAACCATAACATGTATGTTCCTTTTGATCAATGAAAATTGACTTTTTGGCATCTTGATTTTCTACTTTCATGGATAGAATCTTCTCAAATTTGTTGCGTTCCATGTCTTTGATAGGGGATTCCTCTCCATAGTCTCAAGGCGGTAGGTCCCTTCTCAGACTACGTCATAGACCCGGTAGGGGCCCTCCCAGTTTGGCGCGAACTTTCCCCTCGCTCGGGTCGGGTCGCTTACCTTGGCCTTTCGAAGGATGAGGTCTCTGACCTTGATTGGTCGTACACGAACTTTGCGGTTGTAGATCCGAGCCGTAGCCTTCTTGTATGCTAGGGTGCGTAGATGCGCCTCAGCTCTTCTCTCTTCAAGGAGATCCAGGTTCGCCCGTAGGCCCTCCTCGGAGCCATCCTGCTTGTAGGCAGTGGTGCGCAAGGTCAGGAACACCATTTCGGGCGGAAGGACTACTTCAGTTCCGAACGCTAGACTGAATGGAGACTCCCTCGAGGCGGTTTTGGGGGTCGTCTGCATTGCCCACAGGATGCAAGGGAGCTCATCCACCCAGGCCTCGCGTGCGCTCGAGACCTTTTTCTTGAGGCCTTCCAGGATTGCCTGATTCATCACTTTGGCTTGGCCGTTGGTTTGAGGGTGTGTGACCGAGCTGAACTTCAATTGTATCCCATATGACTAGCAATAGACTTTAAATTTAGCATTGTTGAATTGGGCTCCATTGTCGGTGATAATAGCCCTTGGGATTCCAAATCGGGTAATGATGTTCTTCCATGTGAAGCCCTGAACTTGTTTCTCGGTAATGGATGCTAGGGGTTCGGCTTCAACCCACTTCATGAAGTAGTCCACCCCGACTATGAGAAAGTGTCGTTGTCCCGAAACTAGAGGAAAAGGCCCGAGGAGGTCAAGTTCCCATTGGGCGAAGGGCCAGGCCACATCCATCGGGGTGAGAGGTATCGCTGGCTGGTGTTGCAACCGGGTGTGCCTTTAACACTGTTGGCATCATTATACGTATGAGGGGGCATTTTGGTGCATGGTCGGCCAGTAGTACCCCTGCTTAAGAATTTTGAAGGCTAAGGTTCGGCCCTCGGTGTGCTCCCCGTAGATCCCCTCGTGGAGCTCGGTGAAGGTCGTCTCGGCCTCTAATGGCACGAGATAGCATAGGAGGGGTTGAGAGAAAACTCTCCGGTACAGCCTTCCATCGACCTCGCAGTACCAGGCTTGAGTTCACCTTAGTTGTCACACGATTGTCGGGTTATCGGGCTGCGTCTCATCCCTCTTGAAACGGAGGATTTCTTCTATCTAATTCGACGAGACTTCTCTCTCAACGACGTCATGGGTTGGCATGGTTGGCGCCATTATGGATTCAGTTGCCAGGATTGCTTCCAGGCTGCGAGTGGAGGCCGACCTGGCCAAAGCATCGGCCTGTGCATTATGTGCTCGAGGAACCCTTGTGATCGAGAGGCGGTTGAAGTGACGGGTGAGTTGTTTTGCTTCCGTCAAGTATAGCGCCATCGTCGGATCTCGGGCTTCGTAGCTCCTATTGATGTGTCTCGTCACCAGTTGGGAGTCATTGAAAACCTTAAGGTCGCCCACATGCATCTCCAAGGTGAGGCGCAATCCATGAAGTAGCGCCTCGTACTCGGCCTCGTTGTTAGTGGCCCGGAATTATAACTGGAGTGATCTTTCATAGGTTTCTCCAGACGAGCTTTTGAGGATAAGGCCGACCCTAACTGCCTCGGAGGTGGTCGAGCCATCCACATGCAGGGTCCACATGCCCTTGCTATGCTCCTATTCAATAGCATGATTTTCAGGGGTTAGTTCGGAGATGAAGTCGGCCAATACCTGAGCTTTGATGGCCATTCTGGGGGCATATTGAATATCAAATTCGCTGAGCTCAACCAATCATCATAACATCCGACCCGATGCATCGAACTTGGAGAGGATTTGTCACAATGGTTGGTCGGTTATCACCTTGATCGTGTGGGCTTAAAAATATGGTCGCAGCTTTCAGGCCGTTTTTATTAGTGCGATACGAACCGACTGAGTGCCGTCAACTTTCCTATAAGGCGCTACACCTCCTTGACCGCGTGGAGAGGTTGTATCTCCATTATGGCCAGAACCTTCTCCGAGTTGGCATCTATCCCCCTCTAGTGGATGACGAACCCGAGGAATTTTCCTGAGCTGACCCTGAAGATGTACTTTGAGGGGTTCAAGCGCATGTTGAACTGCCTGAGCGTTCGGAATGGCTCTGTCAGGTCGGCCAGATGGGTATTTACTGTCTTGCTCTTCACGATCATGTCATCTACGTACACCTCCATGTTCCTCCTGAGTTGTCGCTTGAATAACTTGTCGACTATTCTTTGGTAAGTTGCCCCGACGTTCTTCAGACTGAAAGGCATCACTTTGTAGTAGTAGTACACTCCTCTATCGGTGATGAAGGTAGTGTTCTCTTGGTCTTATAGTGCCATATGGATTTGGTTGTAACCCGAGAACATGTCTATAAACGTAAGGAGCTCATAGCTTGCGGTGGCGTCGACCAGTTGTTCTATTCTCCGGAGTGGATAGCAATCTTTGGGGCATGCTCGATTAAGATTGGTGTAGTCAACACACATCCTCCAGCTTCCATTGGGTTTCTTAACAAGGACTACATTCGATAACCACCGAGGGTATTTCACCTCGGTTATAAATCCTGCCTCTTTGCTCCGGTCGACCTCGTCGCTGATCACCTTTTGTCGGTCGGGAGCGAACTTCTTTAGTTTTTGCTTCACCGGCCTAGCCTTGGGGTGGATGTTGAGGTGGTGCTGGGTCACCCCTAGGTCAATTCCGGGCATCTCCTTGGAGGACCACACAAACACATCGGCATTTTCCTTCAGGAAATCGATGAGCTGGGGCTAGTTTGCTTCAGGGAGTGTTGTCCCAACTTTTACGATCAAATCGGGTCGGTTCCTCTTCAAGGGTACCTCAGTGAGTTGTTCAGGGGGCTCTAGGTGTGTTGGCGCCATGCCTTCATGGGGGTTCGAGGTTTTTTGGGGGTGCTACTTCTTCGGGAGAGTGATCGCTATAAGGTAGCACCATCTTGATTCTCCCGAATCGCTTCAGGATTCCCCGACCCCCGCTGAGGTCGGAAACTTGATTGCTTGATGGTAGGTAGAAACCACCGCTTTCAGTTTGTTGAGCG
Source organism: Musa balbisiana (assembly GCA_004837865.1). NCBI lineage: Eukaryota > Viridiplantae > Streptophyta > Magnoliopsida > Zingiberales > Musaceae > Musa > Musa balbisiana. The sequence continues at coordinate 24,478,353 of CM017190.1, read as the reverse complement.
TCGGGCGACCGAGGATGACGTTGTAGGCCAAAGGCAGATCGACTACCATAAAGGTTGTCATGGTGGGAGCGCTCGACCTCCTTGGTTTCGAAAGTGATTTCGGGCTCAAACTTGGGTCGGGAACATTTTTCTACCATGCTGCAAGTGTAGGCCTTCCTTGCCGTCGAGCTACTGCTGCCAACAATTGGTCCCTCAGTAATGACGTCGATCTGCCTTTCAACAGGTCCCCTAGGTCGCGGAGTTGCTTCTTTCGATTCCTTGAGGTAGCGCCCGAGGTGACCTTTTCGGATTAGCTCCTCGATTTAATTTTGAAGGTCGCGACAGTCTTCCGTGTCATGGCCGTAGTCCCGATAGAACCTGTAATATTTAGATGGGTCCTTGTGAGTAGCCCTCAAAGGATTAGGTTGCCGCAATAGACCTTTCTCCCTGATTTGGAGAACAATCTCGATACGAGACGTGTTCAGAGACAGAGGCGGGGGCCTCGGGAGCGATAGCTCGGGTCGGTTGGGTCTCCTGTGAGGCTGCGTTGGTGGCACCGAAACTGCTCCTTGGGCCGGCTCCATCCTTGACCTCTTATTATCCTTGTGCCTCCCTGCCATTAGGGCCTTAGTGGCAATGTACTGGTTGGCGCGCTGTAGAATCTCGGGGATGGTTGCAGGTGGCTTCTCAAATAAGCGACCAGAAGAACCTCGAGGGTCTTAGGCCCATCAGAAACGCTTGCATGATCAAAGAAGGGTGAGCGTCCAGGAATCCCCAGATTTTAGTGGAAAAGCGTGCCATGAATTAGGAGAGCGATTCATCTTCGCGTTGGGATAACACGAGCAGGGTGGCGATGGAAGGCTTGGGCCACACACTGGCTAGGAAGTTTTACTCAAACTCCCTTGCGAGCTAGTCAAAGGATGAGACCGAGAACGGGCGCAGTCGACTGAACCATGCTCGCGCCGATCCTCTGAAGGTAGTCGGGAATGCTCGACACATCAGGGCATCGGAGGTGCCATAGAGAGCCATCCGAGGCCTCTCGGGTTTGTTATCTACTCTTGGGCTTCTCCCATCCTGAGTTGCTTCCTGCTCGGCCTTTGCTGTATTGGGTTGGTCGAGGGAGCTACTAGTTGTACAATCTGTGGCATGAGCAGGACGATCGTTTGCATCATTCTCACCAAGGCTTACACTTGCTTGGCCAAGCCGAGGAATGCCTTCGGCGACACGATTGAGGGTCCCGTGGTATATCCGGGGGGAGAAAACCCCGGATTGTTGAACAGTCGCCAGTAGCGATATGGCGTCGAGGCCAGGATCCCCCTATCTCTGAGGATGGGTAGGGGTTTGTCCCAGAGTCCAGAAGGGGGGTGACTGGTCGGTGGCTCTCCCTCGGGGAAAACTCCTGTGAGATGCTCCTATGACATGACCCTCCTTCTAGCACCAAAAATATTGGTGAACAGATGTGCCGTGGTCGATGAGTCAGCACGGCCTGGTCCACGAGTTAATGTCGGGAGTCAAAGATCGACTGAATGGGTCGTCTAGGTTGATCGACCACAGGTCGAGCACTATCGTCAAGATGTTGATCGGTGCCCCTCGGTTGAGTTGGTCAAACTTCGGGGGTGTCCACTTTCTTGAATAGGAAGAGCTAGGCATCGGTCGGGACACTGGACTCGTCTGGAGGAAGACACCTCTCGGTTGGCAATGGTTGCGCCGTAGGAGGGGGTGGCTGCTCTCCAGCACAAAGGCCCTCATCGGGTGGTTCCCGACTTTAACCCCTCAACGAGGAAGTTAGTGTTTGGTTTTCTGTGTTTGCCTCCCCCTCTGGTCAGATGCCAGCTAGGGGTTTTTATATCACTGCATAAGGGTAGGCCGTATGCGGGTTTCGCGTGGCGACTGATCCCCGAGGCGTGAGATAATACCTTTGTGTGGCCGCCGTCCTAGGATGCACGGAACGGCGCCAGTCGGCGCCGTCCTGGAACGCACGAAACAGCGTCAGTCAACGTCGACTTAGAACGCACAGAACGACGTCAGTCGGCGTCATTCTGGGACGCACGAAACGGTGCTAGTCGGCGCCGTCCCACGCTTTTCGGGACGTACCGAGGAATAGCACAGATCCTGGCTTGGTGCGTGGGAGTGCTGCTCCTCTTGTTGATCTGACAATGGCGTTGACTGTGACGTGGCCAAAGTCTAAAATATATCTTATCCTCCTTCAATTTTAATGTTCATTAAAATATACTGATGGATAACTTTGTAGAGTCGAAGGAGAGAATCTAGAGTACCTAAACAAGCACAATGGGATAATATCGACTAATGCTAAAAGACAAAAGTGGAAGAACAAAAGATTGAAAGACTTAAGACAAAAGACCTATCTTGGAAATAATTCTTTGTAAGGATACATCCGAGCAGATATGGGATCTATCAAGTAAGTGCAGCTTCAAGCACTTGGCACTAACTTTGAAAACCTACACATGGAATCAAGTGAATAAGTTTTTTTGATTATTTTTCAAGGATGGTGATAAGATGGAGGATGTTGCTACCATAGAGAAAGTCGATGGGGGCAGTGACACCAATACTTAATTTTATTATCTCTTCTATTGAAGAATCTAAAGATATTGATGAACTTATTATCGATGAGTTATAAAGTTTTTTTATTTGTTCACGAGCCAAAAAAAAAAAAGAAAAGAAAATCATCCCATAAGATAAAGAAGAGCGAACTTTATAAGCAACAACCAATCAAAAAAGGCAGAATCATGAAAAGAAAAAAAGGGCAAAAACAAACAACACAAATTAGAAGGTAATAATGTCGTTGATCCACTAGGGAAATGTGAAGATTCAATCCGAGAAATATTCAATTCAACTATTTTTAATATTTTATTTATTCTAGATTTGAAAACTAACTTGCTTAGTGTTATACAACTTCAAGAGAAAAAAAGGACTATGAGATCATTATTAAGATAGGAGTTTGCCGAATTAATATTGATTGATTGCATTGATTGCTCAAGTTAACACGACGATAAATCATATATTTCCTTTATATCTCAATAATATTTCTCACCCTTGTCTAAAGACAAAATTAAAGAATATGACATGGTTAAGATACTTAAGATTTGGACATTAAAATTTTAGTGGATTAACAGCTTTATAAAAGAAAATTTGGTAAGAATGTGTTGTCGGCAAACAATATCATGAATAGTTTCCCAAGGCAAAATCATAGAGAGTTAAAAAAAGGTATTAGAGTTAGTCCATTCTATAAATCCAACATCTAATGGAGGTGAAATATACCTCATTAAGTCAGAAACTATGAGTATATTTCTTGTAGGAAAAGTATGAGACATTCTTAGCATTTAAGAACTACAAAAACATATTGAAAAAAGGGTTGGAAGGCCTATAAAGATTCTTTGCAGTGATGGTGGTGGTGGTGGAGAGCACAACTCAACTCATAAGTAATCGTAAATTTTTTTGAGATGCATGCAATCAAAGAGGCAACTTATAATAATAGCTTATATACCTCAAGTTTTTGAGTGAAAGAACTGTTATAGTGCAGAGCTTACTAAAAATAAGTTTTCAATTCTACATAATTTTCAATCTAAGGTAGTTAATTGGACTATTCTTAGGACATCTGTTCAAAATATAACTCATGAAAAAGCATCCATAGGATGTAAACCACCATGACAAGGGAGAAAGGTGCATTTTTTTAGGGTAAGTGAACAATCAAAAGTATTTAGATTGTATAATTCTGTTGTAAAAAAAAATACTATTAATTGTGATATTATCTTTTAATGAAAAAAATTCTGAATACGGGGTGAAAATATTATTGAACAATCAGCATCCACAAATTTTGATAAAGATGAAGTATTCATCCTCTTATTCAAAGATCAGTAGCCTACGTCATAGTTCCACAAGGCTCAACGATAGGAGCAAGAACAAATGAAACTATAGATGTAAGATTCAGTTTATAGATAAGAAGCAGGTGGACATAAAATGAAGGAATGAAGGATTATAAGGTATATGAACTTGACCAATTTGATGATCCACTGACGCATTTTGCTTAATTTTCAGATTGTGATATTATAACTTTTGAAGATGTTGCAAATGATTATTACATTTGACTACAAATAGGTATTTAATCCACAAATGATTATTACATTAACATCACAAAACTCATGGTTTATGTTTAAATTAGATGTGAGGAGAATTGCAAGAACAGATATATATCAATTAATCATAAAAAATGAGCATAAAATATATAAATAAAAAAAAAAGCTCTATATGGATTAAAACAAACTCCAAAGACTTGGTACATAGATTCTTATTTTTTTTTTTGACAAAGAAATTTCAGAAATAACCTATATGAACATATACATTTTTTTTTCTTAATTAGAGTTGAAGATGGAGGAAAAATGCTTCTTATATTATATGCTAGATGATCTGATTTATACTAGAAATGAAGGATAGAGCCATATTTGATATATTTGAAGTAATCGTTAGAATTTGATATATCTGATCTTGGAATGATGTATTATTTTCTTGGAATGATGATCTATTTCTCAAAAGAAATATGCACAAGTAATTTTGGATAGATTTTAGATGACAAATCGTATTACTATTTCAACTCCAACTCCAACTCCAACTCCAACTGATTTGAGTTGGAAACTAACAAAAGATTGACAACACACCTTTCAATAAATGGTTAGAAGTTTAATGTATTTGACTACTAATATAATGCATGCAAAAAGTCTTATTAGTGGAAACATAGAAAGTCCGATAGGGACGCATCATCTTCTGGCAACGAAGAGAATTTTTTGACATCTACAAGTATTATCAAATTCGGGTTATTCTTTAGAATGGGAGATAAGTCAGATTTAATTGGCTTCAACAAACAGTGACCGTGCAGGAGATATTGATGATAGAAAAAATAGAAAAAAGTATACCAGTGTACGTTTTTAATCCTTGGTTCTAGACCTATTTTATGGCTTTTAAAATACCAATCGATTGTTATCTTATCAACCACAACATCATCATTATGTGCTTGTCAACCTATATATATATATATATATATATATATATATATATATATATATATATATATATATATATATATATATATATATATATATATATATATATATATATATATATATATATATATATATATATATATATATATATATATATAAAATATGATGATGATGATGATACCCTGTGAGACGGGGAATTGGGGCACACCACCCAAGTCAAGTGGGCGAGCCAAGACGACGACGACCTACGCATCCCCACACCACGACTGTCGCTTTCACGATGACCACCTTCTTCCTCACGCATTTTCCTCGCAACGGATGGTCATGTTATATTTATTTATTTATTTATTCATTTATTCATCAGGTGTTATTTACATGCTGATTTTATATTTTGGGTTAATTAGTAATAATAATAATAATAATAATAATAATAATAATTCATAATGCAAGACGACGCCCCGATTGCCAGCAGACGTCGAGGAAAAAGCGAACGATCTGATGCTTCTTGTCTAGTCGATTGTATGTATGTATGTAATGTACTGACGAAACTGTCTATCTTTCTTTTTATTTTCATGTAAGAGATGATTAAAAAAAAAGAAGATTTGTATATATCTAAACATCCTTGAAATTTCAATTCTATATGTCTCTTCTAACGCGCAAACTAGCAAAGATAGGGTGTGAAGCCGGTGGTGGCGGGGTGGGGGCCACTCCCGGACAGAAACGGGTGAAATCACTTGATAACCGACTCTCGCCTCCCTCCCTAATGGCGGAGGACTGGTGGATGGATGGAGGCATCATTTTCGCAGCCCACCCGACGGGGCCAGTTTGCCCTTCTTGGTCTCAAAGCCGTGCGACTGCTCTCGCTCGATTGGAAACACTCCCCCCCTAACCTTAAGCCAAGCAACGCTCAACCGCTTCCTCTTCTGGTTTATTAACTCCTCCTCCTCCTCCACTCTCTCATGGCGACACCGACGAAGAAGCCATAGCAGATCATACCAGAGGAAGAGGAGATATAAATCGAGAGACAGAGAGACACGTACCTCTCATCATGGCTTCCTCCAGCTTCCATGAAGAGGAGACGGACGATGGCTTCGTCTCCGCCGTCCGCCACGAGTCCCCGCAGCAGATCCCCGCCGCTCCTCAGTGCACACAGGAGTCGCTACAGCTGGATGACGGCGGGGGCGACGAGTCAGAGGACGACGACGACTTCGAATTCGCTTTCGTGATCAAGGACCCTGAGGGCGGTCAGGACATTACCGCCGACGAGATCTTCTCCGACGGCCAGATCCGCCCCGTTTACCCCGTCTTCGGCCGCGCCCTCCTCCTCGCCGACGACGACGGCCTTCGCCGCCGCGGGAGAGCGACGGCGGAGCTGGAGGAGGAGCGCGCGACCTCGGCGGTGCGGGGAACCCTCCGCCACCTCTTGATCGCGGAGCGGGAGGAGAACCTTGGGTCGTCATCGTCTTCCTCGTCCTTGGCGGCGGACGAGCTCGCTGGGGTCCCGCCGGGGACGTACTGCGTGTGGGCCCCCAGGTCGGCGGCGCTGACGCCGACTCGGTGCAAGAAGAGCCGATCCACGGGGTCCTCCCTACGGTGGCGGCTCCGGAACCTGGTGGTCGGGCGGAGCCACAGCGACGGGAAGGAGAAGTTCGTGTTTCTCGCAGCCGAGGAGTACAACAAGAAGGAGAAGGAAAGCCGTTGCCGTGTACCCAAGACGGAGGAAACGGAGAAGGGCAAGGAGGAGAAGGCGAAGGGGAAGCGCAGTGAGGCGACCGAGGTGGATATAGCCACCGCTCATCGGATCTATTACGGGAGCGGCAGCGGCGCCCGGAGGTCGTTCCTACCGTACAAGCAGGACTTACTTGGCTTCTTTGCTAATGTGAACGGGCTTTAGCCGGAGGCATCGCCCTTTTTGAATCTCTCTCTCTCTTTCTGTTCCTATCTTTAATGGTTATAATTTCTTGGCTAGAAGACGTCTTCTTCTTTTTCCTGTGGCCGTGTGAAGCTTGTTCGTGTTGACATGGAAGTACCAGTGTGACCGCTTTACACTTGTTGTGCTAGTGTGTGTATGGGGATGGGGAAATGGTCAACCTTCTGTCATTGACTAGTGTTCACCACCGTGGTGCCTCAAAGGGTAGTGCACGTTGATGGCAATGGTGGTGTGTAATCATATTTACTAAACCCTAAGTTAGTGACATGACAAGACGATAATTTGCAACAACTCCTCCATGAAATATAAAATCTAATCGAAGAGAAATGACCTATCATGTAATTATTATGAATTGATTCGATTTGTGGTTCCAGACAGTGACACCTGCTTTACACTTGGGGGTGCTTGCTTTGTTAGTTTCGTAGACTTAAGCAAAAGATGAAATCGAAAGTAAGAAAATGGACATCTAAGTCACACAAAGAAGAAATGGAGACATGGAATTGATATGCTCGAGTGGTCCCTGCCATGGTGCTGCCAAACTTTGTGTGCGTGCTGAAGCTTGGCATTTCTTTATGGGAAAAAAAGCTCATGAACACGGTGAAATATTATTAGGATATCAGTGGCTGGTCATGTACCTGAAGAGAGCTTGGAGACCAATGATGTTGGATCTGACACCACAAAGTTCATGTGTTTGATCCTTGGATACGTCAAGAGACCCAAGCTGAAATGGTGCGAGCAGCTCCTGCTGGAAGCAGCCAAGACTGCACTGTATTAAATCTTGGATAGCCATCTAAATCCTGCTCAAGAATTAAGGAACTATGTGCACTTATTAGAACAAAAACAAATGCTTGTTAAAACAATTTATCATGGGAAAAAAAACCAATCACAGGTGTGTCGTTTTCACCCTTGATGCCACTGCTGTTAACCTGGAATGATCTGGTTTGGTGCTTCAACATCAGCTATGTGGAAATTGATTGGCAATGTCAAGTTGCACTACTAACAGCAGTGCTTGCTGGGGCCATGATAAAGAAATGGATAACAAACTACGCTTCTCATTACACCAGGATTCAATGGAATCATGTGCAATTACATTACAATTAGCTACCTCTTCCTCCATGCTTGAGGTTTTCTTCTCTCTGCAGTCTCATTTTCTTGTGAAGTTACATCAAACAGGTAATTAGCCACCGCATAACATGACCGGTAGAGACAATACTCTTCATTCCAGGTAAAATAATCAATATCATTATCTGGTATACACCATCCTTTCGGCAGGACTGAAGGACTACGAGTTCTCTTGAGAATGGAGTCTAAAGAGATTAGTTTCAGGAAGGATCGATTGCATTTTGAGATAAAATAGCTGCTATCAGAGGCAGGAGAAGAACTCATGTGATTTGTAGTACTTATTGAGAACAACATTGTAGAGAGGATGCACGGGCTCTAACAGGTTAGCATAAGGACCCAACACTGCTCTTGTTGGTGGTGGTACGCTAGCATCTTTTGAACAGCTATACTGAGAAACCGACAAACCACTTAGGCAGTAACATGAATGGTAAAAGTCCCGTTGTTTGCCAGGCTTGTCCTTGAACCCTCCCTCGAGTACCTACAGACACAATGTTTTAGGTGCTTTAACTATTGAAATGATGAACAAGAAGCGCTGTAAACATGCGATAAGTTCAGCTGCTGTAAACATGAAAAGAATAAGACAGTGCATTATGTTACACAACTATCTAAAACAAAGACAACCTACATGTATAAATGAACTTTACACTTCCCTCCTATTCTAGAAGAAAATATTATAATGCTGTATCCAGGTAAAGCTAACAAAACCATAGCTTATTCATGCAGGATATCCCAGAATATGTTAAAATGAAGACCAAAAATTACATGACAAATATAGATTATTTCAGCCTGTCTTCAAATTTTGCTTAGAATATAAAACCATCAACTGAATCCTCGGTTTTAGATTAGATAAATTATATTAAGCTCATCGAATCCTCTTGACGATGTTGGAACATCAGCAGTGATGATTGATGTATAAAAGACATGTTAAGACTGTATTCTAACTAATGGGAAGTCCCTCAAGTTCTATAAGCACAAACACCTGAAATATTTCTCAAATCTCATAGTTTTTGGCATCAAACTTTTGAATATTCTTGAAACAGAGTTTTCTTCATTATTCAGTACATACCTGTGAACATAGGAGTATATATTGCTGCAAGGCAATACTTTGGAATAATGGGCCACATTCAGTTTGTTTTTCTATGAATGAGAAACCAAAATCTGAAAGTTCTCCTGTTTCAAGATCATTTTATAAAAATCAGCACAACAATAATGCCTAGAGAGTACAGGAACGTAGTTGAAGCAAAGCACCAGCATATATTGAAAAAAAAAAAATACAACTAGAGAATCAGTATCTGTTCCATTGCACAGATCATATATAAATAAGTTCAATACTAAGAAACAGGTGAGTCTTGTAATAAAATAAGAAAACAGTAAGGACAGAAAGTCATTGTTCAAAACTTTTTAAATCCCAAGTTGTCCACTAGATAGGTCTTTAGTTGCAGACCACTCATCTTTCCTCACTTGTGTGTCTTCCTCTCCTTAAATACTATTACCCCGAACTCCACTTTTGTGCTGCAAGAACGAGAGATATTTTGTCCCTACTTTTGTCGATTCAGATGAACCCACACATTTTGACTTACCTTATCCAGGAACAATCTTCATAATAGGTTTACTTTATGTTGTCAGTCAACTTTATAATCCACTACCTTGACAGCTCAAAATTTCCTCAGATTGTGAAAACTTTAAATGTTAAAATAATATGTGGCAAAGCACTAGATAAGTAGATACTATATCTCTTCTCCTTGCAGTTTTGATAGCTTAAATGGACTCATAATTTCCATAAAACCATTGATCATCTCAAAAGAAAATAACCACATAATCTTTTACCAAATCAACAACAGAAATGTTTCAACCAACAACAAAACTGAAAAACTTTACCTGATAGTCTACAGCTTCCATGACCTGGACTAGTTATATCCATCAATAACATGACCTCCATATTTCATCAGCAATTTTGTGGATCAAATTAGAAGTTACTCTAGTCTGAAAAAGTCGGGATAGTCCTTGATCACTATAATATAGATAGCACTAGCAGATAACCAGCCATTTCTACCTCATGTCATCCGAATCATTAACACAAGTTTTTTGGGTGTATTAAGTACCCACATAGCCCTTTAAAGAGATTCAATTCAAATAAATGAGGCAGCTACAAATAAGAACACCTGCAATTTCAACAGCTTTGCAAAGTCTACCTTCAATTTTAGCATAAGAAGTCCCAGCTCCGCATAAGTTCCCATCTAAACCAGTTTCCCCAGTAGTGAAGTTACATGATTTATTACACGCAACAGATGCCTGCACTCGGCCGATAAAAGATGACTCCAGCTGTTTGTGAAGAATCGGCGATAGCCTTTGTGCCAAAACAAGAGCACCTCCCTAGAGAAATTTGATATCTGAATTCTAAATTGGATGACTAAGAACCTCAAAGTAAGATAATTACCTGCCAAAACGAGTAGCAACCATCAACCAACTTATTTACTCGCCCTTGAAAACCACACTCCACTCCTTGACGAGATGCTACCCAGTCCTAACCATACATCACATACAGATACCCTTAGGACTCGAAAGTTTCAAAGCAGCATCAATGCCTAAAAGATAAGATTAATGCAATGAAGAACTCAAATCAAAGCTCACAGATATCAATTAACAGATATGATACTAGAATTTGTGACTCAAAGTTTCTGAGAACAATATAGTGGATGACATCTGTTACGACTACAAGAAAATTTCACTCAGCTAAATCGTGTGCAAATAAGGCACATGCATTTGCAATGGATGCTGGGAGATGGTGCAAGGTCATATATTCTCAGAAATTAGAATATGAGAATAGCTGCTGAAGCTTATAATGGTGTATAGATTTCTAACAAATTCATACACTAGGATAAGACATATAGCATGAATTGCAGGGAGAGCTTGCTCCATGCCACCATGTGCCACTTATTAGCGATGGCATGGGCAGTAAATATCTTATCAAGCTAAGCATGCATAGGCATAATTTAGGACATGTGCCAAGGCATGCATGTTAGAACTTAAAATAATGGCTACAAGAACACCCCCTAGTCATTTATCTTTGTATGTTTGTATGCACATAATATAAAATTTACAGTAATCTCTTGAGCTTCACATAAGCCATATCCAGGAATTACAATCTCATAATGAATTCTGGTCATTTATCTTTTTGAACATTTGTTGCAAGTTATTTATTACTTATTACATACTTGACATAGTGGAGATGCATAATTAAAAACTTTGGCAGTATGCAGAATTCACAACACATAGGCTAAATCCCTGAGGTACTAAATTGACAGCTAAACCAAAAAATGGCAGGCATTATTCTAAATTTACAATTAAAAAGATTCTGGACTAAAATGCATGACAACATAAATTGAGATTAAGCATCAAGAGCAAATGAGAAACTTCTTACAACTAGACTAGGCAAATCCAGCCTATCAGCCTCATTAATCAGAATCATTGCAGCCAGCCCACAGAATGTGTACCTTTAAGAAAACCGATGCGTTGGGGACACATATATAACATACAAAAAGTTCTAAAAGGTTCTGAACACAAAATGGCATAGGCAAAACTAAAACTAATAAACTTATAAAAGATATATACCCGCCATGAGCTTCTGAACCAGGCTCTCCAGCAATACCACCTTCATATGTTTGACAGCTGAAACAAACAGAAATTTGATTGCAACTGCATTTCCATAAATTGAGGGGAAAATAGAAGTAGAGAACAGTAAAAAAACCATAAATTAAAAGGCAAAAAGCTTTGTTATGAATACGGAACTGGTAAAGTACTTGATTATGGTATCCTTGTGACAAATTAATGGTGCATCACAATATTCATGTCCAAAAAAGGTGTTATTACCATGAAGCTTTCAATATTTTACAGGTATACATGTGCAGGTCCTGACTTATGAATCACTTTGAAAACACAGACTGAAGCATGAAAAATCAGTACCTTGATTCGCAATATAGATGAGTTAGCAATGCATATAATGGTTGCTATTCTCCTGAGTGGCACTTCAACCCAACAAAACAGAGGCCACAGCATCTATGCCTCATCACTTCTGTTGTTGCTTAAAACTCCATCCACGAGTCCATGATGTAATTGCACTTGTTTATAAGGTGAAGCACCACTATCATATTCATTGAGTGATAAACCATAAGCATTTATTATTTAATTGGTTTGCACTTTCAACCTCAAGGCAACACATCCTGTTTTTGATGTCTAAATATTGATAAAGTTTTTAATAGCATCAACTACTTTGATTATAGATGTAAAATTTTCAAACATATGGTGGTGAGTCACTGAGCGTGATTGATGACATGACTAAAGAATAAACACAGACACAAGTTCGAACAAAGAACCAACATTTGATTTCCTGGAGGCTTTAGGTTCTTGTCATTTGCGGCCTATAAGGTAATATTCAGAGACATGAAAGCCATCAAAAGGTTCAATCAAAACCATAAAGAACCCTAAAGGAAACCCCAATGCATACAATATAATTCCTTAAAATTTCAAGTAAAAAGGACTAGCCTCAAGATGTAATTTCCGAGATCTTTTACCAGCTCAACGTCCAGAACATTGAGAATACTAGCAACCTGGTTTCACAAAGAGTTGAGAAGTGATTCAGACAAAATACAGTGGAACAAAAAAAGGTATGCATTGCTGAAGCTAACCGAGATTGCAGTGTAGCAAGCACGAACATCAATTTCACCTCCATCATGCATTCTGACAAATAAAAAATGCTTGTCACTAGAATAGACAAAATTATCAGTAATAGATATTAACGAAGCAAACAGATTATTACATAACCAAAGAAGAGTCAGTTTGTTTGTCCACTGTTTTCCAAAATATTCATGGCAAAATTTCACATCAGAATATCAAACTCCAGAACCTGTTCCTCAAAATTGCAATACCAAAGTGCAAGATGACAATTGATTTCAAGACATCAAAACTACCCAAGAGAACCTAGATTCAAAGGAAATAATTCAAATATATATAGAGAAATTGCTTTAATGTGACTTGTTCATGATCTCCTGCAGATTTCAATTTCTACCAACCAGGACAAATTGATAAAACCAAAATAATTCTGAAGAAACCAGTTTATAAATTGTAGAAGCACCTTGGAATGAAGACTGTGGATCATGATTAACAGTTGAATAACTTCTAATACTATACCCTTTGATTGTCACAGAGACTATGTTGGGACAGTATGTATGGTTCCTACAGATACATTGCACCACAATACTCAGCCGATAGAGATTGAGTATCTAAAGCACTTCATCCAAAGTTCTTAAGCACATGACACCAAAGTTCGACTCGATTGGATGTTTTTAATCCAAAAATGATCATTTTTGTTGTTTCTACCATACATTTAATGCTTAGTGCAAAGAGGTACACCTCAATAATTAGGCGAGACAACTTGGGGACATAGACTGCAAGATCCAAAGAGCATAAGCCACATAACATGAAAACACAACTTTTTTAGAATATGAGATTGACAATAGAGGCTGCCATCAAGTCAAATCATTTAGCATAATCTTCATGTCTTGTAAAACCCAAAATTTTTTCTGCTATTACGACCAAATATTTAACACTTCAGTGTACAGTTTAAACATATGATATCAATTGTTGAATCTGCTTGTACAGGACTGAAGTGAATATATGTACAAGGGTGTTTCTAGGGTAACTCAAAATCAAAATGCTGATTCAGCAATAGCTTTTTAAGAGAAAAAAACATTTGAACCATGTTTTAACATATCAATCATACTGGCATGCAACGTTTGCAATACCATACCGTATCTCCTGTACTGGTCCGCCAACAAATCGGCACGCAGACCACTCGCTACCGGATGGCATCATGCATTTGGTCCCGTGTTGGGCGATACGGGGCTGTACCGGGCGGTAACGATTGAAATTTTGACCACTACCTCTACCTGTATTAGTTGGTACCAATCGATTTCAACAAGATACTTGACGATATACTTTCGATCGGTACTTAACGAAATACTGGTCAAATTTATGCACGGAAGGGGAAGGAGAAACCGGTGAATGATTTTGAGCAGATGCGATAGAGCATACACGATGTAGACACAGAACAAAACTCACTGTATTCACAACCGTTATATTATGGAGAATTTTATGGCCAATAACAGTACGATGATAGTCGGTCATACTTCTCCAAGCAACAGTATGATATGGAGCAGCAGACCAGTAGCAAAAGTAGTTTTGACATTCACCAATACATGCCTCAGGAGCCGCCTCAGACACATATGATTCATGATAATCAATATATGACCATCACCATATTGATGCACCAATGGTATACGGTGTATCAATACACTATGTCATGGGATCAATTTCAGGATTTGGTCCGACAAACATATCATATTAATATACAGATACATAGGATCGAGGACCCCGATCTACCACTTGTGGAGGCCCGTCATTCATTTTGGTGGTAGAATAAGGTATATCTACATATATAGTTAATTAATTCATTTGAATCTTAGAGTTTAAGTTGTATGCAAAATAATCTAACAATTCAAATAATTTTTCTGTAGATAATTCAATATTAACGGAAAGACGATCCGGAATGGACTGAAATTGTGAACCTTGCACAAAGCTACTCTTTAAAACTTAAAAAAGATATGTGACACTATTCTTACCTAATTTACATTAGTTTTGCTTAAACTATATTAAATGTATACTTATTTCTAACTTAAAAACCCTATCCTAACTCTTTTTTTTTATTTAGGTATTTTCAGAGGGTTTTATGCCTATTTTAGATGGATCGTACCGAGCAAAGCTCGAAACACCGATACGATACGAGATTAAGAACCTTGCTAGCATGTACAACCTATATTTGTTGGGCCAACCAAGCACCAACAACCAGAACCATAAGCCTGGAGCTACTCAGTACATCATATTTGTTCTTTTTTCACTGGTACCAGGCAATGCAAATCAGAATAGCACTTAATATCTAGGTACACTAGTCCAACCAATTGCCGAAAGGGTAAATTGTACAATAAGAGAATGAAAAGATCACTTGACACAAGCTTCAATGTTCTCTTTCATATACACATCATGCAAATTACTTCCTTGCATCCAAGTATGACTGAGAAATTATAAATGAACCAAACCTGAATGCACCGGAAGAATCTTTCATCCGCAGCAAAAACTTAAGCAGATTTGCTCTGATCAGACAAGATTCTGAATTCTGTTAGATTCTACTTAAATGTCATATGTGAACAAAAAGCAACAGAAGCTGTAGAGTTAGATCCATGACCTATTTATAGATGACAATGCCATGTCACTTCCCAAAGTAACAAGTGTGTTAACTGCAGCATAAGTTGTTGCAAGATGAGGCATCTAAGGAAGTAAGCATTTAGTTAATGCTCAGATAATCTAAAAGAATGGTGATTCTGAAAATAGAAATAGATTTGTCCATGAAGTTGTCACAGATATAATCAAGACATCAATGATGAGCCTCACAATAATTGCAGATTAGTCATCTGTTTCAGATTCACCACATAAAACAATGAAATAATTGATTATTAACTAAAAGTTCATCTTGGGATCCAACTTTACCTGAATCTCCCTCATAATTAGGAAATTGTCTCTGGAAAATTTCTGCCCTTAAAGATTCTAAAAATACTTTGTTGATAGAATTTGTGAGAGTCAGTCAATGCCTTGTGGATAAATGTAAAAGCCAAAAAGTTTCCACTGCTATGTTCCTCAATTCGAGGAACACGATCTGCAACATTCTCACCCAACCTCAACATGTGAAGATGAAAAGAAAGATGATAAAGCTCAAAGTGATCCTTCAACATGATCCCAGCCAGCCACTCTGATGGCTCCATGAGTCTGATGAGCAGGAAGTTGATGCAGAGCAGCTCTCCCACATTTGGACAGCTCACAGAAGGGCCTTTCAGTTACATTGTATTTTCCTATTATTATTAGATGCATTTTTTTCCCATTTCTCATCACTATTTTAGATCATGTATAGAATCATACTTTGAGTTAAATACCTATTTGAAGTCCTAATTTTGGTTTATAAACAAGGCTGACAGAGTCCATAAGCCATTAAATGACACGTCCAGAAAATTTTACACCATTCTTCAGATAGAAATATGTGGGATTCCTAAATTTCAAAAAACTCTCTTTTGATATGTTATTTTTGTTTACTATACAAATGCTCGCTTTTCTTTTTCATCCTTTGGGAAGTCCATTATCCTCAAACTGATTAATATTACTGACAACAGGGTCATCTCCTATTGTTTTTTATCCCTACATTCCTAAAGTGTTCTACTGCTCCTGATTATAGCTGCTTGTTTAATTTTCTCATTGCACTTGAAAACAACCCTAAAAATCATGGAAAATGAGTTCTATACACATAATATGAAGTTATGAACACCAATTAGTCTGCTGCTATCAAGATGAGACCTCACTGCAAGTCACAAACCTTATCTTACAAGGGCTGAAGTTCTTAGGCAACAAAAAGTCTCCATATGGGACACAACATGGAAGCAACAAACTTCAACTTTAGTAGCAGTCTAAATCTATGGCCTCGAGTAACATCCCTAATGTCTTCAGTAAGTCTCTTATATCTTCAATCTATTCACTTGAAGACCAAGTTATACTGATCGCAAGTCTAAAAGTAGACATTGATCCTATCCTTTAGACTCCAAAAGGCCATAAAAGAAAACATTTTCTAAATTCTGAATACATGTATAAATAAAGTCCCAGCAAGACGACCGAAAAAATGAGAACAATGCCCCTGGTCTAAAGAGAAATAGACCTCGATAAATCAATCCAATCATCAGTGACTCAATTGCACAAAAGCATACTCTACACTCAATCCAAAATATATAATTATGTTCCACCCTTTTCTTAAATTTATGCTTCCTTCTGCTTAATAGGCTAGTCCATTCAATTGCAATAAATAAGATGAATTTCAGTTATACAAGGTATGAAAGTCAAGTTCAGCTATCTTTCCCAGTGTTACAGACTTAGAGTAAAGCATGCATTGTTCCTTTGTAATAAGAATGCACTGAATCTTGCTCAAACCATACATGTCAGGATTTTTATTGAGGTCAATATTATACTAGGATGGCACTGATGACATTTCTAGTATAATATCCAAGAATTTCTGTGCTGAACTTGTTCCTCATTCACAATTTCTTGAATCACAACTTTCTCAATCATAATGCTAATTAGATATTTGCCATGGTTGAAGGAACTCAAATAATATTCAATAATTTTCTACATATTATGTGCATACAATGCAACTTATAAATTATAATAGATATTTTTACTGCAGTACAACTCATAAATTATACTAGAGTTCATTTCATCATGCATAAGCTAAAACTACACTGGCTGTTTAGAATTTTAACTGTGATTGTACATCCGATAGACAAAGAAGCAATTGAAATAAGCAAGAACAAACCTGCCCTGGTCCACCACCATATCCACCATATTTGTCCTGTAAACCATTCAGAGTAACAATTTTAGAAAGGCATTTGCAACCTGGCCAAACAAGCAATACAATTTGATCTTTGAAGATAGAGTTATTATAACAATTAGAACACTCAATCTTTCACCAACAACTAAATTGTATTTATTCATAGATACCGATGAATAAAGTGCCATTAACTTCATATTAGAGCGAATAATTGAAGAATTCTTTACTAGCATAATAACAGGTTAGGATACTGCAGAAGAACAAAAGGGAGAAACAATTACCCATATACTAGGGAAGTGTATTCTACTGAAAAGCCACAGAACAAGCACTACTAGAAGGCAATGAATGATTAAATATTTGATTCCAGCTTAAAAGTGTAGTTTTCCTTTGCTTAAGTACCCTGAATTTATGATAATGCTGAAAACCACATAACTCCAATCTTTCTTCTTATACAATGCTAAAAGAATTACTCTAAGCAGGATTAAATTGAACTTTTTGGTTTAGAAGTATTTTCCCTTTCGGAGAGGGTCAGAGATAATTTAACTATGATTTCCAATGTTTCTTCCTTATTTTTCCATTGCTTGTTATAATAATAGGATGTGTTATTCCTAAATGACAACTATGCTTTCTTATTAGTAACAAAACTGTACTATCAAGTTGAAGAAGAAATAAAACTCCAAAAGAATATCCATGGATCAAAGTTTAAACAGTTTCTTTCATCAGAAAGATTGCACAGACAGCACCATAAAGGCACCAGACAATGAAAATCACTGCAAGGAGATCTGGAGAAAAGGTTAAATTATTTGATCAATCAAATAAACTTATTCAAGTAATTGGACTATTCCTTCTACAACAAGGGAACACAAGACAATTCAGAACTCAGGCAAGTCAAAACAAAATACCTATACACAATGTTTCGAGTTGTAACTATATTTCAAGAGCTAGGAAACTTCATCATAATATTAAATGATTGATTAGCAAATTGCTGCAAACCAAAATATAAAACAATATAAATGATCATATATGAACAGAAGAAGCATTACATATTACTCTCAGAAATCATATGCCATAGCTTGATATTTTAGATCATCTTCCAATTTTGTTTTTAAATCTTGGCCTAATGCATCTCAAACAAAAATATGCATACCTATACTTAATGCTTCCAAAATCTTCCTAGGTATTAATAAATAGCTCAAAAACACTAAATATGACTTTACAACATGCTAGATAAACATCTTAGAACTAATGGGCCTTTTTATGTTTCTTTGCTGCAAACTTGAACCTGTTCTTGTTAACCACAAATAACAATTATTTGCCCTTCAACAAATTTCAAATCTAATTTATGTTCTGGTAATAAACATCAGAAGAATAACCATTTGGATCCACCATACGTTCAAAGAATGTCAGCAATTCGTCTCCTTTGACCTTGTTAACATAAACAAACTTCACCTAATCCACTTTTGGATAACCCTATGAGGCTTTCTTAGTGTAACAACAAGATATCAAATTACAAACATAAACAAAAAGTATTCAAAATGTTTTAAGAAAATCTTAGTATTGCTTTGAACTTCAATCCTTACAGCACAGTCAAGATCATAATAGTTGAGATTTTGTACTAGATACTTTCATGTTATCCCACAATAACAGATTGGAATATAACTAGTTTTTGTAATTTGTATAGGATTTATCCAACTTCATTGAAAAGTGCAATTGTAGCAACAAACTCTTTATATAACATTAACAAATAATTTTTCAAAAGGTAACGGATTTTATCTCATTATGACTGATTTCTAGAAGGACTATAATGGAAGCTCATAACTTGACTCATTAAGTCAATAAAAAATTATCTATATGTAGAAGTAATAAATAACATGTATGAGCTTTTGCTAAAAAGGTTTCCAGAATGATGATCAATGACACTGATACATAAGTAACTCAGAAGATAAAGTCATTTTATGCCAAAAAGAAACCTCAAGTAGAATCTTAGACCTCACAGTGGGACAAAAATTCCACCACACTGTCCTCAAGTTCTGAGTGGAGAGGTTCTCCCAGTAAAGCAATTGAGTGAATAATCCAGTAGCATAGCCAAGGTCGACTGCAATTATCAATTATAAAATGATTTAAATGAAAACAAAAAAAATAAAGAAATCAAATGCTATTCAAACGGAAATGGTTATGTAGAAAAAAAAACATTCATAAATATGCTACCAACACAGAAAAATCCATCTTACTTGGCATCTAGCACATGATAGCTCGGTCCAAGAAGTCCGAGTCCTCTTGTTAAAAACTCGATGTGTGTGTCACGCCAAAGCTCCAGCCTGCACTTCTACTGATTTACTTGAAAGGTTCTTTCCAAATTTTTGCTAGACCGAAGGACTGAATTAGGACATTCAAATTAAAGAGAGAAATTTTGATGCATGCAAAAAAATTATAAGCATTAAATAAGCATTGACTACCATGTTCTCTTCTTAAGTTGGACATCCTCAATTTGTTCAAATAAAATAAAGATAAGGACAAAAGGTGGGAAGTCCTTTTCTACACTGAAGTGCGCTGAGTTTCATAAGCATATTTACATCAAATACATGCCACATACACACCACACTGGTAAGTAAACAGCAGCAGATGTGTGAATTTAGGGTTATAATGTAGTTCTCTGGAAGCATGGGACTTCAGATATAGGCAGATCATGTTAATGCACGTAAGCTGATTTTCTTTTTATTATAGGTAGGCTTGATGTCAAGCAGTGAGCACAAGAGACTTAATCTTATAGCAAATAGTACCTGTGGTGTGTTCACTAAGATGAATTCTTCAAGCCTTAATTCAAACATAGGACAAGCATATTGATTATTTTCCATTTCCTTACAAATATCAATAGTTGCCAACAAGATGACTTTGGTTATTTATGTCAGTATTATAGAATAAATAACCTGTATATTTAATGCAGAGCCAGCACTTTGGTTACAATCTTCTCCACTTAATGTCTTAATGTGCTAGTCATAGCTTGGAATTAGACTGCTCGCGAGGACTACTCAAGTAACCCTTTCCTATTCGAGCCTCTCATCATGCTCAACACTAGGTTAACTCTGGTAGGAGCTTCCCTACAACCTTGTAAGACTTATTGATCTAGTTTCTTCTTAAAACGCTGGGAATGAACCATCTATTCTCCCGTTAAGGAATCTTAAACATTAGAAAGCACCACAAGAACCTATTTCAAGTAATAATGGCTAACATAAGATGTTGTTCGTTCAACCAGAATTATCTTACTGGTTTGTTTCCGACCATGAATCTTTTGCAACCTTCGAGCGACAATAGCCTTGGACCAAGATTATCTTGTATTATTTGATCTGACGTTCACATTTCATGCAAAGATAAAGAAACGGGCAAAGAAATGTGGCTAAATTCTTTGTCGTTGTGGTCGAACGTACTAGGGTTACGAGTCTGAGCAACGGATGACCTATGAACTTTCTCGAGCAATCACACCTGTATGGGAAAAAGGATTCCAGGTCGCGGAAGATAAATAAGGGTTTCCTAGCAATGATCGAAGTGGGGAGGACTTACATGAAGGACTGGGTGTGGGGGGCGATGCCCCGGAGAATCCGGTAGATCTCGAATACTTCCTCCTCCACCTTAAGCTGCTCCAGCTGCGTCACGGTGAGCCTTCTCGGCCCGTCCGAAGGGGAGGGAGGCGGTGAAGAGGTTGACGATGAGGGGGGAGAAGACTCCATGGCAACGGAACTATCGCTTCTTGGAAGAGAACCACCAGCGACTTCACTCATCGCCAGTGGGTAGCACAATTCTGCCGACCTTTGGTTTTGGATGCTGCGTCACTGTCGCTTTAAATGTCTCGCTTATTTGATCCGACGGATACTATTAACGCTCAGATAATTGTTTATAATATTATATAAAACCTCAATATAATTACCTATTGGATCCGATAACCCACCCAGGCGGCAATTATCGGATTCGGATTCGGAAATTTGACTGTAAGGCTGCAATAGTTGTTTCCAGCGTAAAACCCGACCCGACACGGCCCACTCTTTGCCACCGTTGATTCCGCCTCCTCATTCGACTCAATGGACGATTCTGATGCGCTTTTCCTATGGCTATTAAAGCCCATGGCCACGGCCGATCCCAAATCGCCGAGGGTCTGATCGCCGCCCACTGTTCTCAGCGAAGGATTCGATCAAAGCTATTGTAAGGCCCTGAAACCCTAAATCTCCGATTCCCTCCTCGAACTCTCACCCAGTGCATCTTCTTCTCCTGCATTCACGTGAATCTGTAATCTCTGGATGGGTAATTCCTACAATCTGTTGTTTCTTCCTGGGTTTGATTTGCATTGGCACTGGATTTGATAAATTGTTTCTTCTATTGCGCTACCTGACGGTTCTTATGCATTGAGGTTTCGGATTTGTTTATGGGGATTCTGTTTTCGGTAATTCCAGATTAACATCGTTGAAGAATTGGAGAGAAAGCTGTGTGCTTTCTTTCTTGATTTCATGTTTCGGCTATTTGTTGGGTGTTTGCTTACACGGTATCAGATCGTCTAATACAAAATGTGTTAACAACCATCATTATATGATTGAAGTGGTTGTGGTGATTGTTTTAAAGCAAATGTTATCTAAAGATTAAATTGTGATTTTATGCATGTTGTTCTGTGGATCACTTGCAAGGAAGGATATTCTACCGGTTATTGAGTAAAATTGCAGGTCTGATCGAGTTATGGGTTGGTAATTTGCAGAAAATGGCTGAATCAAAGCCTGCCATGAGAAAACCGGAGTTTACTAAGGTTAATCAGCTTAGGCCTGGTACTAGTGGCCATACGCTCACAGTGAAGGTGGTGAGTTCAAAGACAGTGCTGCAAAAGGGGCGTGCCGCCGGTTCCCAGGTTCGTCAGATGCGTCTAGCAGAATGTCTGGTGGGGGATGAAACTGGAATGATTGTCTTCACAGCCAGGAATGAACAAGGTAGATGTTCTTATATTATGTGTATGTACGAATGCATGTTTTATGGTCCAGTAAGTTCACTTTGCGGTTGAGATTGAAAAATGAAAAATAAAAAAAGAAAATTGTTGAGCAACAAAATGAGAAGTGTGAGATTCTTGACATAGTGTTGCTTCTACCTTGTCTTGTTTATGATGGTTGCTTTTACTTCAAATTTGCCAAACTGTAAAATTTGATCTGGCAAACAATAATTTCTGTTTGAGCTGCTTTGAAAGGGCCTCATTCATTATCCTTAAGAAATTAAAGGGAAGGACAGCAAGGGAATCTCCCAGTGTGATAGTTAGCTAAATGCAGGGAGCCAGTTCTTGCTCCTATTCATGGTAACATCAATTAAATATTTGACTTGGAAGGTCCATGATACTAGATATCTCCAATAGTTGTGGCTTTTAACTTCATGTTGCAGGTGATGTTTACTTGCAGGAGCTTCTGTTAGGAGATGACAAAGAAATCTTTCCTAAAAGTTATATTATGAAAAGAATTGGTTTTTAATATCATTATGAGGCCATAGAAGTTTTTCTTTAATGCCATACATATTTGGAGATGCTCCCAAGCTTTTTGCTGCTAATGGTTCTAGTTTGATTATCGTGTATTCTTTTCCCCTAAATTATTAGTTTTATTTCATTATCATTCTGTATGTCGTGTCTTTGTTATCTCTGCATTATACTTCTGTGATGATCAATTTCTCTATTACCGTATCTAAATCTAACTGTTGATCATTTTTTGTTGTCAATAATGTGGGATTTTTGCTTTGTTACAAACAATTGGATCACTGTAATAATTGGCAGCAACTAGTTTTACGAGACCCATGAATAGAGATCCTTTTGCTAAACCCAGATTATGGTGTCTATATGGCTCAGTTAGTTGGCATGACCTTGTGCATCTTCTTTACATCTTCAGAATCTAAAGTGTGACTGCTACTACATGAAGAGCTGAGGCAAATGACTGTTTCAAATACAAGGAGTCTGTGTGACTTGTTCACTTTTACGTGGAAAGAATATGGGGAGATAAATCAATAATAACCGCAGAATTTTTTTTAATTTTGTTGGTTAGAATTTAGAATATTGGTGGAAACAATCTCAGATCATGAGGTAAGGCATACAAAGTTATTTCCGGGCATCGTGTTATTAGAAAGAGAATAAATTTAGATGAAATATTTTTCTGATACAAATTTGGTTGTTATATTTTTATCTTCAAGTTGTGGTACTCAGGATGTTGCTTGTTAATTTAAGAATTTGGCTTATTTATGTTCACTCTGATGTTCTCATGTTAGTGCATGCTTTTGAACAGAATATCAATTTTGGAGACTCATATTAGGAAACTTGTATGCTTGTATTACTGTAGATGTGAATGCTTGGTCTGATAGTTGAAATATTTCACCCAGATCTGTGCTTGCAAGTCCATGTTTATCATTGGAAATATTTCTGTAACCAGAATTTTGAGCTATTTTAACAATGAGTTTCTAGGTCATATAAAAATTGATAAGATCCTTTGACCTACTATTCTTAGAATACGTTGAATATTTAGGAGAGTTCGGGGTGCAGACACAGCAATTGGGCTACCCCGACAGCCCTTGCTTAGTTGTCTTCAGGAGAATACTTAGAAATACAAGTGGCCTCATAACCAGGAAAAAGGATCAAGAAGTGAATGCAGGGGGATAACAATAATTTTTTTATTAATATCTACTTTGATATATCAATTCAGTAAGGAGCCAGGATGTTTTTAATACTAATTTACATTGTCAGAAGTGCACAAACAAATAAAGCAGCTAATTAATCCCAAATGTTCACCTAAAATCATCTATCAGAAAGAAAAACCAAGCTGTGGCTTAAAGGTACTTCAAACCATGACGTATAATAGATGGCGGCTGATTTTAGATTGTTGTTTGAGGTTGAAGGTTGGAAATCTCCAGTCGGTGATCTTCACCATTCACGAATAACACCATGTTCCGGCTTTAAGGTACTTATAATAATCATCACACGTATGATAATGGTGATCGATCTTAGATGGTTAAAGTTGGAAATCTCCATTAACAAGCTCTTGTGTTCAATTAATTTTAGAATGGATTTAAAATATTTGGGAACTTTCAACCAACAAAGAAGGATGGTGGATATTAATATGATTTAGACATGACTGTGTATAAATTCATATAACTTTCAAGATTTTTTAAAATTTATTTTGCCTCTTTTGAACCTGTGATTGGAGGGGTTAACTCCTCTTATCTATATGATTAAACAGCTCATTATGAGTGTCTTCAGTGATGTGAGGTGCTTGGTACATGTCGGCTAGCTTCCTTTTCTTTGATATTACATATACTACATATGCTGTTTTTGAATACTAATTCTTGGAATTTCATAAATCCAGTGGATCTGATGAAGCCAGATACAACTGTAATACTCAGGAATGCAAAGATCGACATGTTTAAAGGATCGATGAGGCTTGCTGTGGACAAATGGGGCCGTATAGAAGTCACAGATCCAGCCAATTTCACAGTGAAAGAGGACAACAATCTGTCTTTGATCGAGTATGAACTGGTGACCGTTGTTGAAGAGTGACCAAGATATGGCTACCAGAGTCGGTTTCGGCACAGTGTCTCTTCTCTCTGGATGCTTTGTTGAGGTTGCTCTGCTGAAGTCTCTTTCTTTAGGCCATAAGATAAAGACTTGGGTAAGATCATGATGAAGTTACCATCTGGAGATTATAAAACCCAAACCCTGTCAACGGAGGTGCTGCTCGCTGTGATCACCAATCTGGGGAGAAGGTTTGGTAATTGCATAATATCACTACTATCTAGATATTGTGTATTTTAGAATTTCATGTCCAGTTACTCGTGGTTTTAAATTCGATGACGGCAATTTATCTTTCTTTTTTAATTAAAACAAACTTTAAATCCTATGGAATTGTTTCTACAGTTGGCTTTTTTTAGTCAGGATATCATTATTTCTAGGTAATATCAGCTTCTCCTAATACGTACACTATATGGTATTTAGAGGAAAAAGCATAAGGTTATTGGACAACAGTCATCGACCACGTCCAATTTCCATCTACATGTGTCATAATTGTATCTGTGTTCTTTTCATCCATCAATTGCTCTATATGTTAGTAAATATAGTTTCAAAATCTAGCATAGGTAGCAATATTTATATATCTATCCGTAAGTGTTTATGCATATAGTTTCTTCATAGTCTCATCCATTGTCAACCCTACCCCTAATTGAAGACCAATAGATAAATACCAAGTTTCCTAAATGCACTTCTACGGCCGGAAGCTTATTTATATGCTAGTCTCTGTTGAGACTAATTACTGCATTGTTGTTATTTATACACTAGGCTATGTTAAGACATTCAATTCAATTACTGTCTCAATGCAGCATAAGTAAAATGTGTTCATTTCGAGTCAACATCATGTCATTTCATATAATCAAAAACTTTTTTTTTAATCTCTATTAAAATATTCAAATGGCATATGCTTTATCATCTGCATATTCAAATGGCATATTCAAATTGAATGCTAAAAAATGACGACCACTACTTCCAAAAACACCAAAAAGAATTCCTTTCCAATTGCATAATATTGAACAGTCTATAATACACAGATCTGTGACCTTAAATTTTCTACAACCGACGACTAAGAGGAACCACCAGCAGAAACAGAGACGAGCAGGCAAATGATACTTCTCCCCGTTTAGTTCCCAAGAACAAAAAAATTCCAAAGAACAAAGAATTCCTATGCAGGCTCGATATGCTATTGCAACTGCTATCTTCTTTGACAAAATATAGTAAGCAGAGACCAAAATGGCAGCGATTCGGCATCTTCAGAGCGATGACAAATTATGCAGGAACAACGTAGATGTTCTAACTTGGACGGATATGTAGGAGTTGTTGATGGGCACGTGCAGAGAAGCCGGCAGGACTACGAAGGGGCATCGAGCTTCAGCTTAAAGTTGAGAGCCTCCGGTGATCGGTGGATGGTAGTGGCAGTGTTTATTAGCATTGCGCTGACGGCCTTCAGGTGCAGCAACTGCATTACTGCTCCAGTATCTTCTTTCCTGAATTCCATCCCTTGACCCTCATTGTCATCCCGAAAGAGCATATCATCTTTACTTGCCTCCTCCCCCTGTGGATATGATGAATGCGGAGCATATTGAACTAGTTGACATTTTATATCATGCACCAAAGCAGACTAAAGAAATAGGTTGACATGCAGCATAACAAGAAGAGCTTGCAAGCTTAAAGGAACAGTTAAGACTAAGATCCTTGCGCCTTCGCTAGAATGTAAAACTAAGACGTCAGATCAGACCATAAGCAGAAGAATCCTGTAACCCTTGCAAGCACAGAAGTTACAGGCAACAAACATATGCACATAAAACGATAAAAAAAGAGAAAAACACCAGATTTGCAAATGCGGATAAATACTGGAAATGCATGCAAAGATCATACCTTGTGAATACAAAACCAACAGAAATATCACAAGCATCTGCTTCAGTGTTAATCAAAAGTGGGAGAATAGTTTGATCAAATTCATAATAAATGCACATCTGACAAAAGCCAGTGTAGCATATCAATATTAGTTTGAAAAACACTAGAATTTTGTTCCGGCAGGTAATGTGGAAATAAGACGAATGGAATCATTTGAACCCATTAAAACAAAGATGCACTTGAGACTATAATCTCCTGATTGCAATATAATGGTTGGTTACTGATCAAAGAGCAGCCAAGGCATTTGTCCTTGGCAGAATAATAAGGATAATAAACAACAAATACATGGAGAACCAGGTTCCACAAACTAGCAAGTAATGTAATGCATCACCAAAATACAAGCGGGTTTACATGTTGTATACAAGTCTAACAAATTATCTTGCATCTCTAATGAACATCAAATAATGTTTTATATTATTACCTCAGGTAACAGGCTCCATATACCAGACATCAGCTCTGCTACAGCGCCAACACCATCTTTCCCTCTCATGCTTAAAACCTGCCACATATCGGTCTGATTAAAAAAAATTGAACAAATAAACTAAATCAAAATATCTCCTCCTGTGATGTATAATAAATGAAGCTAGGATGACTATTCTAGCTCCCTGGGACACCTTGTGGATAGGATGAACAACAAATTTGAGGGAAAACAACCTCATATGTAGACATGGTGGAGAAGGGCCAATTCTACACTTGGCAAGTTTTTCCAAAGCAACTCTTAAAGATTGAGATTCTGAGAAAAAGCATATATAAGTGGATGAGATTTGACCTCAGCACTGCTCTACAACCCCAGAAAAAAAAGCCACAAGAGGAAGAATTCACAGGAAGGGATACTCTTGCATGTTCATATATAGATCCTGAACAAATTTATATAGTCACTTGCAATGATGTGTGCCAATGCATCTAGTGGAGTTAGTTGGGCTGCATTCATTGTGGCCTTAGTCTCATAATTAATCAAACGCTGGTGAAATGTAAGTCACTAAGCCCCTAAAAGAACTATCACATTGGTGGAGTTAGTACAATGTGGGCATCATAGCTCTATTGTAACATGTGTATGGGAGTCAGTAATAAGTAGGTAGAAGTTGTTGAGATGTTGCAGATTTGACGCTAGGTACAGGTTGACAAAAAAGTTGTTACTTATTTTAGTGAAATAACAAAATCTTGCAGATTATTTGTCTTGAGAATGAAACGAATTCAGTGATCACAAAGGGGAAGGTAAAAAAAGTAGATGTCAACTTGGGTTCTTCTAAATAGAGTCTAGGATGATTATTCAATCAAAGGAGTCAACTGATATTTTTTACCTTGTAGTGAGACAAGAACAACCACTCTGTTTCATCAACAATTTCTTTAATGTTGTCTACTATCAAGTCTCTTCAAGTTCTTTATCATACGGTACCATCTTGAGAAAAAGAGAAACATGGAAAAGTGACTGGGCATTATTTGATCAATGCTCATAAGCATAATTGTACAGCCATTCAAGAGGATAGACAGAATGTACAATTTTGTACGATACCAAGAGAAAAAATAAAAGGAAAAATTATGAGAAAAAAAATATTTTGAGTTTCGGAGTGAATTAGTTCTTTGTAGAGTAGTGGCTAATAAAAGTTTTGTAAAGCAAACTGTAGAAATAACTATGTGATAAAACCCTAGGGTTTTATTATAGAAGGAAGGGGAGAAAAGGAGATGATCACTTCGAGGGGATTGGCCTCTTTGATCACTTCGGGGGGATCGGCCTCCTAGGGCTTGTCAAAAGATTGGAATTATATTTCATTGCTTATTGAAAAGAAACAAATACATCTCTATTTATAGAGTTCCACCTAGAGTCTATTAGGACTTGGACTCTTAATAATAAATAAATATCAAATAAATCCCTATCCGATTTTTACTAAATTAAACAAACTCAATAAAATATTATTTAAAGCTCAGAAAATAAAGGGATCCTAACAATTCCTCCCCCTAGTCTTGTCATCAAGGCTGAGCAGTATCAAACTCAGGGAGTTTCTCTTTCAGCACTTCAATCACAGGGTATCTACGACACATCACAACCCGTTGATCAAGTATGATCTCCACTTCTTGATAGTGTAAGCAATAGGTCGGCCTTTCGATGTAGTAGTCATTGCAGTCTTCTGAAGGACCCTCTCCATTCGATAGCTAGTGGTAGTTGTGACCTTACTTCCATGCCTTCCTTTTAGGATCACTTGCTTTCTATTAATAAAAAACTTCTTGATTAGTTTAGAAAAATTTCAAGAAACATCACCTAGGGTTGATAGCCATTCAATTCCAAGCACCACTTTAGAGTCTTCCAAGGATAACAAAAAGAAATTCACAAGCAACCCTTGGCCCTGTACAATCAATTTTATCTTCGAACATTTGCTATTACAAGTTAAAATCCATCTATCAGCGACTTTTCTTCGAATTTGTCATAACCTTCAATGTGATAGGCCAATCGGTTAGCAACCTTACTGTCCATAAAATTGTTAGCGCTACCGGTATCAATCAAAACTATAACATGTTGATGTTCCAGAGTTACTCCAACTTTTATAGTTTATGGGTTAGAGTAGCCGGCTAATGCATACACTGAATGTATGATAGGTTCAACATCTTCATCAGAATCCATACCTTCATGATCGGAATCCACATTATTAGCTTCCGGTTCCTCCCCAATTGGTTCAATTATCAGAAGTTGCCTTTGTTTACATCGGTGCTCTCGACTCCACTTTTCATTACAGTGCAAACACAAACCTTTTGCTGATCTTTCCTTGAGTTCTTCTCGGGTTAGTCTTCGGGTGTTAAAGTTTCAATTGGGAATAAAAGAGGGGGGTAGCTTGATGATCATTTGTTTGTTGTCACTTCTGTTTCGACGATTTTCCTTGCTGATTTTTTTCTCATGCAAACGTACAAATGAGATTGCAATTGTCATAATGCGAGGTTGGTGAGCTTTGACTTCACACCGGATATCTGGATTAAGTCCTTTAATAAATGTTCCCACCAGTTGTCGTTCGTACCAGTCTCTGGCTTGATTTGACAATCGTTTAAATCTGTTCTAATATTCTAGCACTGTAGAAATCTGATAAATTTTAGCAAGCTGCCCATCAACATTCTCATATTCAAATGGTCTAAAGCAAACGAGAAGCCCTCTCTTGAATTGCTCCCACGAGGGAACCCTATGGCAAGTTTCGTACCAATCATACCATTGTATTGCATCTCCATCTAGTTGGATTGAAGCTATTTTCACCTTGAATTCTTTTGGAGTTCTGTGAAAATGAAAAAAAATTTCTGCTCTAGAGATACAACTGATCAGATCTCCATCTTTCCATCTTGGGAATTCCATCTTCATGCGTGGGTAGCTTGTGTCCTGTTCTTGGTTCCTTTTTCCTGTTTTTCCAGATCGATTCAATGTAAGACTTGAACTTGCATCTTGTTGAAACTTGCAAAAGCTCTCCATAGACTCTTTTTAAAATCGTTAAGGGTTTCTTGTAATTGGCTCTCAATTCTAGTTTTTAAGGCTTCTAATCGGGCTTTCACTGAGTTGTCGGTAGCCATTGTGTAAGACTACAAATCTGTAATCTCCAACTCCTATTTCTGATATCGCGTCAAGGGCATCAGTACTGTACTATATAGTGTAGCTATTGTGAAATTTGGCTCGGGGCAACATTGAGGGCATAAGGGAACGCGAGGTTGCCAAGGAAGCGGACGTCGAGGGCAACGTGAAGGCTTACTGCGGTCGCTGCAAGGAGGAAAGGTTGCTGCCTTATTTCTGTCATTGTGTGGGGTAAGAGTGCTGAGGGATCATGAGTGGCTGGGGCTGAGGCTACAGGGTTGGAAGGCGGCGACGACTGAGGTTGCTGTGACCCAAGGGGAGCAATCGCCGAGGCTACGAAGGAGACGGTGGTACAACTACAGGGCTGGAAGGCGACGTTGGCAAAGGTCGAGAGGCAGCAGAGGCTCCGACGGCTGCGGTAGCAGAGGATGCTCTGTTGTCGATGTCGATGGAGGAGAGGAAGTGGTGATGGCAATCAACGGCTGTTGTTGATACTGGTGGAGAAGAGGAAGAGGTGATGGCAACCGGCGACTGATGTAGTAGAGGGACCGGCGATTGCGATAGTAGAGGGTGCTCTGTTTTTGTCGTATCGCAGAAGGGGACTTCTTTTTGGCTCGTTGGTCGGGAAGCAGCAGCGGCGATGGTCGCTGGCCGAGAAGCAGCGACGACCAACGACGATTGCTTGGCTGGAGGGAATGTTGGCGACGATTGCTTGGTTGGAGGGATGAGAACCAACGACGGGTCGCTGAGGGAGACGATCGCTCGGGTGGGAAGGAACGTCGAGGGTTGCGACTGGAGTTGGGATGCAGTGGTTGCTGGCCGGGAAGCAGCAGCGACGATGGTGGCAATCGGCGGTTGCGGTGGCTATGGCGGTTGTGGTGGCCACGGCAAGGACTCTAGCTGGGCTTCTTCCTCACTCGAGAAGAATGTGGCTGCCGGCTTCTTTCTTTCTTTCTTTCCCTTTTTTTTGAGATGATGATAACTGCGACAGGTGTTGTGAGAAATTGCAGCGAGAACGTTGAGGATCGCTGCTCTGATACCAAATGATAAGACCCTAGGGTTTTATCATAGAAGGAAGGGGAGAAAAGGGGATGATCACTTCGAGAGGATCGGCCTCCTAGGGTTTGTCAAAAGACTAGAATTATATTTCATTACTTGTTGAAAAGAAACAGATACATCCCTATTTATAGAGTTCCACCTAGAATCCATAAGGACTTGGACTCTTAATAATAAATAAATATCAAATAAACCCCTATCCGACTCTTACTGAACTAAACAAACTCAATAAAATATTTTTTAAAGCTCAAAAAATAAAGGGATCCTAATACTAAGCTGCCATAGTATTGTGACTGAATGCCAATTAATTGGCTAAGCAAGCTTCTCTACCTTTAAGTTTTAGTTTGAACATCATGTGTGATCTAGAATAGTATAATTATTCTTAACCTTCTTATAGACCAAACTAATTCCAAGTTTGATCCCTTTGGTCAAATATATGGGTTATGTTAGAAATACAAACATCATCTGCAAAGTTTAAAATAACAGTACTCAAATCACAAAGGCATATGATTAAGTCATGGCGCATGATTCAGCACAGTAAACTATATAAGATACACAATGCAGCTGGCAATGATTGACAACCTATGATGTACTAACCAAATCTCATCCTACTGGAAATAGTTGAATGAGATTAAGAGAGAAAATGACATTATATGAAGAGGAAGCACAAGGTTTCATGTTGTTCATTCATAGAGTCGATCTCCTGAGTGAGAATATAGAAGACCGTTTCTCCTTCCTCAATGTGTTTCAACATGAAGACCTAGTATCTAGCTTCATGAACATAACATTACTGAAAAACAACAACTTGAAGGCCTAAAAATGTCAAATATTATAATGATGTTGCAAAAGGAAATAATAAAAAAGAATTACATCCTTTAATTAAAAAATATCCTATTGGATGAAAATCAATTTTGTATGACCATGTTGATTCCTCGGATATGAGGAATCATTGTGCCATAGAAAATATGTCTTAAGCAAAGCTCAGCAAAACGATGACATGCATCGAATAGTGTTCATGATGGCATGCAGGTATAGAATGAGTCAAAAGAATACAGAGTCACTATAATAGAGAATAGTAATAGTTTTAATGAAGCTCATATCCTTTCTGCTTAGCTACACATATTTGTTTCATGGCATTGCTCGTGTGGGCGTGGGTTATGTGCCAGCATGGTGCTAGTCGGTTACAACAGGAGGTGTGTTGGCTGCTACAAGTATCATGCCAATGTAATGTTGTGTTGGCCTTTGTGATGAATTATGCATGTAGTTAGTATTATACCAATATAGAATGTGTCACCCAGCACAAAGGACTTCTGGTAAAGTGCACAATTCTTATAGAGAATATTTTGCTGAATACAGTGTCACACATTAAATTTAGATTCCTACATATAAAGAACTTAAAGAAGTGATAGCAGAACTTCATAATATGAGTGCAAGGAACTCAAGTATCAGGTTAGAAAAGCAAGGTTCCACTTATTTCTTCTGTAGCAGTGTCAAATGTAGTCAGTGGCATCAAAAGAATAGACTTTCTGGCCACGTCTTCAAGAAGCATAATATCCTAGAGGAATTCTTTATGGCAAATTGTATG
Source organism: Musa balbisiana (assembly GCA_004837865.1). Classification (NCBI taxonomy): domain Eukaryota; kingdom Viridiplantae; phylum Streptophyta; class Magnoliopsida; order Zingiberales; family Musaceae; genus Musa; species Musa balbisiana. Next base: position 24,445,175 of record CM017190.1, on the reverse strand, counting down.
AGATTATATGACAGGCTCCTCATGATAATAACACTGCTAATTGACCAACATATACTACAAATTACGGTTTCTAATTTCACCTGGATTGGCATGTATTTGATGGTATATTCCAGTCCTAATTGGAACTGGCACATGGATCACCCTTTTTGGGTGGTCTGGTCTCCCCTCTTTTTTTTTTAAGGGACAGCAGGCTTAGGGTGACATGTGTCCGCAGCCTTGTTTACTTTCTTGTGCCTCACGCCGTCACCTGCCTCAGCCATTATCAGACTGCTTGCCTAGTTTTGATACTTGTCTACCTCTTCTGCCTCCACCTTGGCCTTACCGTGTGTCATTACAAACTGGACCTGTACTGGTATGGTTCTTGTATCCAAAACTTCAAAGCTTGCTATATATTATAAAGACATTGATTAGAGCACATAATTTGAAAACCCAATTTCCCCTACTCTTTCTAGCATAGTTTGGAGTTCAAGCAAATACAGAAAAACCAAACCATATGCATCTAGTTGTACTTAAAAACTTGTCCTAAACACACTGATATCAGATTTGACATCGACGTGAAGTCAAGATAGTTACATGATCAGCAGCCAGTTTTGTCAGGGTCCAAATTTGTTAAGCTATGGAAGATCAATGTTGAGTTCCAAATCCTATAACTTCTTATCCTGGAGTCATATAAGTATTGCACTTTGTAGTAAAATTAAGTTGAACTCAACATATCATTTTCAAACTTGAAATTATCCTTTCTATGTTTGACTCAGCAGCAAGATATTAAAAAATACACCTAACACCAAATGATGTCTACTTTTCCGTCTCAGATTTACATTGTTATCCTTGTTCTAAATTCCTTCACTTTGTTTCTTAATCATTTCTGGATCATTAAAGAAGATGACAGAAAATTCAGACTAGAACAGAAAGGTTCTCCACTCACATAGTCCCCATGTTTTGTTCATTCCTTCTCCATCAAAATCATGTCTAAACATTATATCTCACACTAAGTTACACTCGATACTATATGATTTCAGTAATAACTCAGCAGTCGCTAGAGAAACCCTAAATGAGCCGCGCCTAAAGCGCAGACGAGGAAGGTTATTATTTGCCGAAATCAGAGGGACAAAACCATATACTCCACCACTAAGGACGGATCCACTCACCGTCGAAGCCTTCGTCCTCGTCTACTTCTCTGTCCCGGGGGCTCTTCGCCGTACTCACCCTACTCCACACACTGGCGACTAGAATCCTCCTCCGCCGACCGTGACTCTACCAGTGAGGGTCTCTGGAGAAGCTAAGATAAAGCACTACAAGACGGCGCACGAGGTTTAGAAGGAGAGCTGCTGCTAGCACCCGCCGGCTACAGCCTCCGTCGGAGAACGGTTGGCCACTTCAGTTATCCGGCGCCCAGTGTCGAATTCGAGTAACTGACGGGGCGCTCGTACTTAACTAGTCTTCGAAACGGGTCCTGCCCGTTATTAACGAAATCGGGCATGGATCCGATTCTAGGCGAACAGGCACCACAGACCGATTGGGTTTGGTGAAGCCGGGAATCTCGAATCAGGCCGAGATCAAGCTCGGTTCCGATTCGAGACGAACAGGCCCAATTTGGGTTTCGTGAACCGCCGAAGAACCTCCTAAGAGGCTCGACCAACTAAGGTCGGTTGGGGTTTGGTGAACCGCAAAAGATCCTGTGAAGGCTTGTGATTAGTTAGGCCGGATACGGGGTCGTTATTAACTAAGTCGCGTTCGAATCCAATCCGATAAGGGCTGGTAATTAACTGGGCCCTTAAACGGGCTGTGCCCGTTATTAGTTTGGTCGGCCTCGGATCAGGCTAGATAAATTGCAGTGCACTTCGACGGCTCCTCCGGGAAGACGAGGGTTTCCGGAGTACGGCCTTGGAATCCCGCGATAGTAAGAGTCCGGTGAGTCCTCTTCGGCTTCGGGGTCCTACACTTTTTCGTTCGGGTTCAGAAGGCGATGTTCATAGCTGAAGAATCGATTTGTTTTGCTGTTATATTCCTCCGTATCTGTACGTTTTGCTGAAATCGGGCCAGTAAACCTGGCATGTTGGGGAGTGGGATTTTAGCAACGCCGAACGCTGCTGGGGTTTATGAGCCATAGGAACGGGGGAAGCCGGGTTTTTTGGTAACTTTGTTCCTCCACCAGCAACAAAGCGTGGATTCAACGTTGATGGCGAAGCTTTGCGTGTGAAAACAGAAGTCAAGAAATTGTCGAAGTCGGTTTCCTACGGCAGGTTCATCAGGTCGGTCTTGCAACGCTGGAAACTTCTGAAGATCTTGATGAGGCCTTGGGAAGAGGGCCTCAACAGCGAGGAGAGGACGATGACTATGATTCTAAAAGCGCATACGGTGTGGGAAAAGGGCTCTAGAGATCTTTAATCGGTTTAAAGAGAAAGGGATATTATGAACTCGACGTGATTATACTACAATGTCACGTTTATTGTCACGAGGAAGCTCAAAAATTGGATCTTGTTGGGTCATCCTGGAGATGCGATCCAACAGGATAATGCTCATGAACTCCACTTATGGTATGTTTGTTAGTGCTTACTGCAAAAGAAGGCGTGAATGAAGTTTGGTTGAGTGATCTCTACATGCAAGGAAGTTTGCTGGATGAGTACACACAACCAGCTTTGACTATGATGTACATAAATGTGGATTTGATTGACAAATGGTGGTCTTGGTTTGAAAAGTTCATGACAAATGATTGTAAAGAGCTTCTTCTTGTTGCTTATCCAGGCAAAAGCTGAATGTTGTGTGTTAAATAAATTTGATGATAAAGGCTTAAAGGACACGAGTGGACTGCATTAAGGCTGGTGAAAAGTTTGATGGCATGGCAATTGTGTCAAAAAAGTGGACTTATGGTTCTTTAATACAGATGATATCACTGCTGAACTACCTCATAGAGCAGTGAGCTATATCCAAAAAACTGCAAGAGGGAGGTTTGCAAAGTGGCTGCATTCTGTATTCAGGTAATGACTAGCTTTGCTAAGCTTGGCAAATTACAAATGGCAGAAGATCATTTTAACAAAATGTTAGCTTTAAGATTCAACCTGATACCGTTGTTCATTCTGCTCTTAAAAATGCATTTACATAAGTTGAAAATGTTCATGAAGCGAAATATGTTAATTCAGTGAAGATTACTGGTTTTATTCTAGGTAACAACAACAACAAAGTCGTAAGTCTCAACTATTTGGGATCGACTATATGGATCTTTTGTTCCCATTAAGATCTATAAAAAGTCATATGTTTACTTAAGTTCAGAATACTTTAATCTTTAGTCGTAGTTTTTATTAAAACCATTTTAGGTTTTCTTCTATCTCTCGTCGTACCACTAACATTAATCTGAGACAATCACAAGATCCTCGTACCACTAATATTATAGTTTCTAATAAAATCTTTTTAAATCTTCGGTTGGCTTTACTCTGAACTTAAATTGTGGCTCTTCAATCGTGAGAGAACCACAAGCAACATATTAGCTTTTAAGAGTATTGGAAGATAATCCAGATGTTAATGCCTCTCCTTACAAGAGATTTGATCGTCCAGCCGCTGCTTTGAAGTCCTAATTTTTCTTCCAATCCCTGTTGAATTGGTGCAGGTTATTTTTATATGGAAGTAGTTGAACCATCAGCAGAACACCTTGGTGCCCAAGCATGCACCGCTGACCATCTTTTGCTCCCACCAAAGGTGCCATCTGTTCTCATTTGAGGTATGACTTAAAACGATTCTGGAATTACAAGAAAGCTTACCAGAGAGATGTTGATCAAAACCTGTTCTTATTATTCTCCCTCTTATGAAGAAGATACACTACTATATGTTGGATGTCAAAAACCTCTTCAATGACTCTGTTAAACACATCAATCACACGATTATCACAAGAAAGGACTTAGTTGATCAGAAAGGTAGGATGCCCAATGTGAATCATATCTCATGACACTTGTCACTTTCAGTTCTTGGTTCATTTTGGGAGTTCTTGGCAGTCTATTAGTCCATGCGTAAATGCTTGATTATGACATGCAAGTCATTTGCGGCATGTGTACATGCAACTAAACTCTTATGCTGCTGGACTTACAATACCCCTTTTTCTATCATATATTGCCTTGTCCTTGACCATGAGTCATCTCTGCTCTAACTTAGTTATAGTTTGGTAGCAATTATACATGCAAGTATCCCAACAGTTGTACCTACAGTATCTGTTTTTGCCTATAACTATCAATTTACAAAAGATTATAATTGTTTCCAGGGAAATGCACAGCATGTGTGTCAAAGAACATTCTACCAACCAAGCAATACATCGCCGGCATACGAAACTGGAACGGGTTAGAGCAGCAAGAGAAATGATTCAGGCACGGTGAGGGCAATAGAAAGTGTTGTTGGGGGAGAACAACCACCCGACCAACCAATTCTGAGAGGAAGGCAAGAGAAGCCAGCTTAATCCCCTGCATGCACGCCTTCTCCACATAGCTTGTATGCTTCAATTCTTGGCGACCTCCAACGCTCAATCAAATAAGTTGGCTTGGATCGAATAATGGAAGAAAGGGATTGAGTTTACTAGTAAACATATGGTCGTTAAGGAATGATCTTATTGTTGTGTATGGTTGCAATCTTGCTGTTGTGTTGTATGGTTAAACCAAGGACTATTTTTTCCAGAGAAACAAACCCTCTATTATTATAAAAAAGGAAGAAAAAGGCAGTATGAAATTGTTGAAAATTTCTTTTGAGTACAATGATTTTGATTGAATATCTGGTTAATTGGTTTCTATAATTTGTCTTGGTGTAACATATAAACCATCAAAATTAGACTAAGATGTATCATTAAGTTTTCTAATTTTACCTGATCCAACCAATATGTGCAGCTTTGAGATCAAAATGTGATAAGCTTGTTGAGCATTTTTATGGAAGTATAATTTTTAACATGAGTACCTAATGATTATATATATATATATATATATATATAAATATATATATAAATAATATTATCCGATCAATGTTTGAGATATGTTATGTTAAGAGCTTTATGTGACGGATTACTTTTGAGTCACATATATATATATATATATATATATATATATATATATATATATATATATATATATTCTTAATTTATTTCAAAAGAAAAGAAAATTAAATTAAAGTAGATGAAACTTCATTATCTTAAAATTGAAGATAGAAATGGTGGCCGCCATAACTTGTCCGCTCTCATTGATCTGGCGGTACTTTTGTCACTATTGCGATTTGTGACCGCTATATCGACATCCAACTGTGGAAATGAATGCCTCGCTTCAGCCGTCAGATCTACATGGTTGAATGCAAGTAAGTCGCTGGGGCAGTTGCATCCTCTAACCTTCTCTCTCTCTCTGCTTTAAATCTCTCAAGCCATATCGTTTGCAGTGGCATTCCATTCCCCACCTCCCATCAAAGCTTCTCCTCCTAGACTCTTCTTCTACCTCAAACCTGATCTGCTATTTGCGCTTCTGCCGAGCTGGGCAAAATTTGCAGTCATGTCGGGCGAAAACTCCGACTCCCCACAAGTCTCAGCAGTTCCCCTGCAGCACACCGTCAATCTCAAGCTCGTCAAGCTGGGATACCATTACCTCATCTCCTACTCCCTGTATCTTCTCCTGCTCCCCGCCCTCGCCGTCGTCTCCACACGCCTCGCCAGCCTCACCTTCGGTGACCTGCTCCTGCTCCGGGACTCCCTTCGGAGCAACCCGGCGACCCTCGTCCTCTGCTCCGCCCTTATGGTGTTCCTCGCCACCCTCCTCTTCATGAAGCGGCCCCGCCCTGTCTACCTCGTCGACTTCGCGTGCTACAAGCCCAGCAGCGCCCTCAAGTGCACCCGCGAGTTCTTTGTGGAGCACTCGGCGCGCACCGGCATCTTCACCGACGACAACCTGGCGTTCCAGAAGAAGATACTGGAGAGGTCGGGGCTGGGGCAGTCGACGTACTTCCCGGAGGCGATGTTCGAGACGCCGCCCAAGCTGTGCATGGCGGAGGCGAGGAAGGAGGCCGAGATGGTGATGTTCGGGGCCATCGACGAGCTGCTGCAGAAGACCGGCGTGAAGGCGAAGGACATCGACATCCTGATCGTGAATTGCAGCCTCTTCAATCCCACGCCCTCCCTATCCGCCATGGTGGTCAACCACTACAAGCTCAGGGGCAACATCCAAAGCTACAACCTCGGTGGGATGGGTTGCAGCGCAGGACTCATCTCCATAGACCTCGCGAAGCAACTCCTCCAGGTTTAGTTAGTCTCCCGACTCTGCTGAGCTCCTCTGAATTCGCAGCTTGCAGAGCTAATATGCGCATCCGAATCCAACAGGTACACAGGAATTCCAACGCCTTGGTCGTGAGCACGGAGAACATCACCCTCAACTGGTACTTCGGGAACAATCGCTCCATGCTCGTGCCCAACTGCCTGTTCCGCGTCGGCTGCTCCGCCGTCCTCCTCACCAACCGCAGCGCCGCCCACCGCCGCTCCAAGTACCAGCTCATACACACCGTCCGCACCCACAAAGGCGCGGACGAAAGCTCCTACAACTGCGTCTTCCAGCACGAGGACGACGAGGGCAAAGTCGGCGTCGCGCTCTCCAAGGACCTCATGAAGGTGGCCGGAGATGCTCTGAAAGCCAACATCACCGCCCTCGGGCCGCTGGTCCTGCCGTTGTCGGAGCAGCTACTCTTCGTCTTCAATCTGGTGGCGAGACGGGCATTGAGGATGAGGATCCCTTCGTACATTCCTGACTTCAAGCTCGCGTTCGAACACTTCTGCGTGCACGCGGGAGGGAGGGCGGTGCTGGACGAGGTGGAGAAGAGTCTGGAGTTGACGGACCGGCACATGGAACCGTCGAGGATGACGCTATACCGGTTCGGCAACACGTCGAGCAGCTCGCTGTGGTACGAGCTGGCTTACTCGGAGGCCAAAGGGAGGATAAAGAAAGGAGACCGGACATGGCAGATCGCCTTCGGCTCGGGGTTCAAGTGTAACAGCGCGGTGTGGCGTGCATTGAGGACCATCAATCCGGCCAAGGAGAAGAATCCATGGATGGAGGAGATTCATGAGTTCCCGGTGCGTGTGCCCAGGGTGGAAGCTGTTAGGACGTAGAAGAAGAAACAATTCATAGTTAAGGAGACCCAAATTGTACTGTGAATCTGAATAAAATATTTCTCATGCAAACCATCTCAAAGAAACTAAAAAGAAAATTGATTAGAGTATTTTGCATTCCAAGTGCCGAGTGGATTCTGTGTGCTGATTAGTTCAAGTGAATGCAGCGTCATCTTCGAGCAATTGATATGGAGAGATGGCTTCTCCATCGATGTAGTATGAGGATGCGTTTTGGTCACTTTAAGCAAGAGAATGTTGCTTTTACGATCTTAACTTCGATCAATCTGGTTATGTCATATCATACACACATTATAATGTTGTATCTGTTAACGAGGCCTCGGTCGACATGTAATTTTGACTTTGTTACATGAGTTTTTTATTATTTGACTTGATGTTTTAGAAATTCCCAAAATCACAAGTCTTTGGAGATGTCAAAACTTTGTTAGATATCCCAACCAAAACAGAAAAAATACAATAGGTTTCCGGACCTTATGGAGTCTAATGGGTGACCAAGGAGCTTTGACCCTAATTATGCTGAACTCATTTACTCTCAAACCCATTAGTCTCAATCCTCCCAAGACCGGTTCTATCGATTGAACCTGATCCTCTCACTTTTTAATTATGCTGAACTCCTCTACCGATTATTCTAAGATCTAGTGACTAATCTACCACTGACTCAACCTATAGCTCCACCAACCCAAACCATTATCATACATGTTGAAACCTTTCACAATCATATCTAATAAGTCCAATTCCTAATAGGGTGTTCCAATCCATAGCACTTTATTTTCCTCAACTGGCTTTGTTAGTTAGCACAACTAGGGGCACATCCAACTACTCAAACCCCTCATTTTTTAGCTTCAACTCTACCATCAGCTCTAGCCCCTACCCTAATGAAGAGTTATGTTCCCTTAGGAACGAGCTACTTTAGGAAAATAACTTTTCAAATCACTCATCTCTAGGTCCACCTAATCATCTTCTTTTAAGTAGGGGGACCTAAAGGGTTAATTATCTAGTCTCCCTCTCCCTAACGTGTAAGTCTATTTAAGATGGGTCAATGGTTAGAGAATATAAAAATAAAATAAAATGGAGAAAACTACCCGAAACCTAACGCTATCTAAAGGTCTCCTTTGTTAAAAACATTAGAAAGGAACCAATTCCTCGTATATTCAAAATGCCAACTTTAGAGTTCTACCAATTAAGCTATGACCCCACCAAGTATATAGCAACTTTTACATCACAAATAATATTATTCGGGACAATAATTTCTCTCGTGTCATACCTTCCCGATAACTCTTAGAAGGGTAGCAAGGGAATGATTCTCAAACTCCCTCATGAATCAATTTTATCATTAGGGCAACTAGCTAAGGAGTTTGATCTCAATTTTATCAGCTACAAGTTGCCAAAGAAACCTACCACCTCTCTACTAGCCATAAGGTAAATGGATAAAGAATCTCTAGGTAGTTGTACCAAATGTTTCAATGATAAAATCAGATTGGTGGTAGATCCAAGTTCATCCGTCTTGATCAACACTTATATCGGCACCTCCAGCCTTCAAAAGTCTTCTACTCGATCATCATACAACCTCTACCATATTTTTGAGTTGCTACAAGAGACTAATCAAAATATAGTGTCGAAGTCAATGATTATTGAAAAGAGAAGTTTAGAGTCTAAGAAAGGCTACAAGAGAGGAAAAAAAAGCTTATAGTCGAATAATTCAGAATGGCATCACAACGACAAACCTTGAGAGCATCAGGCTCCCCCCTCACAAGAAATTTTCCCTACTGAACACTTCTTACACTGAGGTGTTCATGCAAATAAGGGAGAAGGGTTTACTTCGTGCACCTCAACCTCTTCATTTTAGGATCAGGAGCGCACTAAGAGAGGGGGGTGAATTAGTGCAGTGGTGAGATGATGACGGTTTAAAAACTTTCGTACGATAAAACTGTTTCCAATGTAAAACCGTATTTGGAAACTTAACTTGAAAGCGAGTTCGTAAAAGTATTGAAGGTAATATGCACTTAAAGAGGTTTGTAGTAAAGATAAATTGTACAAATGTAAATGTAAACCAGATTTTAGAGTGGTTCGGTCAACGTGACCTACATCCACTTTCGGCTTCCTCCTCCGACGAGGTCAACGGCGTCCACTAGAGGCCTTCCTTCAATAGACGAAGGCCAACCACCCTTTTACAGCTTTTCTCCTTTTGATGGACTTAGGAGGCAACCCTTACAAGCACTCACACTTCTCTTACAAAATTCTAAACTTAGAGTGGAGGAGGAAATTTCTAAAGAGATTGCAGCAGTGTTTTCTCACTTTTTAATCCTCTGTACTTGTGTATTTTACTCAGGGATGAGAGGGGTATTTATAGGCTTCAAGTTGATTCAAACTTGAAGCCTAAAAACATCTCATCCCAGGTTCCCCAAGCACGGGCGGTACCACCGCCTAGTGTTAGTTTGGCTGACACTGTCCTAGGCGGTACCACCGCCTAGACTGGCGGTACCATCGCCTGACACCTTGCTAGGGGCGATACAATCGCCCAGACTAGCGATACCACCGCCTGACATAGTCTCGAAGATTATGCCATGACGATGAGACTTCTTTGGGTATTGTTTGGGCCTCTTATTGGTCCTAGCACAATTCTTACATGGGCCTAGTTGGCCCCTAATTGGATTAGCCCAAATTCAATCCCGTGTTAACTACAATTCCTAAGACATGTTCTAAGCTAAACAAATACCTATGTCAATTCTTCCGGCGAGCTTCCGGCGATCTTCTGGCGAACCTCCGACGAACTCTCCGTAATGTTCCAGCGGACTCCTGGCAAGCTCCTAGACTTCACGATGATCTTCTTGGCGAGTTCCGTCGAGCTTCTTTGGCAAGCTCTGTGACTTCTTGGCCGGTTCCTGTAGAACTTCCGACGAATGTCCAAACTTCCGACGAACTCTCGAACTCCCAACGTGATCGCGTGCTTGACTGTGGGACTTTATTTTGCTCCATGCTTTGCCATCGTAGTTAATCCTGCACATGTATAACATACTTTGATCTAAACAATTAATACTAAGCATTAATCACATTGTCCGGTCATGTCGTTGGTCCCTCGATGCTTTGTCCAATTCTTCAGCGTATTGTCCTCTCTTGCGGCCTATTGCCCAATCGGCCAGTTGACTCCGCAACTCCGATATCCTTGGCACAATACCCGCTCTTCTTGGCCCGATGCTCGAATCCGCGGCCTGAAGCCTTTCGTCGATACGTCGACCGATCCACCGGCCCGACGTCCAATCTTCTGACATGTTTTCTTTGGCACAACATGATTTTTCCTGCTTTAATTGTCTCAACCTGATCGAAGCATCCTGCGTCACTCAAAATGCAGATTAAAACATAAACACATATCGATTGGTTTTATCATCAAAATCCAAGATTTAACAATCTCCCCCTTTTTGATAATGACAACCAATCAATTATGGAGTTAAACTTAACTCCCGAAGTTTAAACAAACTCCCCCTATCAATATGCCTTATTGATAGAAACTCTTGGATTAAAAAATCCAAGCAACATGTCATGATCAAATCATGCATGAAATCAACATACTTCTCCCCCTTTATCATCAACAAAAAGAAGAAGTTCCAATTATCATTTGTTTGAGCATAACAGTTTCAAATCGTTGCATATTATACATAATTTCCAAATTGATCAATATGCAAGATAGCAGTAATTAAAGATGTGCAAGTTTAGCATGTTTTGCAATGTTCAAGCTAGCAAGTGTTTGAAAAAGAAAATAAGTTTTGCAACATACAAGCTAGCAATAATTTAGAGTTGTGCAAGTTTACAAATTTGCTTTTCTTTGTGATGTGCAAGATAACATATTTTTACATTTTCTTGAGATTTTAAGCTAGCAATTGTCGGTGATGTTTAAGATAGCAATTTCTTCTCTTTTGAGAAGTGCAATTTTTGCTTTCTTCTTGAATTGTGCAAGCTAGCTATCTCCCCCTTTGTCATTGTCAAAACGAAAGAAAGAATACAATTTTGTAGTTCTTTTTCTTTTACAATAATTTTCACATCATGACAAGGGTAAAGTATCAACCTTATTTCAATATGTTTGTGCATTATTATAGTTTCAATTTACAACATGCACAATTTCAATACCTTATATTTCATTTTTCATGCACGATACCAAAAAATAAATCAATCATCATTATGAGCATATGATACTTAAATATCAAAATTTTTAAGCATTTATCAACATTTTGATCATGATACCAAACATTTATCATTTAAAGCATTCATGATACACATCATATGTAATAAAATACATCACATACATTATCATAATAAAAAGCATATGCATCATTCCAAATCATAAATATTTCAAATCATCATGGTATTAATTTGTCAAATTACATCCTACCATGCATGATCATAACTTTTCCTTCTTTTATCATTGTAAACAAGAAAGAATAAGGGAAAAACATAATGGTGTAAATTATTTTAATCATTTTAAGGCATTCATGTCATAAACACAAAGAAATTATGTCATCAAAGATAAGACCACTTAAATTACAAAAGACATGATTTATTTCAACAAATCTCTTTAATTTTTTAAAAATATCAAGAAGAAATATATGAGATCAAATACTATAATATCTTGATTTTTGCATAAAAAATCTTAAGTCATAAATTTTAAAAAATCAAGATAAGTCTTGTTCAAATTCAAATCATCAAAATATCAAAATGTCAATATTACTTTCAAGAGATTCAAAATGACATAAACAACTTTATTAATCTCTTAGTGAAAAATCAATAAGATAGAGAAAAAAAATTTAAAAAAAATACTTTTCTCTTTTTAGTTGTTTAAATTCATGTGATTTGTTTCATATAAGCATGCTCAAGTTTTTCATATGAAAACAATACATCATGGTTTAAAATCAAAAGAGTAAATCTCATAATAGAAATCATCAAGATCAATAAACCATAAATTACCCAAAAATCATCATTACTTCAAATCATCATGCATAATTTAAATATAAAATCATCAAGCATTATACGTACATTATTTCATATAAGCATGCTTTTTTTTCATTTATGCTAAATCAAAACATGCATCATTTTTAAAAACTGAAAAAGTCACTTTCATTATGGTAAAAATCGATAGTCCATAAATCACTAAAATCATCATGTATAATTTTGAAATATAAATTTATTAAGCATGATCATTATGTATCACTACTTTGGGCATGACATCAAAACTTGGTTTCAAGTTTTCAAGATATGCATAATTTCATATTATGCATGAAATCAAACCTTTTAACATTTTCATTAAAACATCAAGCATAGTTTCATTAGACATAAATTATTTTCAATTAAAATCAAAAATCAATATGGAAATCAATATGATACACATTATTATTTCTTTAGACAAAAGATTTGATTTATCTTTTTATGTGATTGATTTTATATAAGTATCCTCAAAATTTTCATATGAAAGCCATCCAACAAAACTCGAAAAGCAATACAAAATCATCATAATATACATAATTGTTTATACCATACAAGAAATTAATCACTAGATTTAATTCTAACATTTTATTCCTTTAACATAAAACATGTAATTTTCATTATCATTTTCAAAATTACTAGCATGATCATATTTTTTACATTTTTATTTTTTAACATGTAATTTTCAAGAAAAATAATTATTCTAAACTAAATTAAAATTAACTCATGAAAGTATCATGTAATTTCAAAATAAATTAAAGGCATTTTGATTACCTCATTATCGAATGCCGTTAAGGCGTAGTTTGCCACCTCGCTTTGGTTGGTTTGCTCATCGTCTTCGGATGAGCTTAATTCGTCCCAAAGTTCTTCCTTCTTCTTGCATTCATAGCAAGTAGGTTTGTTCTTTTTAAGTTTATTTTTGTTCTTCAATTCTTGTTTCATAAACTTTTTAAATTTCATAATGAGTTCAGGTTCACCATCAATTGAGCTATTTCTATTTCTATTTAGGTGTTAAACTAAAATAAAAAACCGTGGCTCTATTACCAATTGTTAGGATCAGGAGCATACTAAGAGGGGGGGGTGAATTAGTGCAGCAGTAAGATAACGAGGTTTAAAAACTTTCGTACGATAAAACCATTTCTGACATAAAATCATTTTTGGAAACTTAACTTGAAAGTGAGTTCGTAAAAGTATTGATGGCAGTATGCACTTAAAGAGGTTTGTAGTAAAGATAAATTGCACAAATATAAATGCAAACCAAATTTTAGAGTGGTTCGGTCAACGTGACCTATATCTACTTTCGGCTTCCTCCTCCGACGAGGTCACCAGCATCCACTAGAGGCATTCCTTTAATAAGCGAAGGCCAACCACCCTTTTACAGCTTTTCTCATTTTGACGGGCTTAGGAGGCAACTCTTACAAGCACTCACACTCCTCTTACAAAATTCTAAACTTAGAGTGGATGAGAGAATATCTAAAGAGATTGCAGTAGTGTTTTCTCACTTTTTAATCCTCTATGCTTGTGTATTTTACCCAGGGATGAGAGGGGTATTTATAGGCTTCAAGTTGATTCAAACTTGGAGCCTAAAAACATCTCATCCCGGGTTCCCCGAGCACGGGCGGTACCATCGCTCAGTGTCAGTTTGGCTGACACTATCCTAGGTGGTACCACCACGCTAGCCCCTAATTGGGTTGGCCCAAATCTAATCCCAATTACGTGCTAACTACAATTCTTAAGACATATTCTAAACTAAATAAATCCCTATGTCAATTCTTCTAGTGAACCTCCAACGAACTCTCGGCAATGTTCCAACGGACTCCCGGCAAGCTCCTTGACTTCACGATGATCTTCTTGGTGAGTTCCATCGAGCTTCTCTAGCAAGCTCCGTGACTTCTTGATTGGTTCCTGTAGAACTTTCGACGAACGTCCAGACTTCCGACGAACTCTCGAACTCCCAACGTGATCGCATCCTTGACTCCGAGACTTCATTTTACTCCATGCCTTGCCATCGTAGTTAATCTTGCACATGCAAAATATACTTTGATCTAGACAATTAATACTATGCATTAATCACGTTGTCCGATCATGTCATTGGTTTCTCGACGCTTCGTTCAATTCTTCGGCACATCATCCTCTCTTGTGGCCTATTGCCCAATCAACCAGTTGACTCCGCAACTCTGATATCCTTGGTGTAATACCCGCTCTTCTTGGCCCGATGCCCGAATCCACGGCCCGAAACCTTCTGTCGATACGTCAACCGATCCACCTGCCCGACATCCAATCTTTTGACATGTTTTCTCCGGCACAACATGATTTTTTTTGCTTTAATTATCTCATCCTGATTGAAGCATCTTGCGTCACTCAAAACGCAGATTAAAACATAAACACATATCGATTGGTTTCATCATCAAAATCCGAGATTCAACACTTCAGAACCCCCCCACCAGGTGACATTGATCCAAATTCTACTGCTTTCATTATGATCATGGGCATGATATGGAATATTGCTATGACTTAAAGCAACAAATAAAGGAGTTCATTCTAAAAGGGCATCTCAATTGCTACCTCCATAGAGTTTGGGAGACATCTTCAAGACCATAAGGACTCATTAAATGATAGGTAGACATGATTATGGGGGCTGTGTTAGGAGGTAACAACTCATCCTTTCACAAAAAAGTTGTGTGTGTGAGCCTCGTGCCAAGAGATTTCGCCTAATTGGGGACCCTCACATTATATTTAGGGAGGAGTCTAAACACCTAGACCTAGACTATGATAATTCTCTTGTCATTTCTCTTAGAATTGTCAATACATTAGTGAAGAGAGTCTTGGTGGATATAAGAAGCTCTACCGACATTTTATACTATAAAGTGTTTTAGAAAATTGGATTAATCTATAGCCCATCTCTTCTACACTTATTGGCTTCACGAGATTCGATCACCCTCTTAGGGGTGACAAACTTTTATATCACTTTTAGATCAAGTGACTGTTTAAAGATGGTCATGACTAAGTTTCTGATAGTGAACGTCTTGTTTGCCTATAACGCTATCATTGGTCATCCAACCCTGAATCATCTATGCATGATCGTTTTAACCTACTATGTATGCTGAATCTCAGATTTTAATAATGAAACCAATTGATAATGTTTATGATCTGATCTGCATTTTGAGTGAAGCAGGAAGTTTCGATTAGGGAGAGACAATTAAAGTAGGAAGAATCATGTTGGGTTGGAGTGAAATATGTTAGAGGATTGGATGTCGAGCCGGAGGATCGGTCAACGTATCGACAGAAGGCTTCGGGCCATGGGTTCAGGCATCGGGCTAAGAAGAGCGAAAATTACGCCAAAGAAATCGGAGTTATAGAGGTCAACTAGCCGATTGGGCAATAGGTCGCAAGAGATGACGATGCACCGAAGAATCAAATGAGGCATCGATGAACCAATGACATGCCGAATAACATTTGATTTAGCTTTATAATAATTGTTTAGATTGAAGTAGGTCTTAGGCGTAATTGGGTTGGAATTGGGCCAACTCAATTAGAGTCCAATTGGGCCCAAGTTTGGGTGTGTTGGGTTAAATGAAAGGCCCAAAAAAAGACCCAAATTGGTGGAACCAACGATGGCACAGTCTCCGAGACTGTGTTTGGGCAGTGGTACCATCCAGACACAGTCTCCTAGGTGGTAGTACTGCCTAGTGTCAGTGCTGCAGGCGGTGGTATCGCCAGGACCCGGGAAACCTAAGATGAGACTTTTTTGGATCTAATTTTGAAGCCATTTAGAGTCTATAAATACCTTAGCTATTCTTGCATAGAGCAACAAGAATTAAGCACAAAATTGAGTTGAAAAAGGAGGAAAAATACTTGAGATCAATTAGAAAACTCTCTTAGGATTTAAGATCACTTCTTCCTAGTATTTAGAAGTTCGTCTAAAGGGAGAAGTGAGGTCTAAGAAAGAGAGACTTGTAAGGGTTGTCTCCTAAACTCATGAAAAGGAGAAAGAGTATAAAAAGGTAGTTGATCTTCATCTATTAAAAGAAGATCGTTAGTAGATGCTGGTGGCCTCGACGAAAGAGGAATCGGGAGTGGATGTAGGTCACGACGACCGAACCACTATAAAACTCGGTTTGTATTTACTTCTTGCAATTTACCTTTACTGCAAACTATCTTATTTGCTTTACTTTCTCATTACATTCTTCCGTACATTTTTAAGTTAAACTCATATTTCTAATATGAGCTTTTATCGAACGAAAGATTTTCGAACCGACGTCGTTTTTATGCGCTGCACTAATTCACCCCCCCTCTTAGTGCCGACTCGATCCTAACAATGTGACCTTGAAGTTCTCAATTAGTGTAGGGGTAGGGGAGCTCAAGAGTGACTAGCAGGAGTTCCAACAATGCTACCTTACATCAGCTTCACTTTTCGAAGATAACTTCTCTCTCCATCCAACAATTGGACTCGAGAGAGCTAGCTCCTCAAGTCACTCATCCAAAAGCTGAGGAGACACTTGTGGAGATTTTATTGGACTTTTCTGGGTTGGACTGAACTACTAAGATTTGTTTAACCCTTCCCAAAGAGAAGAAAATTGAGCTCATTAATTTCTACGCCACAATGTAGAGGTCTTCACTTGGACCCTTAGTGATATATTGAGGATTAATCAAACTATGGTTCAACGTCACCTTAACATCAATTTGGAGCACTAGTCCTCCAACACAAGCCCCAAAGGTTCGCCCTAGATTGACAAGTTGTTATTGAGGAGGAAGTTAATAAACTATTGTATGATGATTTAGTCCGCAAGATCCACTACACAACGTGACTCGCTAATATAGTTCTTATAAAAAAGAGTATTGAAAAATGGTGCATATGTGTTGACTACACCAATCATAATAAAGTTTGTTTAAAGAATAGTTACCCTTTGCTTTGGATCGACTAGTTGGTCGATGCAACCTTGGGCCAAGGCTTGAAGATGAACATGCTTGTATTGCTATTAGGTTATGCCTTTTAGATTCAAGAATGTTAAGGCAACATACCAAAGAATGGTAAATAAGATATTTCAAACCTAGATTAAAAGAAACATGAAAGTTATTTATATCTCGATAATATGCTGGTCAAGAGTCGAATATCTAACACTCATCTAATCGACTTGACTAAGACTTTTGCCATACTTAAGATGTTTCAGATGCGACTCAACCCAATGAAGTTTGCCTTTAGGGTCGGTTTCAAAAGGTTTTTAAGTTTTATGGTTCATTGAATGAGAATCGACTCAAAGAAAGTACAAGCTATCATTAACATAAAGCCTTGGACATTCATATAAGAGGTCCAACAATTGACCAAATGGATTGCAGCTTTAATTTGCTTTCTCTTAAGAACTGATTATTGATGTTTACCATTCTTCAAGACGTTATAGTGGACTAAGCAATATTAAGCTGCTTTCGAGCAACTTAAGGAGCACTTGGCAGCACAACCCCAATTGTCTAGTCCCGCCCTCAAGGAAGAACTATGCATATACCTCTCTGTAACACCAGTGGTGGTTAGCTCCATTTTAATTAAGGAGTAGGAGAAAATCTAGAGGCCAATGCATTATACAAGTCATGTCTTATAAGACACAAAGACTCGATACTTAAAACTTCGAAAAGCTTGCATATGCCTTGGTTCTATCTGCCAAGAATCTTTGCCCATACTTCTAATCTAATTATAAAATTATGATGATGGATCAGCCAATGCAACAAATCCTATCAAAGCCCAATTTTACTAGGCATCTCTTGAAGTGGCCAATTTGTAAGGAAATCTAGGAGCGACATCACATGCCCAACGGAAGAACAAATAATCTCCAAATTTTCCAAAGATGTGTTCATTGTCGTGTGAAGATTGGTGTGCAAAATTCGTAAAACTAAAAACCACTCATGAGATATGTGTTACATAGGGAGATTGTATATCCCTAAATCCCTACAGATATGTAGGAGAGGATAAAGGAGGTCAAGCGTCCTTCTCTCTAGTGTTGATCCACACAATATGACTATAATGATGCTCCTCAAATCTCCAAGTCTGCTATCTAAGGAGGAGAAGGGGAGAGGAGAATAGGAGGTGATAACCAAGAAAACCTCTAGCCTATGAGTATTTAGTTCTCTCTTATTTATAGAGGCCCCTTGTCAACTTAACTCTAATGGATCCTGCCTTATTGGGTATTAGATATTCATCCAACTATCCAAGCCTCTTAGACTAGTAGATCTCTATCCAATAATCTCTCATTAGTTTTTATTGAATCTCATCTATAGGATCCAATAATTCAGGAGCTTATTGGATATTCAATAAGATAGGGGGTCCAGCGGATATCTCATATCCAAATATTTACTCGTCGTAATGCCAACCATATGGGTGTGACCCTCTAGGCTCAATATCGAACTGGTAGTGAGTCATACATATTAGAACTCCTTCTGGCTTAGTGAATTATTATCTCCATAATAATTCACTCAATTTATCGACTATGGACATACTATGTTATTACGCTGCAATCCCCAAACGATATAGGGAAATCTAATCTTTTAGACCTATCTGTCCTCAGTTACCATGTATCTAAAGTTCCTCATATATCTAATACCACAGAGACCGTATATCGGGCATGGTACTATCAGGTCCATACAATTTCTACTCGAGTCTCACTCTAATTAAATTCTCCCGAATAACTATTTCTCTCTTAATCCGAATGACCTTGGCCATGGATTTTGTTAGGATCAAGAGTGGCACTAAGAGGGGGGGTGAATTAGTGTAGCAAAAAATTCTTAGATTTTGAAAAATATTTTATATGTTCGATTAAAACTAATTTGGAAAGCTAACAACTTGAACGTATGAGAGCGTAAACATAGTAAAAGCAAGAGGAGGAAAAGAAGCAGTTTGCTATGAAATGATTTGTAGTTAAAGTAAACTACACAAAAGGAAAAGCAAACTAGAATTTAGAGTGGTTCGGTCAATGTGACCTATATCCACTTTCAGATTCCTCCTTGGTCGAGGTCACCAGCGTCTACTAAAGGCCTTCCTTCAATAGACGAAGGCCAACCACCTTTTACAGCTCTTTTCTCCTTTTGTTGGGTTTAGGAGACAACCCTTATAACTTTTTCTCCTTTTTCTTGGATGGTTACAAGGTAAAGAGAGGGAGGAGGAGAACTTTTCTCACTTTTACAACACTTTTAAACCCACAAAGACTTAGATTTTTCCACAAGTATATTAACACTTTGTTACCCTTTTATGCATAAAAGGGTGGGGTATTTATAGGCCCCAATGGCTTCAAAATTGGAGCCAAAAAACTATCTCATCTTGGATTTCTGGGGTACTGGTGGTACCATCACCATTACTGGGCGATACTACCGCTTGCAATTTGACACTAGGTGGTACTATCGCCTGGCAGAGCTCGAAGACCGAGCTCTGGTGATACCACCGCCTGACAAGGGTGGTACCACCATTGGCAGGTAATAACTACCGACGGTACCACCTCCCAGTCTGGGCAGTACCACCGCTTAGACCATCTGGGGGATTGTGTTCCAAGCGGTGCCACCGTTGGATAGAATCCAACAACCTAGTTGGGCCTTATATTTGGCCCAAACCATTCTAGCTCCGAGCCCAGTTAGCCCTCTAACAAAGTTGATGGGATTACCTCCCAAATCAACTCTAATTTTCGTTCTAACTATGATTAAGGCAAGCATGGTCCGGTACGTCGATTTTTCACTCGGCGATCCTCCGACAAACTTCTTGGTAAGTCTTCTGGCGAGCTTCCAATGAACTCCCGACCAACTCTCAGCTAGTCTTCCGGCGTGCTTCCGGTGATCTCCCGATGAGCTTTTAGCAAGTCTTTCAACGTGCTTCCGATGATCTCACGATGAACTCTTAGCAAGCTCCTGGTATATTATCCGAGTCTTCGACTCCGGCCCATCATCTGCTTTATACCTTACTGCTATCATAGTTAATCATGTACACTTATCTTAACACATGGATTAGATCAAATAATTTACCAATTGATTTCATTATCAAAATATGAGATTCAATAATCTCCCCCTTTTTGATGATGACAACCAATTGGTAAAGGAGTTAATCTTAACTCCCCCTATCTATATGCCATAATTGAGAAAAGACTCTCTTGAATTCAAGACCGTTGAATTCAAGCATCAAATTGATAAGTTATACTTATTATCATCATGCACATCATGATTTACCAAATCTAAAGATGATACCATGTATTTGTCGATAGAAATGATGTCAAGGCATGACATCCATTTTCAAGTCCAAATCACAGAAATTTTCAGCATCAAAGTAAGCACGATATTGCATCATCATACTTATCATTTGAAGAGATAACATGAAAATTTTTAGCATCAAAGCATAGAATTACAATCATCAAAGTAAGCAGCATTTTAAGTTTACAACATCAAGGTAAACAACATAGGAGCAGAATAAAAGAGAGGGATTTGAACCACTTCTCTCCTTTGTCATCAACAAAAAGTCATACACAATTATTCAGGTGGTGGCAAGTCAAAATGTCTAAACAGTGTATTGAGTTGTTGATGAATCTACTGCAACTTAGTTAAAATTTGATCTTAGCGTTGTTCAAGTTGATCTTAACGTTATTCAAATCGATCCATCCAAGTTCTTATGTCGTAGATAGTTGAAGGAGGTACTTGCTCTTCTAGAGGTGATGCCTCAAAGGAACCAGTTGGAGGAGATTGATTACCCCTAAAAATTGGTGTTTCGGGTTCTGGTTCAGGTTGGAGGGGATAAGTTCTTCTAGGCATTTTAGTCCATATACCATTTCTGAATGTACATCTCAACCGTCGAAGTAGGTTTCTATTTATGATACTAAATCTATTTAGTTTTATAACTTCTTTATCGAGTGGAATAGCAATATCATAGGCATAGAGTAGTCTTATGATTAAGCCACAATATGGAAGCATCATGTCCTTTTTTGATAGTTCAATCATGTTTTGTTGGATTAGGTAACCAAAACAATTGTTATGTCCCTTCATAATCTAATACATGGTACCTAATTCCATTTGGCTTACTTCATCATGATGATATTTTTTTGGGAGAATGATACTTATTAGGATATGATGAAGTATTTTGGTGCTTAAAGGTAGTAAATGTTCGTAACTTTTTGGAAGAATAATTAAGTCAGGATTACCAAAAATTGTTCCTAAGGCATCAACGTAAATAGTCCCAACTGATTCTTCATCTCATTGTCTTCTAAAATAATACCCTTTTTCTTTTACCGGAATTCCTATGATGTTGCAAATTATACTATCTATAATGGGTATATGATGTCCTAAGAGATAGGTAGATACCTTTTCATTTTCATCTACTTGTAAATTGTTATAAAATAGCCTAACAAGTCTAGGATAGATAGGTTCACTTATTTAAAGGATTGGGAGAATGTCTAGATTAGCAAACCATTGAGTAAGTTCTAAATCATTTAATTCATTTAAATCAACATATTTATCCTTATGAACATGTCTAGACTCTATGGATGAAAATTTTAGGGCATGTTGATTAGAATCGAAAAGTAGGGAGTTATAATCTAATCTCCTCTTCCCTTTGTCCCTAGATGATCTTCTAGAACCTGTTGAGACTACAATTATAAAAACAAATAAGGAGCAAGATTAAGTAATACAAAGGGGAATTAATTTGATTTAGAGAATTCCTTAGCAGTTTATCCTTCTAGTGATCTTCAAAAGGTTGTTGAAGATTGATCCTTGATCTAGTAGGAAGTAGGGATTTTTGAGTTGCTAGAGGGAGAGCAAGATGTTCAAGAGGTTTGGTGCTGTTTGGAGGAGTGCAGAATGTGTTGGGGTCAGTTCTAACACCGGCCCTAATTTGGAATTTATAAAGGGTAGGTTATGGGCGGTGGCATCGCTAATTGGGCAGTGCTACCGCCTACAACTCCTAATAGTTGGCGGTAGAACCGCTAGCTGGGTGATGCTATCGCCTGCAATATGTGACAATTGGTGGTGCTATCGCCAGTTGGGCGGTGCCACCGCCTACAGGCAATGACCACTGCTTATACAATACACACATTCACACACATAAATTCACATCATAAGAGGAGTATATTCTTGTCAAAAATTCATACTCAATCATCATATTAAACTCGTACGAAAAATACATACTATAAGTTCATGATTCATCATATAAAATTTGTACGCAAACATTGGATAGAATGTGTATGATCAAATTCATATGGTTCATGGCGTATACTATGAGTTCATGATTCAAGTAAGAGTTTTTGTAAAATAAAAATCGAGAAAGTCAGGAAAACCAATTTCAATAAATTCATGCATTCAGACAATTTAACATCCCTAATTCCCTTCTAATGAAATCAAATTATTCTTCACTTAAGGGTTTTGTAAAGATATCAGCCAATTGATGTTTTGTATCAATAAATTCTAAGTTTACATCATGATTATTATTAACAAGGTGATGCCTAATGTCAATGTGTTTAGTTCTTGAGTGATGAATAGGATTTTTTGCTGAACATATTGCACTAGTATTATCACACTTTATATGTATATTTTTTAGGTCAATTCCATAATCCTTTAAAGTATTTTTCATCCATATAACTTGAACACAGCATGCACCTGCAGCTATATACTCAACTTTGGTTGTAGATAATGCAACCGAGTTTTGTTTCTTAGAAGACCAAGAAACGAGTGCGTGTCCTAAAAATTGACATGTTCCGGATGTGCTTTTTCTATCTAATCTACATCTAGCAAAATCTACATCAGCATAACCAAGAAATTCAAAATTCTTAGATTTTGGATACCATAATCCTAGTTTAGGAGTTCCTTTTAGGTATCTAAATATCCTTTTAATAGTTTTTAAATGAGATTGCTTAGGGTTATATTGAAATCTAGCATAAAGTCCTACGCTAAACATAATGCCTGATCTAGTTGCGATGAGGTAAAGCAAACTGCCTATCATACCTCTATAAGCTTTTTGATTAAAGCTTTCTCCACTTTCGTCAATATCTAACTTGGTGGAGGTTCTCATAGGAATATTGATTGCTTTTGAACTATCCATCTTAAACTGTTTTAGCAAATCTAATGTATATTTTGTTTGGTTAAGAAAAATACCATTACTAAATTATTTGATTTGTAAGCCTAAGAAGAAGGTTAGTTCTCCTAGTAGACTCATTTCAAATTCTAGACTCATGCTTGTGGCAAATGATTCACATAAGGATTCATTTGTAGAACAAAAAATAATGTCATCATCATAAATTTGAATAATAAGAAAATCATTTTAAAATTTTTTAATAAACAATATAGTATCGACCTTACCTTTAGAGAAATTATTATGAATTAGAAATGAGCTAAGTCTTTCATACCAAGCCCTTGGGGCTTGTTTCAATCCATAGAGAGTTTTAGTCAATTTAAACACATGATTAGGAAAATTATCATTCTCAAATCCAGGAGGTTGTTTAACATAAAATTATTACTACTAGCATAGTCAATGAGCATCTTTATGGTTTCTAATCGTGCCACAGGAGTGAAGGTTTCTTCATAATCGATACCTTCTT
The DNA here is from genome assembly GCA_004837865.1 of Musa balbisiana. NCBI lineage: Eukaryota > Viridiplantae > Streptophyta > Magnoliopsida > Zingiberales > Musaceae > Musa > Musa balbisiana. The sequence goes on along the minus strand of CM017190.1, from coordinate 24,421,529 downwards.
CTTGGTTGAAACCCTTGGCCACTAATCTAGCCTTGTTTCTAACCACGATACCAAATTCATCTTATTTGTTTCTAAAGACCCATTTAATACTAATAACTAAATGGTCATTTGACCTTGGAATAAGCTTCCACACCTCATTTCTCTTAAACTGATTCAATTCTTCTTGTATTGCGATGACCCATGAATCATTTTTCATGGCATTGTCAATGCATTTAGGTTCAATTTGGGAGAGAAAAGCGGCGTTGACACAAAAAGTTTTAAGAGAAGAATGAGTTTGAACCCCTTTTGATGTGTCTCATATAATTAGCTCCTTAGGATAAGTATCTATATACTTCCATTCCTTCGGTAAGGAAGGTTCGGAAGAAGATACATCCAAGTTGCTAAATGGAAAAGGGAATCATTTAAATTCAAAGTATCAAAATTAAGATCATCATCAAAAATATTTTTCTTAACTTCGGAAATTTCATTAAAAACAACATGAATAAATTTTTTTATAATTAAAGTTCTTTTATTAAAGATGCAAAAGCCTTTGAAATAGAAAAATAACTAAGAAAAATTCTTTCATTGGATTTTGTATCAAACTTTCCTAAGGTATCTTTTTTATTCAAAATAAAACATTTACAGCCAAAAACTTTAAAATATGAAATGTTGGGTTTTTTATTATTCCACAATTTATAAGGAGTTTTAGAAAGTAATGATCTTACTAGAACTCTATTCATGATATAGCATGTCGTATTTATGGCTTCGGCCCAAGAGTATTTGGGTAGGCTATGTTCGTTTAACATGGTTCTTGCAATTTCTTATAAGTTTCTATTTTTTCTTTTTACTACTCCATTTTATTGAGGATTTCTTGGAGTAGAGAAATTATGGTTATATCCATTAGATTCATAAAAGTCTTGGAAATCACAGTTTTGAAATTCACCATCATGATCACTTCGAATTGATGAAATCATAAAACCCTTCTCGTTTTGAACAAGTTTACAAAACTTAGAAAAATATCTAAAGCATTTACTTTTATGTGCTAAGAAATAAGTCCACGTGTATCTACTATAATCATCCACAATGACAAAGGCATATTTGCTACCTCCTAGGCTTGATGTAGCAATTGGTCCGAACAAGTCCATATGGATCAATTGCAATAGTCTAGAGGTACTTATTTGGTTCTTTGATTTGAAACTACTTTTTATTTATTTTCTTAGTTGACATGCATCATATATATTGTCTTTAATGAACTTAATATGAAGAATTCCTCTCACAAGTTCTTTAGATGAAATTTGAGAGATTAGTTTCATGCTAACATGACCTAATCTCCTATGTCAAAACCTAGCATCATCATTTAAAATCGAAAAACACATCTCATTACAAAGATCATCAATTTTGATAGTGTATACATTATTTTGTTTTAAGGCAACCATAGATGTATTTTTATGTGGTTTTTCAATAATGCAAGCATTAGATTCAAATCTAATGATATATCCTTTATCACATAATTGACTAATACTCAAAAGATTATGCTTTAAACCATCAACTAACAATACATCTTCAATAAAAAGATTAGATTTGTTACCTATGATTCCTTTGCAGATGATTTTACCCTTGTTGTTATCTCCGAATGTGACATATCCTTCGTCTAGGCTAGTGAGCTTAGAGAAATGAGATGGATCTCCGGTCATATGCCTTGAGCATCTACTATCAAGGTACCATCTCTTGTTCCTAGCTTGTGATGGTATATTTTTCTATAAAAAAGGATGATTTTTAGGTACTCATTTGACCTTGGGTGCCTCAAAAATTGATCTGCATATCTTATCATGTTGTATTGAGTCATCTGAGGTTCTTTTAGGAACACAAATCAATCTATGTGGACTATATCTTTTAAGTGGACATTTATAGGTAATATGTCCGAGTTTGCAACAAAAGTTACATTTGGTGTGAGGTGAAACATGCAAGGTCAGGCCTTTAACAAAGGTGGTCAGATTTTGGTGAGAGCTACTCACAAATCCGATTTCGTCTCTCCTTAGTAAGGATCATGTTCAAGGACTTGCTACCAACCTCAAACTTTTCTAAGGTTTATTTGAGTAGCAAGTTTTCCTTTCTAAGTGTTTCTACTTCATGGCATTTTGTTTAGAGAGCTAAGCTATTTTCATGCTCAATTTTTAATCTATCAAAATCACTAACAAGAGAAGTATGTTCCATTTTCAAAAAGTTATACTTTTTACTCAAGGTTCTATATTCATCAAACAATTCATAAAAAGTACTTAAAAGCTTATCAAAAGATAAATTTGCATCTAATGAACTTGTTAACTCATCTCCAATGGCCATTAGTGCGTAGTAAGCAACTTGCTCGGTGTTGGTTGGCTCCTTTTCTTTGGATGCACTTGAGTCGTCCCATGTTGCTTTAAGAGTCTTCTTCTTTGGTTGCCTCTTCTTGGCTAGGGGAAATTCGCTCTTGTAATATCTCGGCTTCTTGCATTCGTAGCATATTACTTGATCTTTCTTGGGTTCAAATTTATTTTTAGTGTCATTTTTAATTTTTTTATGAATTTTTTAAAATTTCTTGTTAAGAGTGCCAAGTCTTCATCAAGGTCCTCATCACTTGAGTTTTCTTTCAAGTGATCTTCTTGGGTTCTTAGTGCCATATCCTTCCTGGTTTTTGGAAGGGTGTCCTCAAGCTCTTTATGAGCTTTACAAATTATCTCATAGGTCATTAGTGACCCAATTAGTTCTTCGAGAGGAAAATTATTTAGATCTTTGACCTCTTAAATGACTGTTACTTTAGGGTCCCAACTCTTTGGAAGGGATCTTAAAATTTTATTAACAAGTTCAAAATCCGAGAAACTTTTATCAAGTCTTTTTAGACCATTGATGACATACATAAATCGAGTGTACATGTCTCCAATGGTCTCACTTGGTTTCATCCGAAACAACTCATAAGTTTACACTAAAAGATTAATTTTTGACTCCTTCACTCTACTAGTGCCTTCATGAGTCACTTTGAGTATGTGCCAAATATCAAAAGTCATTTCACAAATCAACACTCAATTAAACTCATTTTTATCTAATACATAAAACAAGGCATTCATAGCCTTGGCATTTAAAGTGAAAGTCTTCTTCTCTAACTCATTCCAATCGTTTATTGGAAGAGAAGACTTTTGAAAACCATTTTCGATAACGTTTCATAGCTCAAAATCCATTGAAATTAGGAAGATCCTCATTCTAGTTTTTCAATATGTGTAACCCATCCCATTGAACATGGGTGGACATGTAATTGAATGACCCTCTTGGTTGCCGGCAAATACCATCTCTCTTGGGTTTTAAACCAAATGAGAGTGAACCTTACTCTGATACCAAAATTTAGGATCAAGAGCAGCACTAAGAGGGGGGGGGGGGGTGAATTAGTGTAGCAAAAAATATTTAGATTTCGAAAAATATTTCGTATGTTTGATTAAAACCAATTTGGAAAGATAACAACTTGAATGTATGAGAGCGTAAACGTAGTGAAAGTAAGAGGAGGAGGAGAAGCAGTTTGCTATGAAATGATTTACAGTTAAAGTAAATTGCATAAAAGGAAAAGCAAACCAGAATTTAGAGTGATTCGGTCAATGTGACATACATCCACTTTCGGATTCCTCCTCCATCAAGGTCACCGGCGTCCACTAAAGGCCTTCCTTCAATAGGCGAAGGCCAACCACCTTTTATAGCTTTTTTCTCCTTTTGCCAGGTTTAGGAGACAACCCTTACAACTTTCTCTCCTCTTTCTTGGATGGTTACAAGGCTAAGAGAGGGAGGAGGAGAACTTTTCTCACTTTTACAATATTTTTGAACCCCCAAAGACTTAGATTTTTCCACAAGTATATTAGCACTTTGTTACCCTTTCATACAGAAAAGGGTGGGGTATTTATAGGCCCCAATGGTTTTAAAATTAGAGCCAAAAAATTATCTCATTCCGGATTTCCGATGTACTGGCGGTACCACCGCCATTATTAGGCGATACTATCACTTATAGTCTGACACTAGGCGGTACTACTGCTCAGTTTGGGTGGTACTATCGCCTGACAGGGCTTAGAGATCGAGCTCTGGCGGTACTACCGCTTGACAAGGGCAGTACCATCGTTGGCATGTAATAACTGCTGGCGGTACCACCTCCCAGTCTGGGTGGTGGTTGCTGGCGGTACCACCTCCCAGTCTGGGCGGTACCACCTCCCAGTCTGGGCGGTACCACCGCCCAGACCATCTGGGGGACTGTGTTCTAGGTAGTGCAACCGCTAGACAGAGTCCAGCAACTTGGTTTGGCCTTGTATTCGGCCCAAACCATCCTAGCTCTGAGCCCAGTTGACCCCCTAACAGAGTTGATGAGATTACCTCCCAAATCAACTATAATTTTTGTTCTAACTATGATTAAGTCAAGCATGGTCTGGTACGTCGATTTTTCACTTGGCGATCCTTCGGTGAACTTCTCGATGAGTCTTCTGGCAAGCTTCCCGACCAACTCTCAGCTAGTCTTCTAGCGTGCTTCCGGTGATCTCTCGATGAGCTTTCAACGAGTCTTTTAGTGTGCTTCCGATGATCTCACGATGAACTCTCGGTGAGCTCCTGGTATTATCGTTCGAGTCTTCGACTCTAGCCTATCATCTGTTTTACGCCTTACTGCTATCGTAGTTAATCTGCATACTTATCTCAACACATGGATTAGATTAAATAATTTACCAATTGATTTCATCATTAAAATTTGATATTCAACATATTTGTCTGAGCAAGAACACATGAGATATTCCTCTCATGACACTGAGAGTAGATGATCATTTATCGATACTCAATAGCCCTTGTAAGGTTGGCTGCCACTCCCGATGACTGATTGTACTATATTTAAAACTTCTAGGTCTATAAGTCCCATATCAAAGAGTGGAGTACTCATACAAGACATCCTTGGTGTCTTAAGTCTAAGGACTAGTTACACTACTAGGATGACAGAATCACTGTCTAACAATAAGGTATCACCAACCATCTAGCATTCCGTGAATAAATCAATCAGTAAACTCATTCTGAGCACTTGCACTGTATCCCTAGTGTCCCCACATGAGTAACTATGAGACCAGCTGCCTCACTCATATAGATTTGTATACAACACACTAATCTATTAGGTTATTTCAATGTCTCTCTCGAATAACCTATGACCGGGATTATTTAGGGTCTATGTTTAAAGGCAAATTGGTCTTATTATCATGATCTCATTATTGAATCTCGGATTTTGATGATGAAATTAATTAGTAAATTATTTGATCTAATCTATATGTTGAGAAAAGTGTACAGGATTAACTACAATAGCGATCAAGGCATAAAACAAAACAAAGTGTCGTAATCAAGATTGAGAATTCGTTGGGAGTTCAAGAGTTCGTCGCGAGTCTGGAGGTTCGTCGGAAGTGTCATCGGAATTGACCGAGAAGTCCAGGAGCTTACCAAAGAAGCTCATTGGAACTCCCCAAGGAGATCATCGGAAGTCCATCAGAAGATCGTTGGAAGCTCGCCGGAAGAAACCTATGTTGAATCTCGGATTTTGATGATGAAACCAATTGATAGTGTTTATCTGATTTGTGTTTTAAGTGTAGGAAGCTTCAATCAAAGAGAGACAATTAAAGTAGGAAGAATCATGTTGGGCCGAAGTGGAACATGTTAGAAGATTGGACGTCAAGCCGAAGGATTGGTCGACGTGTCGGCAGAAGACTTCGGGCCGAGAATTCGGACATCGGGCCAAGAAGAGCAAAAATTACACTAAGAAAATCGGAGTTGCAGAGATCAATTGGCCGATTGGGCAATAGGCTACAAGTGAGGATGATGTGTCAAAGAATCGGACGAAGTGTCGAACCAATGACATGACTGAACAACATTTGATGAGCTTTGTAATAATTATCTAGATTGAAGTAGGTTTTAGGTCTAATTGAGTCGATATTGGGGTGAAACAATATTAAATCAATTAGGGGCCAATTGGGCCTAAATTGGGAGTGATTTGGGCTCATTGGGAGGCCCATTCAATGACCCAAATGATGGGCCAAGCGGTGGCACCGCTGGAACAAGCAGTAGAACCGCTTGTGAGTTGAAAAACTTGAAAAACTCGATCTCTAAGGCTGTCAGGCGATGGTACCACCAGACTGGGTAGTGGTACCGCCCAATGTCAGGCTGCAGGTAGTGGTACCGCCCATTACAGGCGGTGGTACCGCCCTTACCCTGAAATCTCAGAGATTTGAATTTTGGGCTCCAAATTTAAATACATTTGGGGCCTATAAATACCCCACTCTTTCCTGCTTAGAAAAGTAAGAATTGGGTAGAAAGGGAGAAAGAATCCTTGATGAAAAAGAGTTGAAAAAGCTTGAAAAGTGTTGAGTGTTCCCCTCCACCTCTTAGAGTTTAGAGTTCATTCTAAGAGAAGTGTGAAACTTGTAAAGATTCTCTCCTGAGTCTGTCAAAAGGAGAATAGAGTTGTAAAGAGGTAGTTGGTCTTTGGCTATTGAAGGAAGATCGATAGTAGATGTTGGTGGCCTTGACGGACGAGGAATCGGGAGTGGATGTAGGTCACGACGATCGAACCACTTTAAAATCTGGTTTGCATTTATTTTGAGCAAATTACTTTCATAGCAAACTTCCTCCTTACTTTGCTTTCAAAGTTAAGCATTTCTGAAATGGGTTTAATCGAAATGAAAGTTTTTTCGAAATCAACGATTTTATCGCTGCACTAATTCACCCTCCCCTCTTAGTGCCACTCTTAATCCTAACGATTCGTATCAGAGCCTCGTATTTTCAATTTGGTTTAACACTCAAGAGAAATAACTCTTTTTGGCTTTCAGGAGGGCATTTCTATTGTTCATCCTCCTATGTTTAATGGGACAGACTATATATATTGGAAAACTCGAATGAGAATTTTTTTGCTTTCTTTATATTTAAATTATGGAATATTATTGAAAATATATTTCTAAATATTGGCCTTCTTTACTAATAGAGTAAAAGATTCGAATATCAATCTTTTAATGCATGATTTTGAACTATTTCGAATGAAATCGAGCGAGACTATTGGAGACATGTACACCTGTTTTATGGATGCCGTCAATAGTCTAAAAACACTTACTAAAAGTTTTTCGAAATCAACGATTTTATCGCTGCACTAATTCACCCTCCCCTCTTAGTGCCACTCTTAATCCTAACGATTCGTATCAGAGCCTCGTATTTTCAATTTGGTTTAACACTCAAGAGAAATAACTCTTTTTGGCTTTCAGGAGGGCATTTCTATTGTTCATCCTCCTATGTTTAATGGGACAGACTATATATATTGGAAAACTCGAATGAGAATTTTTTTGCTTTCTTTATATTTAAATTTATGGAATATTATTGAAAATATATTTAAGAGGCCTTCTTTTCTAAATGAAATATTGGAATGATTTGTGCTTTGAGTAAAAATGAGTTTAATTATGTTTCTATTTGCAAAATGGCTTTCGATATTTAGTATACTCTTGAAACTATACATGAAGGCACTAATAGAGTAAAAGATTCGAATATCAATCTTTTAATGCATGATTTTGAACTATTTCGAATGAAATCGAGCGAGACTATTGGAGACATGTACACCTGTTTTATGGATGCCGTCAATAGTCTAAAAACACTTACTAAAAGTTTTTCGAATGTTGAACTTGTTAATAAAATTTTATGTTCACTTTCTAAAAAATTAAGATTCTAAAGTAACGGCCATTCAAGAGGCTAAGAATTTGAATACTTTCCCTCTCGAAGAACTTATCGGGTCATTAATGACCTATGAGATGACTTATAATGCTCATGAAGAGCTTGAGAATAACTTTCCAAAGAACAGGAAGGATATGACATTAAGAACTCATGAAGACCACTTGAAAGAAAATTCAAGTAATGAGGACTATAATGATGGCTTTGCACTTTTGACAAAAAAATTCTTAAACAAAAATCAAAAAATAAAAATAAACTTAAAAAGAACATAAATTGGGATGAAACGAATGCATCCGAAGACAAGGAGCAAACCGATGAAAACGAAGTGGCAAACTACACCTTAACGGCTTTCAACAATGAGGGAAACAAGTCAAACAAAACTCCTTTACTTTATTTTGAAATTACTTGATGATTTTTTTTCATGAGTTATTTTTAAATTAGCTAGTAAAAATACAAATAAAAAATGTAAAAATTATATCATGCTTCTTTTTCTAGCTATTTTGAAAAATTAATCATAACAATTAAATGTTTTATGAAAATATAACAAAAATGTTAATCTAATGCTTGTACACCTAGTATATTTAATCTTATGTATGTGTTTAAGAAGCAATAATGTGTATTATGTTGATCTCTATATTGCTTTTCGATTTTTGATTGAAGAGGCCTTATATTTAATGTGTTGTATTTTTGGTCTTGATGATTTTCAATTTTGATTATGCTTTACGTTTAATGAAACAATGCTTGATATTTTAATGAAAATGTTAAGAGGTTTATATCATGCTTAATGAATTTATATTTAATTATGCATGATGATTTGAATTAATGATGATTTTTGGATGATGTATGGTTTATTGGGATTTCTATGATTTTCGTATTGCTTTTCGATTCTAAATAATAAAGGATGGCCTTTGTATGAAAGACTTAAATATAAAATCAATCACAAAATTTGGAACAAAAGGAACTTGAGCTATTTTTAATCTTATAAGAATCTATCTACGTTGCTTTTATTGAATTTTTTGAAAAGTGATTTTGATGATGATTTTGGATTTCTTTTCATATAATTCATTTTTAATAATAAGATGATATATCCAATAAAATCATTTATTGATATTTGTGACTTGAGATGTATTTTATATAAAATATCTTTTCTTGATTCACATATGATTTACTTGTCTAAGAGAGGATTTATAATTTGAGATTTATTTGAATCAAGATATCTTATTTGATCTCCTATGATTCTATTTATTATTTACTAAACAGGAGATTTATCATGATGATTCATTCACGAATTAATCTTTCATATTAATATCCTTCATATCATGATTTTTATATGACTCTTTTGTAATTATGATTTGTATATCTCTTAATATAATTGAATCATTCATTAAAAAAAAGGGGGAGAGAGTAATGAATCTATCTATGTATTTTTTATGAATATCTTGAAAATGATTTTGATTTGACAATTTGAATTTGAATGAGGTTTTATCTTGATTTTTCGAGGTTTATAACTTTAGATTTCTTATGCATGAATCAAGATATTATATCATTTAATCTCGTATGTTTCTTTTTACTATTTATAAAAGAAGAGATTTGTTGAAATAAATCATGTCTTATGGCATTCATGATTTAATATTAATATCTTTCATGATATGATTTTTATTATGTATAATTCCTGGTACTTAAGAAGTATATTTCATCATCAAATTTTTCTTGTTATCCTTCATATGATGCTATGAAATTATGCATGAAATACTCATGAAATTATATAAATAAGAAGTTATGATCATGTATGATAGGATGTAATAAATTTTGACATTTTTGATATCATCAATTTTCAAATTATTACAAAGATAAAGTATCATGACATATTGAAATAAGGTATCATTTAAGAAAATGATAATTATTGATTTGGAATGATGTATGCTACACTTATGATTTTTTTAAAATAATGTAAAAGTCAACAATTATCATTTTCTTAAATGATACCTTATTTCAATATGTCATGATACTTTATCTTTGTAATAATTTAAAAATTGATGTAAAGGGAAATGATTTGCATCATTGTATTTTTATTTCCTTCTTTTTGACAATGACAAAGGGGGAGCTTAAGATGCAAAATTTGGAAACTTGCACATTACAAAAAAAAAAAAAACTTCCTAGCTTGCTCATCTTAAAAGATACAAAAATTTTGCCAACTTTCATATATGAAAAACTTGCTAGTTTGCATGATGTAAAACTTGTTAAAATTCTAAATTTGCTAGTTTACAAATTGCAAGGAGAAGAACTTGCTATCTTGAACATCACTAAAAATTGCTAGTTTGTAATCTCAAGAGTAGCAAAAGTGCTGCCTATCCCAAGACGCACAAATGCAAACTTGCAAAATTTATAATCTTGCACATCTTTAAAATTAATGATGATTTGGTGATTATGCATGCTCTAAAATGATATAAAATTTGCTAACTTGTATGTTGTAAAATGATGAAAAATTGTTGCTATCTTTTATGTTGCAAAACTTGCATATTTCTAAAAATATGTTGCTTGCTAAATGCACTTCTCCTTTTTGTTGATGACAAAGGGGGAGAAGTATGATGATGTTATGCATGATTTTATGATGACATGTTGTTTGGATTTTTGAATTCAAGTGTTCTATCAATATGGCATATTGATAGGGTGAGTTAAGGTTAACTCCATCATCAATTGGTTGTCATCATCAAAAGGGGGAGATTATTGAATCTTGGATTTTGATGATGAAACCAATTGATAGTGTTTATCTGATTTACGTTTTGAGTGTCGCAGGAAGCTTCGATCAAAGAGAGACAATTGAAGCAGGAAGAATCATGTTGGGCCAGAGTGGAACATGTCAAAAGATTGGACATCGAGCCGGAGGATCGGTCGACGTGTCGGTAGAAGACTTCGGGCCGAGAATTTGGGCATCGAGCGAAGAAGAGCGGAAATTGCACCAAAGAAATTAGAGTTGCAGAGGTCAACTACTTGATTGGGCAATAGGCCGCAAGAGAGGACGATGTGTCGAAGAATTAAACGAAATGTTGAACCAATGATATGACCGGACAACATTTTATGAGCTTTGTAATAATTGTCTAGATCGAAGTAGGTTTTAGGTCTAATTGAGTCTATATTGGGGTGAAACAATGCCAAATCAATTAGAGGCCAATTGGGCCTAAATCGGGGGTGATTTGGGCTCATTGTGAGACTCATTCAATGACCCAAATGTTGGGCCAGGCGGTGGCATCGCCAGAACAGGCGGTAGAACCGCTTGTGAGTTGAAAAGCTCGAAAAACTCGGTCTCTGAGGCTATCAAGTGCTAGTCATAGGTGCCCAGCAAGCCAATCACACGAGTGATGGCACGTGTGACTTGACACATAATCGTTTTTACTTATTATATTTTGGTATTTATCATTTTATATATTGTTTATTGCATATATACATGTATATATTGTGATGTCCTTGGATCTGTGCAATGGGAATCGGATCGTGATGAGATCACGATAATGAGACCGATTCACCTTTAAACACAGATCCTAAATAATCCCGGTCATAGGTTACTCGAGAGGGACATCGTGATAACCAGACAGACTGGTGTGCTGTATACTCATCCATATGATGGATGCAGTTGGTCTCATAGCTGTTCGTGTGGGGACACTAGGGATACAGTATAGGTGCTCATTGGAGAATGAGTTCACTAATTGATCCGCTTACGGAATACTGGATGGTTGATGATGCCTTATTGTCAGATAGCAATTCCGTAGTCCTAGTGGTGTAACTGGTCCTTAGACTTGAGACACCAAGGATGTCCTGTATGAGTGCTCCACTCTTTGATACCAGACTTATAGGTTTGGCTGTCCCAGATCTAGTACAGTTGGACATTGGGAGTGACAGTCGACCTTACGAGGGCTATTGAGTGTCGATAGAGGATCATTCACTCTCGGCGTCATGAGAGGAATATCCTATGTGTTCTTGCTCAGACAAATCCCTGGCCAGGGTCATTCGGGTTGAGAGAGAAAGAGTTCTCCCGGAGAATTCGATTAGAGCGAAACTCGAGTAGAAATCGTATGGGTCTAACAGCACCATGCTCGATATACAATCTCTAGGATATTAGATGGATAAGAGACTATAGGTACACGATAACTGAGGACAGATAGGTCCAATGGATTGGATTCCCCTGTATCGTTTAGGGACTACGGTGTAGTGGCCTAGTACGTCCGTAGTCGATGAGTTGAGTGAATTATTATAGAGATAATAATTCACTGAGCCAGAAGGAGTTCTGATAGCTATGACTCACGGCCAGCTCGATATTGGGCCTAGAGGGTCACACACATATGGTAGGCGTTGCGATGAGTAGAGGTTCGGATATGAGATATCCGCCGGAGCCCCTATCTTATTGGATATCCAATAAGCCCCTGAATTATTGGATCCCATGGACGAGATCCAATAAAAGCCCATGAGAGATTATTGGATATTGATCCACTAATCTAAAAGGTTTGGATAATTGGATGCAGATCCAATACCCATTAGAGGAGGATCCATTAAGGTTTGACAGGGGGCCTCTATAAATAGGAGGGATTCAGAGCCTCATAGGCTAGAGCCTTTGCTTGCCTCTTCTATTCTCCTCCCCCTCTCCACCTCAGAGTAGGCTTGAAGTTTTTTGAGGAGCGTCGTCGCAGCCCTGCTGTGTGGATCACCGCTAGAGAGGAGGATGCTTGACCTCCTTCATCCTCTCCTAGAGATCTGTAAGGAAACATGGATATACGATCTCCCTAGGTAACACAATTTACCTTATACGTAGTTTTTTTTGTGGATTTATGCGCACCAATCTTCGCACGACGATGAACATCCTTTTGGGAAATTGGGGATTTTGTTTTTCTTGATCTTCCGCTGCGCATGTGATGTCGCCCCCAGATTTCCCAACATCAAGCCCTTGAAAAATTGAGGGCTATAAATACCTTTTACTTCTCAGTTGGTAAAGCACAGATAAGTGATAAAAACTGAACTAAAACTATAGTAAAATAGCTTGCAAAAATTAAGAGTTCACCTCCATCGTTTCTATATGTGAAAGTTTATAAAAGGATAGTGAGCTATTGAATCTCATATTTTGATAATGAAACCAATTGATAATTGTTTATGATTTAATCTACATTTTGAGTGATGCAGGATGCTTCGATTAAGATGAGACAATTAAAGCAGAAAAAATCATATTGTGCTGGAAGAAAACATGTCAGAAGATTGGACATCGAGTCGGAGGATCAGTCAACGTATCGACAGAAGACTTCAGGCCATGGATTCCGGCATTGGGCCAAGAAAAATAGATATTGTGCCAAGGATATCGGAGTTGCGGAGTCAACTAGCCGATTGGGTAATAGGTCTCAAGAGAGGACGATGTGCCGAAAAATCGGACGAAGCATCGAGGGACTAATGACATGTCGGACAACATAATTAATGCTTAGTATTAATTGTCTAGATCGAAATTTGTTTTTACATGTGCAGTATTAACTATAATAGTAAGACATAAAGCAAAATGAAGTCTCGGAGTCTAGGACGTGATTTCGTTGAAAGTTTGAGAGTTCGTTAGAAGTCCAAACGTTCGCCGGAACTAGCCGAGAAGTCCAGGAGCATACCGGAAGAAGCTTGTCTGAACTCACCAAGAAGATCGTCGTGAAGTCCAGGAGCTTACCAGGAGTCCGCCGGAACATTACTGAGAGATCGTCGGAAGTTCGCCGGAAGAAACTAGACTTATGGACTTGTTTAGCTTAGAATATGTCTTAGGAATCATAGTTAGTACGTAATTGAGTTTGGATTTGGGCCAACCCAATTAGGGGCCAGTTGGGCCCATGTAAGGACTGTGTTGGGCCCAATGAGAGGCCTAAACAATGACCCAAGAGTTTTCTTGCGGTACCACCGCCTAGACACGGCCTCCGAGACGCTGCAAGTGGTGGTACTACTGGTATGGGCAGTGGTACCACCCAGACACAGCCTCCGAGAGGCTACAAGCGGTGGTACCGCCCAAACACAACCTCTAAGAGGCTGTAGGCGGTGGTACCACCCAATGCAGTGTCAGTGTCAGACTGACACTAGCGGTGGTACCGCCCAGCATGGGTGGTGGTACCGCCTGCACCCAGGAAACCCAGGATGGAAAATTTTTAGGCTCCAAGTTTGAATCCACTTGAAACCTATAAATACCCCTCTCATCCCTGGTTCAAGAACACAAGCATAGAGAGTTTTAAAGTGAGAAAACACTATAGAAATCACTTGAGAAATCCCTCCTCTAGCTTAAACTTAGAATTCTATTTAGAAAGGAGTGTGAGTGCTTGTAAGGGTTATCTCCTAAACCCGGTAAAAGGAGAAGAGGGGTGTAAAAGGTGGTTGGTCTTCGCCTATTAAAAAAAGACCGATAGTGGATGCCAGTGGCCTTAGCGGAAGAGGAATCAGTGGAGTAGATGTAGGTCATGATGATCAAACTATTATAAAATTGGCGTGTTCTCTGGTTTGCATTTACTTCCTGCAATTTACATACTACAAATTGAATCTTTATTTGCCTACTGCATTCACTTTATAAACGTACGCTTTCAAAGTTATTACCTTTACGAAACGGTTTTTCGTCGAAATTAGTTTTTATCATACGAAGGTTTTTTAAATCGATGTTATTTTACCACTGCACTAATTCACCCCCCCTCTTAGTGACGACCCTGATCCTAACAATTGGTATCAGAGCCTCATTTTTCTCATTTGGTTTAACACCCAAAGAGAAATGGCTCTTTTCGGCTTTCAAGAGGGTCACTCTCTCATTCTTCCTCCCTTCTTCAATAGGATGGACTACACATATTGGAAAACTCGAATGAAAGTTTTCTTGCTTTCTTTGGATTTGAACTTATGAAACATTATCAAATTCGATTTTAAAAGGTTTTCTCTTGCAATGAAAGATTGAAATGATTTGGAGAAGAAGACTTTTTCTTTACATGTTAGACTATGAATGCTCTATTTTACGCCTTAGATAAAAATGAATTCAATCAAGTTTCTTTATGCGAAACGACTTTCGATATTTGGCACTTTCTCAAAATCACACACGAAGGCATAAATAGTGTTAAGGATTCTAAAGTTAATTTTTTAATACACGATTTTGAACTGTTTCATATGAAACCAAGAGAAACTATTGGAGACATATACACCCATTTTATGGATGTCATCAATGGTTTAAAATCACTTGGTAAAAGTTTTTCAGATTTTGAACTTGTAAACAAGATTTTACGATCGCTTTCTAAAACTTGGGACTCTAAAGTAACGGTCATACAAGAGGCTAAAAACCTAAATAACCTTTCACTCAAAGAACTAATTGGATCTTTAATGACCTACGAAATGAACAATATGACAAAAAGGAAAATCGAGAGCAACCTTCCAAAGAACAAAAGAAGGATTTTGGACTTAGAACAATTGAAGACCACTTGAGAATAAGCTCAAGTGATAGTGAACTTGAACTTCTCACTATGAAATTTAAAAAATTTATAAAACAAAAATTAAAGAAAAAACTTATAAAGAATGGGACTACTTGCTATGAACGCAAGAAGAAGGAAGCACTTTGGGATGAATCGAGCTCCTCCGAAGATGAGGAGAAAATCAACAAAGGTAAGGTGGTAAATTATGCCTTAACGGCTTTCGATGATGAGATAATCAAAATACCTTTAATTTATTTTGAAATTACATAATACTTTTTCATAAGTTATTTTAGTTTAGAAAAATTTATTTTTCTTGAAAATTGCATGTTTAAAAATGAAAATGCAAAAATTATGATCATGCTAGTAATTTTGAAAATGGTAATGAAAATTACATGTTTAAAAATGAAAATGCAAAAATTATGATCATGCTAGTAATTTTGAAAATTACATGTTTTATGTTAAAGGAATAAAATGTTAGATTTAATCTAATGATGATCCTATGAATGTTTTTCAAGAAGAAATAATATGTATTTTGATGTCTTAATGAAAATGTTAAAATGTTTGATATCATGCTTAATATGAAATTGTGCATGTTATACTTTAAAAACTTAAAACCATGTTTTGATATCATGTCCAAAAGTAGAGATGCGTAATGATCATATTTAATAAATTTATATTTTGAAATTATGCATGATGATTTTTGTGATCTTTGCCGTAATAAAAGTTCTTTTTCGATTTTAAATGTTAATGCATGTTTTTGGCATAAATAAAAAAGGTATGCCTCTATGAAATAAATCACATGAATTGAAACAACTAAAAAGAAAAAAATATTTTTCTTGAAAATATCTTTTTCTCTATCTTATCAATTTTTCACTAAGAAATTGATAAAGTTGTTTATACCATTTTGAATCTCTTGAAAGTAATATTGATGATTTCATGTTTTGAAATTGAATGAATTTTGTCTATATTATGATCTTGATTTTTTTTTGAAATTATAACTTGGGATTTTTTCTCATATGAATCAAGATCTTTTGCTATTTAGTCTCCTTTGATTCTTCTTGATATATATTAAAAAGAAGCATCATTGAAATCATGATCTTGAATTCTCGAAATCAATACTTGATTGTTTATGTGAATCAAGATCTCTCACTTTTTATTCTCGAATGATTTCCTGCATTTTATTAAAGAAATTATTTATCAAAATGAATCATGTCATTTAGTATTCATGACTTAATCTTTCATGATCTTTGATATTTTATTATGACAAAAGAATGTAATGTAATTTGATAAATTGATACCATCATGATATAAAATATTTATGATTTGAAATGATACATGCAATACTTTTGCTTTTTATGATGTATGTGATATATTGTATCTGATGTGAATCATTATTGCTTTGATTTGAATTCAAGATTTATCTCAATTATGGTATTTTGAAATAAGAATGATTACTTACCCTTGTCATGATATGAAGATTGTAGTAAAGGGAAATGAATTACACTATTGTATTGTTCTTCCCTTCCTTTTGACAATGACAAAGAGGGAGATAAAGTTTGCCAGTTTGCATACTTTAAGAAGAAGTAAAATTTTGCTAGCTTGCACTTTGCTAAGGAAGCAAAAATGGCTCATCTCAAAAGAGAAGCAAAAAATGCTAACTTACATATTTCAAGAAGCAAGAGTTGCTTTCTTGAACATCTCAAATATTGCTAACTTACATTCTTAGAAAACGATGTAAAAATTTGCTAGCTTGTATGATGTAGAACTTATTATCTTGAACATCACCAAGACATGCTATCTTGCCTATCTTAAGAAGCAAAACATGCTAAACTTGCACATATAGCAAAATTTACTAACTTGCAAAACTCAAATTTTTGCTAGCTTGCATGATGATAAAACTTGAGATTTTTTTATGCAATGATTTGAACTTGTATGTCCAAACATACAATAATTTGAAACACTTGTATGCAATGATTTGAACTTATATCTTGAACACTTGAAAGTTGCACTTCTCCTTTTTGTTGATGACAAAGGGGGAGTAGTATGATGTTATGCATAAATTTATGATAACATATTGCTTGGATTTTTGAATCCAAGAGTTTCTATTAATATGCCATATTGATAGGGAGAGTGTGTTTAAACTCCGGGAGTTTATTTTAACTCCGTCATTAATTGGTTATCATCATCAAAAAGGGGGAGATTGTTGAATCTCGTATTTTGATGATGAAACCAATTGATAATTATTTATGATTTTATCTACGTTTGGAATGAAGAAAGATGCTTAGATCAGGATGAGACAATTAAAGCAGGAAAAATCACGTTATGCCGGAGAAAAACATGTCAAAAGATTGGACGTCAAGACGGAGAATTAATCGATGTATCGATAGAAGGCTTCGGGCCCTGGATTCGGGCATCGGGCCAAGAAGAGCAGATATTATGCCAAGAATATCAGAGTTGCGGAGTCAACTGGCCGATTGGGCAATAGGCCGCAAGAAGAGACGATGTGCCGAAGAATCGGACGAAGCGTCGAGGGACCAATGACATACCGGACAATATGATTAATGCTTAGTATTAATTGTCTAGATCAAAGTGTGTTTTTACATATGCAAGATTAACTACGATAGTAAGACATAAAGAAAAATGAAGTCCCGGAGTCTACGACGCGATTTCGTTGGGAGTTCGAGAGTTCGTTGGAAGTCCAAACGTTCGTCGGAAGTTCTGCAGGAACTAGCGAGAAGTCCAGGAGCTTGCTAGAAGAAGCTCATCAGAACTCCCCAAGAAAATCGTCGTGAAGTTTAGGAGCTTGCCGGGAGTTCATCGGAACATTGCTGAGAGATCGTTGGAAGTTCGTCGGAAGTTCTGCAGGAACTAGCCGAGAAGTCCAGGAGCTTGCTAGAAGAAGCTCATCAGAACTCCCCAAGAAAATCGTCGTGAAGTTTAGGAGCTTGCCGGGAGTTCATCGGAACATTGCTGAGAGATCGTTGGAAGTTCGTCGGAAGTTCTGCAGGAACTAGCCGAGAAGTCCAGGAGCTTGCTAGAAGAAGCTCATCAGAACTCCCCAAGAAAATCGTCGTGAAGTTTAGGAGCTTGCCGGGAGTTCATCGGAACATTGCTGAGAGATCGTTGGAAGTTCGTCGGAAGTTCTGCAGGAACTAGCCGAGAAGTCCAGGAGCTTGCTAGAAGAAGCTCATCAGAACTCCCCAAGAAAATCGTCGTGAAGTTTAGGAGCTTGCCGGGAGTTCATCGGAACATTGCTGAGAGATCGTTGGAAGTTCGTCGGAAGATCGCCGAAAGAAACTAGACTTACGAACTTATTTAGCTTAGAATATGTCTTAGGAATCATAGTTAGCACATAATTGGGTTTAGATTTGGGCCAACCCAATTAGGAGCTAGTTGGGCCCATGTAAGAACTGTGTTGGGTCCAATGAGAGGCCCAAATAGTGACTCAAGAGGCAACATCATCGTGGCACAGTCTTCGAGATTGTGTCAGGCAGTGGTACCACCCATACACAACCTCTGAGAGGCTACAGGCGGTAGTACCACCTAGTGTTAGGTAGTGGTACCGCCAGACTGGGTGGTGGTACCACTGCAATGGGCGGTACGCCCATTGCAGTATCAGTGTTAGACTGACACTGGCGGTGGTACCGCCTGCACCCATGAAACCTGAGATGGGAAGTTTTTAGGCTCCAAGTTTGAATCCACTTGAAACCTATAAATACCCCTCTCATCCCTGGTTAAAGAACACAAGCACATAGAGTTTTAAAGTGAAAAAAATGCTGTAGAAATCACTTGAGAAATCCCTCCTCTAGCTTAAACTTAGAATTCTGTTTTGAGAGGAGTGTGAGTGCTTTTAAGGGTTATCTTCTAAACCTGGTAAAAGGAGAAGAGGGGTGTAAAAGGTGGTTGGTCTTCGCCTATTGAAGGAAGACTGATAGTGGATGCCGGTGGCTTCGATGGAAGAGGAATTGGTAGAGTGGATGTAGGTCACAACGACTAAACCACTATAAAATTGGCATGTTCTTTGGTTTGCATATACTTCTTACAATTTATATACTACAAACTGAATCTTTACTTGCCTACTGCATTCACTTCATAGTACGTACACTTTCAAAGTTATTACCTTTACAAAGTGGTTTTTTGGTCGAAATATATTTTATTGTACGAAGGTTTTTAAACCGATGTTATTTTACCACTGCACTAATTCACCCCCCCTCTTAGTGCCGACCCCAATCCTAACATGTGCCACTTGTAAAAGTTTTGTAAAGGGGTGATTGATCTTTGCTCTTCAAAAAAGACCAATAGTGGAAACCGATGACCTTATTGGAGGAGGTATTAGGAGTGGATGTAGGTCAGACGATTGAACCACTATAAAATTAGCATGTTCTCTTTCTTGGTGCATACTTTATTTTTGCTGCATTCTATTTTACTTCATCGCAAAATATCCAATCCCCTCCTTTCTACTCACTTACAAACTTATTTGAGTCAAACATCTTTTCAAAATGGTTTTCGTTGAACTAAGAGTTTCATTGTACGAAGTTTTTCGAAATTGATTAAATTTATCGTTTTTATCCACTACACTAATTCGCCCCTCCCTCTAGTGTCATTCTTAATCCTAACAATTGGTATCAGAGCGAGGTCACTCTCATTTTGGTTTAAAACCCAAGAGAAATGGTGTTTGTCGGTAACCAAGAGGGTCACTCAATCACATGTCCACTCATGTTCAATAGGACGGATTACACCTATTGGAAAACTAGAATGAGAATTTTTCTAATTTCTATAGATTTTGAGTTATGGAACATTATGAAAAATAACTTTAAAGTCTTCTCTTCCAATGAATGATTGGAATGAGTTGGAGAAGAAGACTTTCTCTTTAAATGCCAAGGCTATGAATGCCTTGTTTTGCGCTTTAGATAAAAATGAGTTCAATCAAGTGTCTATTTGTGAAACTACTTTCGATATTTGGCACACACTTGAAATCACTCACGAAGGTATTAGTAGAGTAAAGGAGTCCAAAATAAATCTTTTAGTCTATACTTATGAATTGTTTCATATGAAACCAAGCGAGACCATTGGAGACATGTACACCCGGTCTATGGATATCGTTAACGGTTTAAAAGCGCTTGGTAAAAGTTTTTCTAACTTTGAACTCATTAATAATATATAGAGATCCCTTCCAAAGAGTTGGGATCCTAAAGTAACGGTCATTCAAGAGGCCAAGAATTTGAATAATTTCCTTCTCAAAAAACTTATCAGGTCGTTAATGACCTATGAGATGACTTGCAATGCTCATAAAGAGCTTGAGAACAACCTTTCAAAAAACAAGAATGATATGACACTAAGAATTCATGAATACTACTTGAAAGGAAGTGCAAATGATGAGGACTATGATGATGACTTGGCACTCTTGACAATAAAGTTAAAAATTCATAAAAAAAATAAATCTAAAAATGATACTCAAAATAAAATTGAACTCAAGAAAGAACAAGTTATATACTAAAAATGCAAGAAGCCGGGACATTTCAAAAGCAAATGTCCCCAAGTGAAGAAGAAACAACCAAAGAAAAAGAAAGTGTTCAAAGCAACGTGGGATGATTCAAATGATTCTGAAAACGAAGAACAAAGCAACAAGAAAATCGCTAACTATGCACCAATGGCTATAAGAGGTGGTTCATTAGATGTAAATTTATATTTTAATGAGTTTTTAAGTGCTTTTCATTATTTGTTCGATGAATGTAGAATAATGAGCAAAAAATATAATTCTTTGAAAAGGAATATGCCATTTTGAATAATGAATTTGAAAAACTTAAGCATGATAATCCTTTGTTGCCTCCACACACTAAGTATGAACACTTAGAGGCACTTGAGAAGAAAAACTTGCTACTCAAAGAAACTCTAGAAAAGTTTAAGATTGGTAGCAAGTCCTTGAACATGATCCTTACCAATAAGGGTCACGTTCACAGAAGAGGCGGAATCGGATTTGTGAGTAACTCTCACCAAAATCCAACCACCTTTGTTCAAGGTGTTAGGATCAAGAGCACTAGGGGGGGGAATTAGTGCAGTGGTAAGATAACGACAGTTTAAACACTTTTGTACGATAAAACCGTTTCCGATGCAAAACTGATTTCGGAAACTTAACTTTGAACTCATTAATAATATATAGAGATCCCTTCCAAAGAGTTGGGATCCTAAAGTAACGGTCATTCAAGAGGCCAAGAATTTGAATAATTTCCTTCTCAAAAAACTTATCAGGTCGTTAATGACCTATGAGATGACTTGCAATGCTCATAAAGAGCTTGAGAACAACCTTTCAAAAAACAAGAATGATATGACACTAAGAATTCATGAATACTACTTGAAAGGAAGTGCAAATGATGAGGACTATGATGATGACTTGGCACTCTTGACAATAAAGTTTAAAAAATTCATAAAAAAATAAATCTAAAAATGATACTCAAAATAAAATTGAACTCAAGAAAGAACAAGTTATATACTAAAAATGCAAGAAGCCGGGACATTTCAAAAGCAAATGTCCCCAAGTGAAGAAGAAACAACCAAAGAAAAGAAAGTGTTCAAAGCAACGTGGGATGATTCAAATGATTCTGAAAACGAAGAACAAAGCAACAAGAAAATCGCTAACTATGCACCAATGGCTATAAGAGGTGGTTCATTAGATGTAAATTTATATTTTAATGAGTTTTTAAGTGCTTTTCATTATTTGTTCGATGAATGTAGAATAATGAGCAAAAAATATAATTCTTTGAAAAAGGAATATGCCATTTTGAATAATGAATTTGAAAAACTTAAGCATGATAATCCTTTGTTGCCTCCACACACTAAGTATGAACACTTAGAGGCACTTGAGAAGAAAAACTTGCTACTCAAAGAAACTCTAGAAAAGTTTAAGATTGGTAGCAAGTCCTTGAACATGATCCTTACCAATAAGGGTCACGTTCACAGAAGAGGCGGAATCGGATTTGTGAGTAACTCTCACCAAAATCCAACCACCTTTGTTCAAGGTGTTAGGATCAAGAGCACTAGGGGGGGGAATTAGTGCAGTGGTAAGATAACGACAGTTTAAACACTTTTGTACGATAAAACCGTTTCCGATGCAAAACTGATTTCGGAAACTTAACTTTGAAACACGTTCATAAATGAATAGAAGGCAGTAAGCTATTGAAGAGGTTTATAGTAAAGATAAACAGCAGAGAGTAAATGCAAACCGGAGAAGACGGTAGTTTATAGTGGTTCGGTCAATCGTGACCTACATCCACTCCTCTGATTCCTCTTCCGTCAAGGCCACCAGCATCCACTAGAGGTCTTCCTTCAATAGGCGAAGACCAAATCTTTCTTACACCCCTCTTCTCCTTTAACCGGGTTTAGGAGATAACCCTTACAAGCACTCACTCTCCTCTTAAGCTATTTTAACACTTAGACTCAAGGAGGAGGATTCTAAAGAGATTACAGCAGAGTTTTCTCACTTGTGAATGCTTTGTGCTTGTGTGCTTTAACCAGGGATGGGAGGGGTATTTATAGGTTTCAAGTTGATTCAAACTTGGAGCCTAAATCTTTCCCATCCCGAGTTCCCTATGCATGGGTGGTACCAACGCCTGCGCTGGGCGGTACCACTGCCTAGTGTTAGTTTGACTGACACTGTCCTGGGCGGTACCACCGCCTGGGGGGCTGTGCTGGGTAGTACCACCACCCAGACTAGCGATACCACCACTTGGCACCCTGCCAGGGGCGGTACAATCGCCCAGATTGGCGGTACCACCGCCTGACATAGTCTCGAAGATTGTGTCACAATGGTGAGACTTCTTTGGGTACTATTTAGGCCTCTTATTAGGCCCAACACAATTGTTACATGGGCCTAGCTGGTCCCTAATTGGGTTGGCCCAAATCCAATCCCAATTACGTGCTAATTATGATTCCTAAGACATATTCTAAGCTAAACAAATCCCTATATCAATTCTTCCAGCGAACCTCCGCAAACCCTCGGCAATGTTCCGACAGACTCTCGGCAAGCTCCTAGACTTCACGACAATCTTCTTGGCGAGTTCCATCAAGCTTCTCTAGCAAGTTCTGCGACTTCTCGGTTGGTTCCCGCATAACTTCCGATGAATGTCCGGACTTCCATCGAACTCTCGAACTCCCAATGTGATCGCGTCCTTGACTCCATAACTTCATTTTGCTCCATGCCTTGCCATCATAGTTAATCCTGCATATGTAAAACATACTTCGATCTAGACAATTAATACTAAGCATTAATCACGTTGTTCGGTCATGTCATTGGTCCCTCGACGCTTCATCCGATTCTTCGATGCTTCGTCCGATTATTCGGCGCATCGTCATATCTTGCGGCCTATTGCCCAATCGGCCAGTTGACTCCGCAACTCCGATATCCTTGGCGCAATACCCATTCTTCTTGGCCCGATGCCCAAATCCACAGCCCAAAGTCTTCTGTCGATACGTCGACCGATCCATCGACCCGACGTCCAATCTTCTGACATGTTTTCTCCGGCACAACATGATTTTTCCTGCTTTAATTATCTCATCCTGATCGAAGCATCATGCATCACTCAAAACGCAGATTAAAACATAAACATAATTTTCAATTGGTTTCATCATCAAAATACAAGATTCAACAATCTCCCCTTTTTGATGATGACAACCAATTGATGATGGAGTTAACCTTAACTCCTAGAGTTTAAACAAACTCCCCCTATCAATATGCCATATTGATAAAAAAAACTCTTGGATTCAAAAATCCAAGCAACATGTCATGATCAAATCATGCATGACATCAACATATTTCTCCCCCCTTTGTCATCAACAAAAAGGAGAAGTTCCAACTCTCATGTGTTTAGTCATAACAGTTCAAGTCATTGCATAATAAACATAATTTCAAGTTTTATCATCATGCAATTTGAAAGCTAGCAAATTTAAGAATGTGCAAGTTGGTATATTTGCTTTTCTTTGCGATGTGCAAGATAGCATTTATTTGTAATGTTCAAGATAGCAAGTTCTACATCACGCAAGCTAGCAAATTAGAGATGTTCAAGAAAGCAACACTTGCTTCTTGAAATATGCAAGTTGTAAGCTAGCAAATTTTGCTTCCTTTGTAATGTTTGAGCTAGCAATTTTGCTTCTATTGTAAAGTGCAAGTTAGCATATTTTGCTTCTTGAGATAGACAAGATAGCACTTTTGCAATTTTTGTTTCTTAAGATAGGTAAGCTAGTGATGTTCAAGATAGCAAGCTCTTTCTTCTCTTTTGAGAAGTGCTATTTTTTGCTTCCTTTGCAAAGTGCAAGCTAGCAAAATTTTGCTTCATTCTTGAATTGTGCAAGCTAGCATCTTTCTCTTTGAAATGTGCACATTAGCAACTCTTCTCACCCTTTGTCATTGACAAAAAGAAGGGAAGACCCTTTACATCAATTTTCAAATTATGACAAAGGTAAGTATCAATCTTATTTGTGCATCATTATATTTTCAAAGTAAAACATGCACAATTTCAAAACCTTACATTTCATTTTTCATGCATGATACCAAAAAATCAATCATCATTATGAACATATCATACATAATACTAAAACATTAAAATTTTTAAGCATTTATCAACATGTTGATCATGATACCAAACATTCATCATTTAAAGCATCCATGATACACATCATTCATACAGCAAAATTTTGCTTCCTTTGCAAAGTGCAAGCTAGCAAAATTTTGCTTCCTTTGCAAAGTGCAAGCTAGCAAAATTTTGCTTCCTTTGCAAAGTGCAAGCTAGCAAAATTTTGCTTCCTTTGCAAAGTGCAAGCTAGCAAAATTTTGCTTCCTTTGCAAAGTGCAAGCTAGCAAAATTTTGCTTCCTTTGCAAAGTGCAAGCTAGCAAAATTTTGCTTCCTTTGCAAAGTGCAAGCTAGCAAAATTTTGCTTCCTTTGCAAAGTGCAAGCTAGCAAAATTTTGCTTCCTTTGCAAAGTGCAAGCTAGCAAAATTTTGCTTCCTTTGCAAAGTGCAAGCTAGCAAAATTTTGCTTCCTTTGCAAAGTGCAAGCTAGCAAAATTTTGCTTCCTTTGCAAAGTGCAAGCTAGCAAAATTTTGCTTCCTTTGCAAAGTGCAAGCTAGCAAAATTTTGCTTCCTTTGCAAAGTGCAAGCTAGCAAAATTTTGCTTCCTTTGCAATTCATTATTACTAGCATGATCATAAATTTTGCATTTTATTTTAGTGTTTAAACATGTAATTTTCAAGAAAATTAATTCAAAACTAAATTACAAAAAAAATTAAAAACATCATGTAATTTCGAAGTAAATTAGGGGGATTTCGATTACCTCATCGTTAAAAGCGGTTAAGGCGTAATTTGCCACCTCACCTTTTTTTATTTCTTATCGTCTTCGGAGGAGCTCGATTCATCCTAATTTTGTTCTTCTTCTTGCGTTCAAAGCATGTAGTTCCATTCTTTTTGTTCTTAAATTTTTGTTTCATTAACTTTTTAAATTTCTTAGTGAGTTCAAGTTCACCATCACTTGAGCTTATGCTCGAGCGGTCTTCAAATGTTATGTGTCCCAAATCCTTCCTATTCTTTGGAAGGTGGTGTTTTGTTCATTATATTCATCATGTGCATTGTGCAGCATTTCATATGTCATCAATGAACCGATAAATTCTTCAAGTAGAAAAATATGTAAATCTTTTATTTCTTGTAAAGCCGTTACTTTTGAATCCCAAGTCTTGGAAAGCGATCATAAAATCTTGTTAACGAGTTCAAAATTCGAAAAGTTTTTACCAAGAGTTTTTAAATCATTGACGACATTCGTAAAATGGGTGTACATGTCAACAACGATTTTGCATGGTTTCATTTGAAAAAGTTCAAAATCATGCATTAAAAAAATAACTTTAGAATCCTTAACACTACTTGTGCCTTCGTGTGTGATTTCAAGAGTACACCAAATATCGAAAGTCGTTTCGCACAAAGAAACCCGATTAAACTCTATTTTATCTAAGGCGCAAAATAGAGCATTCATAGCTCTAGCATTTAGAGAAAACATCTTCTTCTCCAAATCATTCCAATGGTTCATTGGAAGAAAAGACATTTGAAAACCAGATTCAACTATATGCCATAAATCAAGATTCAATAAAAGTAAGAAAACTCTCATTCGAGTTTTTCAATAAGTGTAGTTCGTCCCATTGAAAAAGAGAGGACGAATGAGAGAATGACCCTCTTGAAAGCCGAAAAGAGCCATTTCTATTTGGGTGTTAAACCAAAATAGAAAACGAGACTCTGATACCAATTGTTAGGATCAAGATCACTAAGAGGGGGGGGGGGGGGTGTATTAGTGCAGCGGTAAGATAACGACGGTTTAAAAACTTTCGTACGATAAAACCGTTTCCGACATAAAACTGATTTCAAAAACTTAACATTGAAACACGTTCATAAATGAATAGAAGGCAGTAAGCTATTGAAGAGGTTTGCAGTAAAGATAAACAGCAGAGGGTAAATGCAAACCAGAGAAGACGACAGTTTATAGTGGTTCGATTAATCGTGACCTATATCCACTCCTTCGATTCCTCTTTCGTCGAGGCCACCGGCATCCACTAGAGGTCTTCCTTCAATAGGTGAAGACCAACTCCTTCTTACACCCCTCTTCTCCTTTTACTAGGCTTAGGAGATAACCCTTACAAGCACTCACTCTCCTCTTAAGCTATTCTAACACTTAGACTCAAGGAGGAGGATTCTAAAGAGATTACAGCAGAGTTTTCTCACTTTTGAATGCTCTGTGTTTGTGTGCTTTAACTAGGGATGGGAGGGGTATTTATAGGCTTCAAGTTGATTCAAACTTGGATTCTAAATCTTTCCCATCCCGGGTTCCCCGGGCACGGGCGATACCACCGCCTAGTGACAGTTTGACTGACACTGTCCTGAGCGGTACCACCACCCAGATCTGGCGGTACCATCGCCTGGGGGGTTGTGCTGGGTGGTACCACTACCTGGCACCCGGCCAGGGGTGGTACAACCGCCCAGACTAGCAGTACCACCGCCTGACATAGTCTCGAAGACTGTGCCACGATGACGAGACTTCTTTGGGCACTGTTTGGGCCTCTTATTGGGCCCAACACAATTCTTACATGGGCCTAGCTGGCCTCTAATTGGGTTGGCCCAAATCCAATCCCAATTACATGCTAACTATGATTCCTAAAACATATTCTAAGCTAAACAAATCCTTATGTCAATTCTTCCGGTGAGCTTCTGGTGATCTTCCAACGAAACTCCGACGAACTCTTGGCAATGTTCCGACAGACTCCCGACAAGCTCTTAAACTTTATGATGATCTTCTTGGTGAGTTCCATCGAGCTTATCTGGCAAGTTCCGTGACTTCTCGGCTGGTTCCCGTAGAACTTCCAACGAATGTTCGGACTTCCGATGAACTCTCAAACTCCCAACGTGATCGCGTCCTTGACTCTGGGACTTCATTTTGCTCCATACCTTGCCATCGCAGTTAATCCTGCACATGTAAAACATACTTCAATCTAGACAATTAATACTAAGCATCAATCACGTTGTTCGGTCATGTCATTGGTCCCTCGATGCTTCGTCCGATTCTTCGGCGCATCATCATCTCTTGCGGCCTATTACCCAATTGGCCAGTTGACTTCGCAAATCCGATATCCTTGGCGCAATACCCGCTCTTCTTGGCCCGATGCCCGAATCTACGGCCCGAAGCCTTATATTGATACGTCGACCGATCCACTAGCCCGATGTCCAATCTTCTGACATGTTTTCTCTAGCACAACATGATTTTTCTTGCTTTAATTGTCTCATCCTGATCGAAGCATCCCATGTCACTCAAAACGTAGATTAAAACATAAACACAATTATCAATTGGTTTCATCATCAAAATACAAGATTCAACATAAGGCCCTACCTTGCATATATCACCCCGCACCAAATACAGCTTTTGTTGCAAACTCGGACATATTGCTTATAAATGTTCGTTTAAGAGATATAATCTATACAAATTGATTTGGGTTCCTAAAGGAACTACAAAGAACTCCATGCAAAATGATAAGTTGAGTAGATCGATTTTTAAGACACCCAAGGTCAAATGAATACCTAAAAATCATCCTTTTTTGTAGAAATGTTTACCATCACAAGCTAGGAGCAAGAGATGGTACCTTGATAGTGGATGCTCAAGGCACATGGCCAGAGATCCATCTAAATTCTCTAAGCTCACTAGCCTAGATGAATGGTATGACACCTTTGGAGACAACAACAAGGGTAAAATCATTGGCAAATGAACCATAGGTAACAAACCCAATTTTTTGATTGAAGATGTGTTATTGGTTGATGGCTAAAGAAAATAGCTTTTGAGCATTAGTCAATTGTGTGATAAAGGATATATCATTAGATTTGAATCCAATACTTGCATTATTGAAAAACCACACAAAAACACATCTATGATTGCCCTAAAATAAAATAATTTATACACTATTGACATTGATGATCTTTGTAATGAAATGTGTTTTTCAGTTTTGAATGATGTTGCTTGACTTTGGCATAAGAGATTAGGTCATGCTAGCATGAAACTAATCTCTCAAATCTCATCTAGAGAACTTGTAAGAGGTATTCCTAATATTAAATTTGTTAAAAATAATGTGTGTGATGCATATCAACTAAAAAAATAAATAAAAGATAGTTTCAAATCAAAGAATTAAATAAGCACCTCTAGACCATTGCAATTGATCTATATGGATTTATTTAGAACAATTAATCTAACAAGCCTAGGAAGTAGCAAATACGCTTCTGCAATTGTAGACGATTATAGTAGATATATTTGGACATACTTCTTGGCACACAAAAGTGATTACTTTAAGTATTTTCAAAGTTTTATAAACTTGTTCAAAATGAAAAAGGCTTTATTATCTCATCAATTCAGAGTGATCACGGTGGTGAATTTCAAAACTATGATTTCTAAAACTTTCATAAATCTAATGGATACAACCACAATTTCTCTACTCCGAGAAATCCTCAACAAAATGAAGTAGTAGAAAGAAAAAAATAGGAGTTTACAAGAAATGACAAGAACCATGTTGAATGAACATATCCTACCAAAATATTTTTGGGTCAAAGCTGTTAATATGACATGCGATGTCATGAATAAGATTCTAGTAAGACCATTACTTTCCAAAACTCCTTATGAATTGTGGAATAACAAAAAAACCTAACATCATATATTTTAAATTTTTAGTTGTAAATGTTTTATCTTGAATGAAAAAGATGCCTTAGGAAAGTTTGATGCAAAATCCGATGAAGGCATTTTTCTTGGTTATTCTTTTATTTCTAAAGTCTTTTGTATCTTTAATAAAAGAACCTTAGTTATAGAAGAGTCTATTCATGTTGTCCTTAATGAAGTTTTTAAATTTAAGAAAAATAATTTTGATGATGATCTTAATTTTAATGCTTTGAATTTGAATAAAATCTCTTCTCCAACTAGCAACTTGGATACATCTTCTTCCAAAACATCCTTACCTAAGAAATGGAAATATGTAGATGTTCATCCTAAGGAGTTAATCATAGGAGACATATTAAAAGGTATTCAAACTTGTTCTTTTAAAAACTTTTATGCTAACGCCCTTTTGTTTCTCAAATTGAACCAAAATGCATTGATGAAGCCTTAAAATATGATTCATGGGTTACTGCAATGCAAGAAGAGTTGAACCAATTTGAGAGAAATGAGGTGTGGTAGCTTGTTCCGAGACCTAGTGACCATTTAGTTATTGGTACTAAATGAGTCTTTAGAAACAAGCAAGATGAATTTGCTATCGTGATTAGAAATAATGCTAGATTAGTGGCCAAGGATTTCAACCAAGAAGAAGATATCGAATATAAAGAAACCTTCGCTCTTATGGCAAGATTAGACGCCATAAGGATGCTCCTTGCCTATGCTAGTAGTAATAATTTTAAGTTATTTCAAATAGATGTCAAGAGCGCTTTCTTAAATGGCTTTATTTCCGAAGATGTGTATGTTGAACAACCACTTGGATTTGAAAACTTTCTTTTTCCTAATCATGTGTTTAAGTTAACTAAAGTTCTCTATGGATTAAAACAAGCCCTTAGTGCTTGATATGAGAGACTTAGTTCCTTTTTTATCCAGAATAATTTCTCTAAAGGTAAGGTCGATACTACATTATTTATTAAAAATTTTAAAAATAACTTTGTTTTTGTTCAAATTTATATTGTTGATATTATTTTTAGTTCTACAAATGAATCCTTATGCAAATCGTTTGTCAAGAGTATGAGCTAAGAGTTTGAAATGAGTTTAATGAGTGAACTAACTTTCTTTTTAGGCTTACAAATCAAACAACTTAGTGATGATATTTTTCTTAGTCAAACCAAATATGCATTAGAATTGCTAAAACAGTTTAATATAAATGGTTCAAAGGCTATCAATACTCCTATGAGTACCTCCACTAAGTTATGTTAGGATCAAGGTCGGCACTAAGAGGGGGGGTGAATTAGTGCAGCGGTAAAATAACGTCGGTTTAAAAACTTTCGTACAAAAAAAAACTGTTTCCGACATAAAACCAATTTCGAAAACTTAACTTTGAAACACGTTCGTAAATAAATAGAAGGCAGTAAGCTATTGAAGAGGTTTGCAGTAAAGATGAACAGTAGAGAGTAAATGCAAACCAGAGAAGACGGTAGTTTATAGTGGTTCGGTCAATCGTGACCTACATATTAACATGATCTCTTATAAAATGACACCTAATGTCAATATGTTTAGTTATAAAGTATTGAATAGGATTTTTTATTAAACATATTACCATAACATGCACCAACTGCTATATACTTAGCTTCGGTTGTAGATAATACAATCGAGTTTTTTTCTTGGAAGACTAAGAGACAAGTGCATGACCAAAGAATTAACATGTTCTTGATGTGCTTTTTCTATCTTTTCTACATCCAGCAAAATCTGCATCGGCATAAGCAATTAATTCAAAGTTTTTAGATTTTGGATATCATAATCCTATATTAGGAGCTCCTTTAAGATATCTAAGAATTCTTTTAACATTTTTAAGATGAGATATCTTATGATTAGATTGAAATCTAGCACAAAGTCTTATGCGAAACATGATGTCTGGTCTACTACTTATCATACCCCTATAAGTTTTTTTATCAAAGTTTTCTCCACTTTCGTTCATGCCTAACTTGTTAAATCTCGGATTTTGATGACGAAACCAATTGATGTGTTTATATTTTAATCTGTGTTTTGAGTGACGCAGGATGCTTCGATCGGGATGAGATAATTAAAGCAGGAAAAATCATGTTGTGCTGGAGGAACATGTCAGAAGATTGGACGTCGGGCCAGTGGATCAGTCGACGTATCTTCGGGCCGTGGATTCGGGCATCGGGCCAAGAAGAGCGGATATTGTGCCAAGGATATCAGAGTTGAGGAGTCAACTGGTCGATTGGGCAATAGGCCGCAAGAGAGGACGATGCGTCGAAGGATCGAACGAAGCGTCAAGGGACCAATGACATATCGGACAATGTAATTAATGCTTAGTATTAATTGTCTAGATTGAAGTTTGTTTTACATGTGCAGGATTAACTACGATAGCAAGGCATGAAGCAAAATTAAGTCCCGGAGTCAAGGATGAGATCACGTTGGGAGTTCGAGAGTTTGTCGGAAGTCCGGATGTTCGTCGAAAGTTCTGGAGGAACCAACCAAGAAGTCTCAGAGCTTGCCAGAGAAGCTCGTCAGAACTCACCAAGAAGATGGTCGTGAAGTCCACGAGCTTGCCGGGAGTCCGTAGGAGCATCGCTGAGGGTTCGTCGGAAGCTCGCTGGAAGAATAGACATAGGGACTTATTTAGCTTAGCAAATATCCTAGGATTTCGTAGTTAGCACGTAATTGGAATTGGATTTGGGCCAACCAATTAGGGGCCAGCTAGGCCCATGTAAGAACTGTGTTGGGCCTAATAAGAAGCCCAAACAGTACCCCAAGAAGTCTCACCGTTGTGGCATAGTCTTCGAGACTGTGTCAAGCGGTGGTACCCTAGTCTGGGCAATTGTACCACCCCTAACAGGGTGCCAGGCGGTGGTACTGCCAATTTGGGCAGTGGTACCGCCCAGCATTGGCCCCTAAGCGATGGTACCACTCAGGACAGTGTCAGCCAAATTGACAAATTGACACTAGGCGATGGTACCACTCAGGACAGTGTCAGCCAAATTGACACTAGGCGATGGTACCACTCAGGACAGTGTCAGCCAAATTGACACTAGGCGATGGTACCACCCAGGACAGTGTCAGCCAAATTGACACTAGGCGATGGTACCACTCAGGACAGTGTCAGCCAAATTGACACTAGGCGATGGTACCACTCAGGACAGTGTCAGCCAAATTGACACTAGGCGATGGTACCACTCAGGACAGTGTCAGCCAAATTGACACTAGGCGATGGTACCACTCAGGACAGTGTCAGCCAAATTGACACTAGGCGATGGTACCACTCAGGACAGTGTCAGCCAAATTGACACTAGGCGATGGTACCACTCAGGACAGTGTCAGCCAAATTGACACTAGGCGATGGTACCACTCAGGACAGTGTCAGCCAAATTGACACTAGGCGATGGTACCACTCAGGACAGTGTCAGCCAAATTGACACTAGGCGATGGTACCACTCAGGACAGTGTCAGCCAAATTGACACTAGGCGATGGTACCACTCAGGACAGTGTCAGCCAAATTGACACTAGGCGATGGTACCACTCAGGACAGTGTCAGCCAAATTGACACTAGGCGATGGTACCACTCAGGACAGTGTCAGCCAAATTGACACTAGGCGATGGTACCACTCAGGACAGTGTCAGCCAAATTGACACTAGGCGATGGTACCACTCAGGACAGTGTCAGCCAAATTGACACTAGGCGATGGTACCACTCAGGACAGTGTCAGCCAAATTGACACTAGGCGATGGTACCACTCAGGACAGTGTCAGCCAAATTGACACTAGGCGATGGTACCACTCAGGACAGTGTCAGCCAAATTGACACTAGGCGATGGTACCACTCAGGACAGTGTCAGCCAAATTGACACTAGGCGATGGTACCACTCAGGACAGTGTCAGCCAAATTGACACTAGGCGATGGTACCACTCAGGACAGTGTCAGCCAAATTGACACTAGGCGATGGTACCACTCAGGACAGTGTCAGCCAAATTGACACTAGGCGATGGTACCACTCAGGACAGTGTCAGCCAAATTGACACTAGGCGATGGTACCACTCAGGACAGTGTCAGCCAAATTGACACTAGGCGATGGTACCACTCAGGACAGTGTCAGCCAAATTGACACTAGGCGATGGTACCACTCAGGACAGTGTCAGCCAAATTGACACTAGGCGATGGTACCACTCAGGACAGTGTCAGCCAAATTGACACTAGGCGATGGTACCACTCAGGACAGTGTCAGCCAAATTGACACTAGGCGATGGTACCACTCAGGACAGTGTCAGCCAAATTGACACTAGGCGATGGTACCACTCAGGACAGTGTCAGCCAAATTGACACTAGGCGATGGTACCACTCAGGACAGTGTCAGCCAAATTGACACTAGGCGATGGTACCACTCAGGACAGTGTCAGCCAAATTGACACTAGGCGATGGTACCACTCAGGACAGTGTCTGCCCGGGAAACCTGGGATGAGATGTTTTTAGGCTCCAAGTTTGAATCAACTTGAAGCCTATAAATACCCCTCTCATCCCTGGGTAAAATACACAAGTATGAGAGAAAAAAGTATAGAAATGCTGCTGCAATCTTGTGTGAGCTCCTCTCAAAGTTCTAAGTGTTAAAATAGATTGAGAGAGGAGTGAGTGGGGTGTAAGGGTTATCTCCTAAACCCGGTAAAAGGAGAATTGAGTTGTAAAAGGTGGTTGGCCTTCGCCTATTGAAGGAAGGCCTCTAGTGAATGCTGGTGGCCTCGACGGAAGAGGAATCAGAGGAGTGGATGTAGGTCACGATTGACTGAACCACTATTAAACTGTCGTCTTCTCTGGTTTGCATTTACTCTCTGCTATTTTCTTTACTGCAAACCTCTTCAATAGCTTATTGTTGTCTATTCATTTACGAATGTGTTCAAAGTTAAGTTTCCGAAATCGGTTTTACGTCGGAAATAGTTTTTATCGTACAAAAGTTTTTAAACCGATGTTATTTTACCGCTACACTAATTCACCCCCCCTCTTAGTGCCGACCCTGATCCTAACAATTGGTATAGAGCCATGGTTTTCTAATTTGGTTTAACACCCAAATAGAAATGGCTCTTTTCGGCTTTCAAGAGGGTCACTCTCTCATTTGTCCTCCCTTTTTCAATGGGACAGACTATACTTTTTGGAAAACTCGAATGAGAGTTTTTTTTGCTTTCATTGAATCTCAATTTATAGCATATAGTTGAATCTAGTTTTCAAATGTCTTCTGAACC
Source organism: Musa balbisiana (assembly GCA_004837865.1). Classification (NCBI taxonomy): domain Eukaryota; kingdom Viridiplantae; phylum Streptophyta; class Magnoliopsida; order Zingiberales; family Musaceae; genus Musa; species Musa balbisiana. The sequence goes on along the minus strand of CM017190.1, from coordinate 24,386,898 downwards.
ATTAGAATGATTTGAAGAAGAAGACGTTTTCTCTAAATGTTAGTGCTATGAATGTTCTATTTTGTGCCTTAGATAAAACGGAGTTTAATCGGGTTTCTTTGTACGAAACGACTTTCAATATTTGGTGCACTCTTGAAATCACGCATGAAGGAACTAGCAAAGTTAAAGATTCAAAAATTAATTTTTCAATGCATGATTTCGAGCTTTTTCAAATAAAACCAAACAAAACCATTATTGACATATACACCCGTTTGACGGATGTCGTCAATGGTTTAAAAGCACTTGGTAGAAGTTTTTCGGATTTTGAACTTGTAAATAAGATTTTGCGTTCTCTTTCTAAGAAGTGGGATTCAAAAGTAACGGCTTTACAAGAAACAAAAGATTTAAATATTTTTCCACTTAAAGAACTTATCGGTACATTGATGATATATGAAATGGTGCACAATGCACTTGATGAACATAATGAACAAAACTACCTTCCAAATAACATAAAGGATTTGGGATATAGAACATTTGAAAACTGCTCGAGCATAAGCTCAAGTGATGGTGAACTTAAACTCACTAAGAAATTTAAAAAGTTAATGAAACAAAAATTTAAAAACAAAAAAAAGGGAACTACTTGCTTTGAATGTAAGAAGAAGAACAAAAATTGGGATGAATCAAGCTCCTCCGAAGACAAAGAGAAAATAAAAAAAGGCGAGGTGGCAAACTACGCCTTAACCGTTTTCAACGATGAGGTAATCGAAATCCCCCTAATTTACTTCAAAATTATATGATATTTTTCATGATGAATTTTTTTGTAATTTAGTTTTGAATTAATTTTCTTGAAAATTACATGTTTAAATAATAAAATAAAAATACAAAAATTATGATCATGTTAGTAATAATGAAAATTGCATGTTTAATGAAAATGCAAAAATAAAATTAGATCATGCTTACCTTTCTAATGATTTTAAAAATAATCACGAAAAATACATATTTTATGACAAAATGATTTTGATTGAAAATATGATATCATGCTTAATGATGATGCATGGTTTTTGTATGGAAAACTAAATATGAAAAGTTGATTCACCTAAGAAGAAAAATGCATGACTACAATAAACAAAATGATCTTGATGGAAAATGCTTTATGAAATCAATTTCGATGATGTATAACGATGAAATTATGTAACGAAAATGTTAAACATTTTGTAACCATGTTTTGATGTCATGCATAATGATCATGCTTAATAAATTTCGAAATTATGCATGATGACTTTTAAGTAATTTATGGTTTATTGATCATGATGGTTTTTATGACGAAAGTTATTTTTTGATCCTAAACGATTGATGATATATATATAATTTTAGCACAAAAAGGACAAAGGCATGCTTGTATGAAACACTAAATAGAGAAAAGTATTTTTCTTGAAAATTCTTTTTCTCTATCTTATTGACTTTGATGAATCTATTTTATCATCTTTTTATGAATCTCTTGAAAATGATTTTGATTTGATGATTTGAATTTGAATGAGCTTTATCTTGATTTTTTGAGATTTATAACTTGAGATTTACTCTATAAAAATCAAGATCTTTTATCCTCAATATTTCTTTTTGCCATCTACCATCCAAATGAATCATGATTGGTATCATTGCTATATTTCTTCTTGTCGTGTACTAAAGAGGAAATTTTCCTAAATGAATCATGATTTTTCGGAACCATAATTTTTTATGATTCATAATGAATTGAGAAATTTTATATGCTTGAATTAGATTGAATAAATTTTATCTATATCATGATCTCCTAAGATTTTCCTTTGATTATTTAAGAGGAGGTTTTTCAAAAGAAATCATGTCTTTTGGTATTCACATGATTTTATCTTTTCATGATATGATTTTTATGCAATTCCTTGTATTCATGAAATATTTATCTCATCACCCAATAATTCTTCTTGATATTCCTTATGTGATGATATGAATACATGAAATATTCATTAATTTGTTTTGATGTATACAAATGAAAAGTTATGATTATGCATGGTAGGATGCAATTTAACAAATTAATACCATCATGATTTGAAACATTTATGATTTGGAATAATGCATGCAATTCTTATACTTTTATTATGATGATATATGTGATGCATATGATGTGTATCATGAATACTTTAAATGATGAATGTTTGGTATCATGATCAACATGTTGATAAATGCTTAAAAATTTTAATGTTTTAGTATCATGTATGATATGCACATAATGATGATTGATTTTTCGGTATCATGCATGAAAAATGAAATGTAAGGTTTTAAAATTGTGCATGTTTTATTTTGAAAATATAATGATGCACAAATAAGATTGATATTTACCTTTGTCATAATTTGAAAATTGATGTAAAGGGTCTTCCCTTCTTTTTGATAATGATAAAGGGGGAGCAAAAATTGCTAGAAAGCAAATTAGCTAGCTTACACAAGTCAAGAAAATGCAAAAACTTGCTTACTTTCTTGCACATCTAAAGAGAAGATGCAAACGTAACACTTGCCAAATTATTTGCTTGCTTCATGTAAAACATTGTCTCTTGCTAACTTGTTATCTTGAATTTTGCTAGCTTGTACAATTCAAGAATGAAGCAAAATTTTGCTAGCATGCACTTTGCAAAGAAAGCAAAAAATGACACTTCTCAAAAGAGAAGAAAGAGCTTGCTATCTTGAACATCACCTACACTTGCTAGCTTCCAATCTCAAGAGAAGCAACATTGCTATCTTGCCTATCGCAAAAAAAAGCAAATATGCCAATTTGCACATCTTTAAAATTGCTAGCTTGTATGAAGTAGAACATGCTATTTTACTACCATGTACATCTATGATGATAGCAAAGTCGCATGATAATAAAAATGAATATTATGTTTTTCATGCAATGTATTGAACTTGTATTTCCAAACACATGATAGGGGAACTTCTCCTTTTTGTTGATGACAAAAGGGGAGAAGTATGATCATGTTATGCATGATGACGTGTTGCAAATATTCATGATGAATATTTACAATGACTTGAATTTGGCTTGAATTCAAGGTTCTATCAATATGGCATATTGATAGGGGGAGTTTGTTTAAACATCGGGAGTTAAGGTTAACTCCATCATCAATTGGTTGTCATCATCACAAAGGGGGAGATTGTTGAAACTTAGATTTTGATGATAAAATCAATTTATATGTGTTTGTTTTAATCTGCATTTTAAGTGATGCAGGATGCTTCGATCAGGATGAGACAATTAAAGCAGGAAAAATCATGTTGTGCTGGAGGAACATGTCAGAAGATTGGACATCGGGCCGGTGCATCGGTCGACGTATCAACAGAAGGCTTTGAGCCGTGGATTCGGGCATCCGGCCAAGCCAAGAAGAGCGGATATTGCACCAAGGATATCGAAGTTGTGGAGTCAACTAGCCGATTAGGTAATAGGCCGCAAGAGAGGAAGATGCGCCGAAGAATCGCACTAAACGTCGAGGGACCAATGACATGCCGGACAACGTGATTAATGCTTAGTATTAATTGTCTAGATCGAAGTTTGTTTTACATGTGCAAGATTAATTACAATAGCAAAGCATGAAGCAAAATGAAGTCCCGAAGTCAAGGACAAGATCACGTTGGGAGTTCGAGAATTCGTCGGAAGTCCGGATGTTCGTTAGAAGTTCTAGAGGAACCAGCCGAGAAGTCTCGGAGCTTGCTAGAGAAGCTTATCGAAACTCACCAAGAAGATCGTCATGAAGTTCAGGAGCTTGCCAGGAGTCCGCTGGAGCATCGCCGAGGGTTCGTCGGATGTTCGTTGGAAGCTCGCCGGAAGAATAGACATAGGGACTTGTTTAGCTTCGCAAATGTCTTAGGATTTCGTAGTTAGTATGTAATTGGGATTGGATTTAGGCCAACCCAATTAGGGGTCAGCTAGGCCCAGGTAAGAAATGTGTTGGGCCCAATAAGAAGCCCAAACAGTACCCCAAGAAGTTTCACTTTCGTGGCACAATCTTCGAGACTGTGTCAGGCGGTGGTACCGCCAATCTGGGCGGTTGTACCGCCCCTAGCAGGGTGCCAGGTGGTGGTACCACCCAGCACTGGCCCCCAAGCAATGGTACCACCTAGGACAGTATCAGCCAAACTGACACTAGGTGGTGGTACCGCCTAGCGCAAGCGGTGGTACCGCCCAACGCAGACAGTGGTATCGCTCGTGCTCGGAAAACCTGGGATGAGATGTTTTTAGGCTCCAAGTTTGAATCAACTTGAAGCCTATAAATACACATCTCATCCCTAGGTAAAATACATAAGTATTGAGAGAAAAAAGTATAGAAATGCTACTGCAATCTTGTGTGAGCTCCTCTTAAAGTTCTAAGTGTTAGAATAGATTGAGAGAGGAGTGAGTAGGGTGTAAGGGTTATCTCCTAAACCCGGTAAAAGGAGAATTGAGTTGTAAAAGATGGTTAGCCTTCGCCTATTGAAGGAAGGCCTCTAGTGGATGCCGGTGGCCTCGACGGAAGAGGAATCGAAGGAGATATATCTTTAGAGTTTATTAATACGAAACATCAATTAGCTGATATATTTACAAAACTTTTAAATAAAGAATAATTTGATTTCATTAGAAGAGAGTTAGGGATGTTAAACTATCCGAATGCATGAGTTTGTTGTATATCTTTTCCGGACTTTCTCGATTTTTCGTAAACAAAGCTTTCATGAATTTATTTCATTTCTATCTTCCTCTTAACTTGGTTTCAAATTTACTTCATACCCTTGTTCCATCACTTAATGATTTATGATACATTTAGTCCCTTCACTCGTGGATTTTTAGATTAATGACTTGATCTTTTATCAATTCCTATAAATCCTTCTATTTACAAGAAAAAGCATTTGATTTATGAAGTTTTATTCATGGATTTTTCATCCTTTATAATGAAACCTCTCTCTTTGCTATAGTAGAAACTTGATTTAATGAAACTTAACTTTTATGAATTTGGTTCTTGATTTTTTATGGAGAATGAATTCCTCCCTTACTCTTCTTCCTCTTCTTCTTATTTTTAAGACAAAGGAAGAAAGAAACTTGCACATATTAAGAAGAACCAAAAAGCTTTTGCACATCTAAAGCAAAAATGCTAGCTTATCCATTTAAAAAACCAAAAGTAGTTATCATGTAAAGTTTTTGCTTAACTTCTCTTTTTTTTTGGCTTGGATAAATTGGTGTAGAACTTACTTGAATAATTTTTTTAAAACACTTGCATTATTAATTGGTTCTCCTTTTTATTGATGACAAAGGGGGAGAAATGTGGCAAATTGATGACAACTTGGCATTATGAATGTTTGAAATAATATGTAAAATGTATCATATCGTAAATGCTTGAATATATTGTGAATGCTTGAAATATGATTGGTATCGTCAAATACATCATAAGTACTTAAAAAATATCAAAATGTATCGCATATGCATCGTATGTATCGTAGATACTTGAAATATATCGTGAATGCTTGAAACACATTATAATGTGGCATGGATACCTGAAAATGTTTCATTCTTAAAATCATACTTGATTTTATATCAGAATAATAAATGTCTATCATTATGATGAGGTATCGAACTCATCATGCTTAATTTCCTACTTCCAATTGGTATCATGTCTCGGATTGATGAATTGTCATCTTTTATCAAACTTGAAATTTCAATCTTGCTAAATTTTATATTTAAAATTTGTATCATACTTGAAAATGATCATTCAATATTGGACTTGAAAATACATGTCATGCCTTGACATTATTTTTATTGTGATAAATACATGGTATCGTATTTTGAGATATTTTCATGACATATCTTTACAATTTATTGATACAAAACATTAATTAGCTAATATTTTTACAAAACCTTTAAATGAGAAATAATTTGATTTTATTAGATGAGAATTAAGCATGTTAAATCTTCCAAATGCATGAATTCCTCTATACATTTTTTGGATTTCTCGATTTTTCGTAACTTAAGTTTTCTTTTTAAATCGAGATTGTTTCCTTCATTCCTTCTTCTTGCAATTCACCAAAGAAGGGATTTGATTTATGAATATTTAGTATGCACATTTTGATCTTTTATGATGAATCCTTTCTCCTTGCGAAAGTAGAAGTTTGATTCATGGACTTTCAATTCTTATAACTTGATTTTTTTTTTCTTGTGATGAATGAATTCCTCCCTTCTTCTTCTTCTCTTCTTCTTATTTTATGACAAAAGGATAAGAGAAACTTGCCAGCATATTAAGAAAAGCAAAAATGCTAGCTTGCATATCTCAAGAAGAACCATAAAATGCTTGCACATCTAAAGAGAAGTGCTAGCTTGCCCATTTTAAGAAGCAAAAGTAGTTATCTTGCAAAGTTTTTGCTTAACTTCTCATTTCATAAATTTGCTAGCTTGCATAAATTGGTGTAAAACTTGAATAGTTTAAAATACTTACATAAATTATTGAATGATTCCCCTTTTTATTGATGACAAAGGGGGAGAAATGATGAGTGTTTTGAATCATACCAAAATGATGTTGAATGTGGTATTATGCATGAAGTGAATGGTTAAAAAAATGCTTTAGTATCATGAATGTTATGCCCAAAATGATGTTAATTTTGATATCATGCATGAAGTGATGAATGCTTTAGTATCATGTAGGTTATGCCCAAAGTGATTTGTTATCATGCATGAAGTGATGAAACTGTGCATATTTTACTTTGATGACTTGAAACTTTGATAATGCACAATGTATAAAATTTTGATATATTGGATTTGATCACTTGATCGAAATTGTTTCACTTGAATTCAAAGGTTATGATTCCTTTTGAATTCAAGTTTGTTTTATCTCAATATAGCATATAGATAGGGGGAATTAAGATTAGTTTCATCATCAATTGGTTGTCATCATCAAAAAGGGGGAGATTATTAAATCTCAAATTTTGATAATGAAATCAATTGGTGAATTAATGATATAATCCATGTGTTGAAATAAGTGATACAAGACTATCTACGATCGTGAGAAAGATAAAACTATTAAAGAAGAATCGAAGTTGGGCCGTAGTCAATGATCGGGCATTGGGCCAGATGAATCGGGGGATACACCAAAGGATCAAACGATATAGTGAAAGCTCACCAGAAGTTCACTGGAATTTTGTTAAAAGCTTTCTAGGAGTTCGTCGAAAACTCATTGAAAGTTCTCCGGAAGTTTGTCGGAAGTTCACCGAGAGTTCGATTGAACAATTAACGTGTTGGACAACTTATATTACTTGTATAATAATTATGTTAGCCTTAACTATTATAGTTAGGACTTTAATTTGAGTTAGTTATAGAAAAAATCCTACTAACTCAATTAAAGCCAATTGGGCCCTTAACATGGCTGAATTGGATCGGTTGGATGGCTCATTTAGCCACTTAAAGCCACGTCAAGCGATGGCACCATCCAAATTGGGCGGTAGTACTGTTGGTAGTTAATGTTGCCAGGCGGTGGTACTACCAAAGCTTGGTCTTCGAGGCTTTATCAAGCGATGGTACCGCCTAGACTGGGTGGTGGTAATGCCTAGTGTCAGTCTACTATTGAATCTCGGATTTTGATGATGAAACTAATTGATTGTGTTTAGATGTTTAACTGCATTTTGAGTGATGCAGGTCTACTCGATCATGATTAGACAGTTGACGCAGAAGGAATTGACGTTGCGCCGGAGGAGATCACGTTAGGATATTGGACGGTAGAACGCTTCAGACGTCGGGCATCGGGCCAAGGAGAGCGGAATTGCACCAAGGATATCGGGGTTGCGGAGGTCAACCGTCGATTGGGCAACAAGCTGCAAGAGTGGACGATACGCTGAAGAATCGGACGAAGCGCCAACCAATGACGTGCCGGGCAACAGAATGTCAATTCGCGTTGTAATAATTGTCTAGATCGGAGTAGAGTTTTGGCTTGTGTGTGCAGGATTAACTACGATAACGATGAAGACATAAAGCGAAACAAAGTGCCGGAGTCAAGCGCGAAGGATTCGTTGGGAGTTCTAGAGTTCGATGGAAGTCCGAAGGTTCATCGGGAATGCTGTCGGAACTAGCCGAGAATGAGTAGGGAGCTTGCCGAAGGGTATTTCGGAAGCTCGCAGAAAGGTTCGTCGGAAGTTCGCGGAGCTCACCGAGAAAGATCGTAGCTTGCCGAAGAAGCTCGCCTCGAAGGTTTCCGAGAGTTTTTCGGAAGACCGCCGGAAGCTCGCAGAAAGGTTCGTCGGAAGTTCGCGGAGCTCACCGAGAAAGATCGTAGCTTGCCGAAGAAGCTCGTCGAAACTCACCAAGATCAAATCGTGAAGTCTCGGAGCTTGTCGAGAGTCCGCAGAATGGTTTCCGAGAGTTTTTCGGAAGACCGCCGGAAGCTCGCCGGAAGAAGTCTTGACTTGCGAACTTTGTAATAGCTTAGGAAATGTCTTTAAATTCGTAGTTAGCACATTAATTAGGGTTAGGATTAGGTGTTAATCTTATAACCCAAGTAGGGGCCAATTGGGCCCGAGTTCGGACTGGTTTGGGCCAAATTTGGAGCCCAACCAGTGAGCCGAAATAGCCAGGCGGCGGCACCGCCGGTCTGGGCGGTGGCACCGCTGGACTGGGCGGTGGCACCGCTGGACTGGGCGGTGGCACCGCCCAGCACCCGAGAGCCAAGCGGTGGCACCGCCCAGCACCCCAGGCCGCCAGCACCCGAGAGCCAAGCGGTGGCACCGCTGGACTGGGCGGTGGCACTGCCCAGTACACTGTCAGTGTCAAAACTGACAGGCGGTGGCACCGCTAGCTTCGGGAACCGAAGAGAATTCAAATTTTGAAGCCCAAATTTGAATCCTCTTGAGGCCTATAAATACCCCTCAATTCTCAGCAGAGACAACAACTTTTAGAGAAGCAATAGAGTGAAAAAAATCTTAGCAAAGCCTTAGCAAGTCTTACTTTCAAATTGCTTGAGTGTTCACCTCCTTCTTTCTCATTGAAACTTTGTAAGAGTGTGAACCACTTGTAAAAGGTTGTAAGAGGGGTATTTGTCCTTCCTCTTCAAAGTGATTTGCTAGTGGAAGTTGGGAGCCTCATCGAAGAAGGCTTCGCAAGTGGATGTAGGTCATTTTGACCGAACCACTTTAAATTTGGCGTGTTCTCTGGTTTGCATTTACTTATTGCACTTTACCTTACTGCAAATCTTTATAAGTGCTTTACTTCCTCATTACTTTTGCTGCACACATTTACGAACACGCTTTTAAGTTAAGCACTTCCGAGTTCGGTTTTTATCATACGAAAAAGTTTCTAAAACCGACATTTTAATCCGCTGCACTAATTCACCCCCCCCCCCTCTTAGTGCCGCTCCGATCCTAACAATTGGTATCAGAGCCCGGTATTTCTCATTTCGGATTTACACCCGAGAGAAATGGCTCTTCATGGCTTTCAAGAGGGCTTTTCGATTTTTCGTCCACCGTTGTTTAACGGATTGGACTACACTTATTGGAAAACTCGAATGAGAGTTTTCTTGATTTCTATGAATTTGGATTTATGGAATATTGTTAAAAACGGTTTTCAACTTCCTTCTAAACCGATGAACGAATGGTCGGATTTGGAAAAGAAGTATTTTTCTTTAAACGCAAAGGCTATGAATGCCTTATTTTGCGCTTTGGACAAAAATGAGTTCAATCGGATTTCTACGTGCGAAACGGCTTTTGATATTTGGCAAACACTTGAAATCACGCACGAGGGAACTAGTAGAGTCAAAAACTCGAAAGTTAACATTTTATTACAAGATTTTGAGCTTTTTCGAATGCAACCAAGCGAGACTATAGGCGACATGTACACTCGTTTCACGGATGTCGTCAATAATCTAAGAGTTCTTAGTAAATCTTTTTCGAATTTTGATCTCGTAAGTAAGATCTTAAGATCCCTTCCAAAAAGGTGGGATCTTAAAATAACCGCAATACAAGAGACAAAAAATTTAAATGATTTTTCATTAGAAGAATTAATCGGGTCACTAATGACATATGAAATGACACTTTTGGAACATTTTGAACCTGATGAGCACTTGAACCACCTTCCAAAGAATAGGAAGGATTTGGAACTCCAGACAAATGAATACCACTTGAGCGATGACTCAAGTGATGAGGACAATGATGAACTTGAACTTCGAACACTAAATCTTAATAAGTTCATTAAACAAAAATCTAAAATAAACAATGAACTTGAACGGAGGAAGAGGCCAAAGAAGAGAAAGGCAACTAAGGATGAATCAAGAACTTCCAAAGGTTGAAACGGCGAATTGGGCTTTGACGGGCTTCGACTACAAGGTAAGTAACTCAACTCCCTTAATTTATTTTGAAATTACTTGATGTTTTCCATGATGCGTTTTCTTTTTTTTAATAATTATTTTTCTTGAAAATTACATGTTTTATGTTAATGGAATAAAAAGTTAGATATAAATCTAATGATTGTAAACCTAGTGAGATTAATCTTATATATGTGCTTGAGAAGCAAGAATATGTATTTTGATGATTTTCATATTGCTTTTCAATGAAGATGCATGGCTTTGGTATGAAAGGCTTGATATTTTTTATGTACATTATCTTTGTTTTTCAAACATGATGTATGGTTTTGACACAAGAACAAAAATTTGAGCATGCTATTATAAAATCAATCATATAAATTAAAACTAAAGAAGTTTTAGGTATCTATAACAATCATTCAAAATTATGTTCAATGAAACCTTGCTTAATGTTGTAATGAAAATATTAAAGTTGTGATACCATGATATAACGATTTTATGTATAAAATTTTAAAGTTATACATGATGATTTTTGTGATTTATTGGTCTTGATGGTTTTATGACGAAATTCATTTTTCGATCCTAAACGTTGATGCATGTTTTTATTTGACATAAATGAAAAAGCATGCTAACATGAAATCAATCACTTAAAATGAAACACTTAAAAAAGGGGAAAATATATTATCAATGAAATCATGAATCTATTTATGTTATGAATTTTGTGAACCTTAAAAATGATTTTGATGATTTAAATTTGAAATGAGTTTTATCAAAATCATGATCTTGATTTCTTGGAATAACATGAGATTTCTTTTGACGATCATTTTGATTATTTAAAAGGACATTTGTCGAAATGATTCATGGAATTTTGGATTCATGAATTGATCCTTCATTTGTTTATGAGATGGTTGAAATCTTTGTACCTTTGAATTCTTTCCCTTCTCCCTTCGATTTTTAAATTTATACATATTATATGTTGAAGATTTGAAACCATGTTTTGATATCATGCATACCCAAGAAATGTTGATTTGACAAATTGAATGAATTGAAAATGAATGATGAATCTTCTCTTGAATATTACTTGTGATATTTTTTATGAATCATTATCTTGATTTCTCGATATTTGATATATGAAATTTTATAATGAATCAAGATTTTTCTTTAATCAATCTCCTAAGATTTTCTTTTGATTATTTATGAGGAGGTTCTTCAAAAAGAAATCATGCCTTTTGGTATACACATATTCTAATCCTTCATGATATGATTTTTATGCAATTGCTTGTGTTCATGAAAATATTCATCTCATCATCCAATTAATTCTTCTTGATATTCCTAATATGATGAAATGAAATTATGCATGAAATACAAATGAGAAGTTAATTATCATGCATGATAGGATGTAATGAACTTTGACATTTAGATACCATCATTTGAAAAGCTATGATTATGTTGCCAAAATAATGTATCATGAATGCTTGAATATCATGTATAATATGCTCATAATGATGATTGATTTATTTGTATCATGCATGAAAAATGAAAGGTATAGTTTTGAAATTGTGCAATTTGAAAATATGATGATGAATCTTGTGATTTACGTATTATTGATTTTTATCAAAATGAAAGTGCCTTATTGATCTTTATTGTAATAAATCTTACACTTTCGATTTTAAATGATGATACATGTTTTCACAAAAGACTTGAATACCCTCACATGAAATCAATTGTATGAAATGGAGATGAATTTATTGAATGTGACTTTGAGGATGATTTCGGATTTTACAAATGCTTGATTCATACTTATGACATGAGACACATTTTAAATACGAATCATGTTCAATGCTTCAATCATGTTATATCTTTTTGAAATATCTTTTTAATGTAATGTTGATAATTTGAGATGCCTATTGGAATTCATGACATGAGATAATTGAATCCTTGACTTACTCTTTATATAGCTTGAGAATAGATGTTTAAAATCTTGCTTGATGAGTTGTTTTATAAGATTTTGCCTTTATGTCTTGAACTTTCATGCTTATCTTGATTTGGCATATAAAGACTAAGGCATGCTTAGATGAAAAAGAATTACTTAAAAATTCTTTTCCCATCTGATCGAGATTAATGATTTCATGATATTTTGTGAATCTCGAAATTGATTTTGATGACTTGATTATAAGTTTCAAGTTAACGATTTGATTTGAATAAGTTTTATCTAAATCATCATCTTGATCTTGCAAAATTGGAATCACAAATAATATCTTTTGGTATTCATGAATTGATACTCACAATATGAAAGTATTGGTATTCATGACTTGAATTTGATTGAAACATTGCATGCTTAAATTAATCATTCTCCTATGTTTCAAAAATTCTTTAAATGCCTTATGTGATGATTGAAAATTATGAATATCATTTTGAATATCTTATGATAAATCTATGTATACCATTTTGAATATCTTGAAAGTAATGTTGAGATTTTGATGAATTTGATGATTTAGTATTATGCATGCAATACTTTAACGTATGATAATGATGCACGCAATGATGAAATATTCTTGATAAAATTATTATTTTGATATTCATGACTTGAATCTTCCTTTCTTTTTGCCAATGACAAAGGGGGAGAAAGGGTTGCTAATGTGCTATCTTGAATTAATGTAAAGGGTCATCTCAAAGAAAAATTAGCTAACTTGCACAAGACAAGAAAATGCAAAAACTTGCTTACTTTCTTGCACATCTAAAGAGAAGATGCAAATGTAGCTCTTGCCAAATTGTTTGCTTGCCTCATGTAAAACATTATCTCTTGCTAGTTTGGCATTTTGCTAAGGAAGCAAAAATGACACTTCTCAAAAGAGAAGAAAGAGTTTGCTATCTTCAACATCACAAGCTTGCCTATCTTAAGAAACAAAAAGGGCAAAAGTGCTATCTTGCTTATCTCAAGAAAAGCAAATATGCTAAAACTTGCACATCTTTAAATTTGCTAGCTTGTATGTAGTAAAACTTGCATATCGTGAAAGATTGCTAGCTCAAGGCAAACGCTGGCTAGCTTGTACTCTTCCCTTCTTTTCGACAAAAATAAAGGGGAGAAAGCTTTTGCTAGTTAGAACATGCAAAGAAAAGCAAAGTGCAATCTTGCACAAGAAGCAAGTGTTGAATTGCCATGATTGAACTTAAGAATCTTACTATGCTTTTATGCTTATATGTTGTGATGAAAATCTAGCTTCACGTTACAAAAACTTGAATATCTTTTAAAATAGCTAGAGCTACTTCTCCTTTTTGTTGATGACATAGGGGGAGAAGTATATTGATGACTTCATGCATTGAATTAAATATTTTATATATTTACATGATGGTTTAAATGTTTTTCATAACATGTGATGAATGTTGCTTGGATTTGGGATAATCCAAGTGTTCTATCAATGGCATATTGATAAGGGGAGTTTGGTTAAACTTCGGGGAGTTAAGGTTAACTCCGGTAGTCATCAATTAGTTGTCATCATCAAAAAGGGGGAGATTGTTGAATCTCGGATTTTGATGATGAAACTAATTGATTGTATTTAGATGTTTAACTGCATTTTGAGTGATGCAGGTCTACTCGATCAGGATTAGACAGTTGACGCAGAAGGAATTGACGTTGCGCCGGAGGAGATCACGTTAGGATATTGGATGGTAGAATGCTTCGGACGTCGGGCATCGGGCCAAGGAGAGCGGAATTGCACCAAGGATATCAGGGTTGCGGAGGTCAACCGCCGATTGGGCAACAAGCCGCAAGAGTGGACGATGCGCTGAAGAATCGGACGAAGCGCCAACCAATGACGTGCCGGGCAACAGAATGTCAATTCGCGTTGTAATAATTGTCTAGATCGGAGTAGAGTTTTGGCTTGTGTGTGCAGGATTAACTACGATAACGATGAAGACATAAAGCGAAACAAAGTGCTGGAGTCATGCGCGAAGGATTCGTTGGGAGTTCGAGAGTTCGACGGAAGTCTGAAGGTTCATCGGGAATGCTGTCGGAACTAGCCGAGAATGAGTCGGGAGCTTGCCGAAGGGTTTTTCGGAAGCTCGCAGAAAGGTTCGTCGGAAGTTCGCGGAGCTCACCGAGAAAGATCGTAGCTTACCGAAGAAGCTCGTTGAAACTCACCAAGATCAAATCGTGAAGTCTCGGAGCTTGTCGGGAGTCCGTAGAATGGTTTCCGAGAGTTTTTCGGAAGACCGCCGGAAGTTCGCCGGAAGCTCGCCGGAAGAAGTCTTGACTTGCGGACTTTGTAATAGCTTAGGAAATGTCTTTAAATTCGTAGTTAGCACATTAATTAGGGTTAGGATTAGGTGTTAATCTTATAACCCAAGTAGGGGCCAATTGGGCCCGAGTTCGGACTGGTTTGGGCCAAGTTTGGAGCCCAACCAGTGAGCCGAAATAGCCAGGCGGTGGCACCGCCGGTCTAGGCGGTGGCACCGCCGGTCTGGGCGGTGGCACCGCCCAGCACCAGAGAGCCAAGCGGTGGCACCGCTGGACTGGGCGGTGGCACCGCCCAGTACACTATCAGTGTCAAAACTGACAAGCGGTGGCACCGCTAGCTTCGGGAACCGAAGAGAATTCAAATTTTGAAGCCCAAATTTGAATCCTCTTGAGGCCTATAAATACCCCTCAATTCTCAACAGAGACAACAACTTTTAGAGAAGCAATAGAGTGAAAAAAATCTTAGCAAAGCCTTAGCAAGTCTTACTTTCAAATTGCTTGAGTGTTCACCTCCTTCTTTCTCATTGAAACTTTGTAAGAGTGTGAACCACTTGTAAAGGTTGTAAGAGGGGTATTTGTCCTTCCTCTTCAAAGTGATTTGCTAGTGGAAGTTGGGAGCCTCATCGAAGAAGGTTTCGCAAGTGGATGTAGGTCATTTTGACCGAACCACTTTAAATTTGGCGTGTTCTCTTGGTTTGCATTTACTTATTGCACTTTACCTTACTGCAAATATTTATAAGTGCTTTACTTCCTTAAGGTTCGCAAGTGGATGTAGGTCATTTTGACCGAACCACTTTAAATTTGGCGTGTTCTCGGTTTGCATTACTTATTGCACTTTACCTTACTGCAAATATTTATAAGTGCTTTACTTCCTCATTACTTTTGCTGCACATATTTACGAAACACGCTTTAAGTTAAGCACTTCCGAGTTCGGTTTTTATCGTACGAAAAAGTTTCTAAACCGACGTTTTAATCCGCTGCACTAATTCACCCCCCCCCCCTCTTAGTGCCGCTCCGATCCTAACAATAGCAGTGGTACGCCAATACCCCGGAAAACCAGGAGGAGACACCTTTTTAGCTTTATATTTGAAGCCATTGGGGCCTATAAATACCCAACTATTTCCTGCATGAAAGAGCATGAAAAGTATGAATAAAAGTCTTGAGATTTTGATTGTAAAAGTGTTGAAAAAGTGCTAAGTATCCTCCTCCTTCTTTAGCTTTGTGATCAATCTAAGAGAGGTGTGAGGCTTGTAAAAGATTGTCTCCGAAACCTGTAAAAAGGAAAAATTATTGTAAGAAGGTGGTTGGTCTTCACCCATTAATGGAAAACCATCAGTGGATGCTGGTGGCCTCAATGGATGAGGAATTAGGAATAGATGTAGGTCACGACGACTGAACCACTATAAATTTGGTATGCACTCTCTTTTTGCTCTTTATTATTGTTGTTCTCTGTTTTTATTGTTTATTATATTTACTTCAAGTGAAACACACTTTCGATATCAATTCTGATATAGGTTTCATCGAATCAAGCTTTTCAAAATTATTCAAGTTTTTTGAATTGAAGAAATTATTCACCTCTACTCTTAGTGCTAACTTGATCCTAATAGAATCGAGAGTGGACGTAGGTCGCAACGACCGAACCACTATAAATTTGATATGTATTTCCTTTTATGTTCTTTATTGCTATTGCTTATTGATTTAATTGCTTACTTCTCTTACTCATATTCTAAGTTAAACATATTTCTTCATATCATTTCTTTATTTTGAAAGTGCTAATTCATACTCACCCCCTTTTAGTGCCTTTATGATCCTAACACCTATAATGGAAGGTATAGGATCTTGACATGGTCTAATTGTCTCTCTTATGGTAATGACTTTGACCCCTTCACTAGAGGGGAAAGTTTCAAAAACTGATGCTAAAGGTGATGATAGGCTTAGAGAATCATCAAAGCCACGATCGAATGATGGAGGTGATTTAGACGAGAAAGACATCTAGACTTGTTTTAAACTTTGGAGTTTGAATAGTCCAACAACTTTGAAGAATCAAAAGTTCAAGCGTTCGAGGTTCCAAATGCTCCAAGAGTGGGTAATGCTGAGGGGAGCAGATGACGTTATGGGCTATATATAGTGCCCGAGCGATCTTTCAACTAACTGCATCATGCCTAATGCTTTGGTTGCAAGGCATGTGGTGGCATGCCATTGGTCGAGGTCGATCGTCATAATCACCTCTATGACTCTCGAATCGATAAACATTGGATTCAATTAGATTTGTCAAGCAACTAAATCAATGCATGTACTAGAGATCGAGGTGAAAGCAGCCTCTATCTTCGAGCAATTGATATGGAGAGATTATTTTTCCATTGATGAAGTATGAGGCTGCATTTTGCTCATGTAAGCAAGAGAATGTCACTTTTACAATCGTAACTTTGATCAATCTAGTTATATCATATCATACACATCATAATGTTTTATTTGTTAAGAGTACTCGACCGACATCCAATTTTGACTGTGTTACAAGAGTCTTTGATTGTTTGATTTTATGTGTTGGGAATTGAGAAGCAACCAAAAGTATAATATCTAACAACATCAAGTGTTTGGAGATGTCCAAACTTGGTTAGACTTAAAAAAAAAAACACAATAGGGATATTTTTTATAAAAGTTCCTATAATATTTAAGTTAGAAAGGGGGCTCAAAAGATCCTAAAGATTTTATCTAGTACATACAAGAGAGATTTAGTCAAATGATATACCTAATGAATTTTATAGTATCTCTTGGTGATAAGTAAAGAATGATATAATGGACACATGGTTGTCCGCATGGCCGATGAGCCAATCGTTAAAAGATCACGTCGACCCTACGAGATTCACATATGACGATTAGATTTGAAAGACACATGATTGTTGTGGGCGATACAAGGCCGAGCGATCGATCATTCGTATCCTGTGAATGGCGTAGATAACTAATATGGGCTTAAGGTATGACAAACATCATTCGATACCTCTGCCTAAGGTACTGTACATCCCTCTCTTATCATCAACAATCCTAACCATAATCATTAGCACTGACCGACTAGTTTGGTTAATGCAAACTATATAATTAACTTTGATCGTCCAAGGGACATTTGTGGAGAGTGCCCCTATTTAATCTTTTAGGTTCAATACATCTACGAATAGTGATATGGACTAAGAATTAGAATGGCTTCGATTAAATTTGAATCACAATCACCAACCGGACAATCAAAATCTGTGCTAACACTTGAATATTGATTTAAGTAGATATTTAATTAGTATGATAATTATGTGGAATCATTAAGGGTTACCTGACGTAAAGAATCGATAGAATCATTAAACATTACACTTAACATTATTTTCCACTATATTAATTTGATGGGATGTTTGGTTGTTGCCTTGGGCTGAGACATCCGAGTTAATGTCGAGCTAATTATTATATCATTCGATAGTCAACATAGCAAATTCCACAATCAACTTGTTAAGGTACGTGTTAAATAAAATAGGTGCTTTCATGTTTCGCTCGGGAAGGGAAATTGGACGGTGGGATGGAATTTTAACCCGAACCCAACATATAACTAGGCCAACCGAACCCGACGCGACCCGGTCTTATAATCAGATTGAGCCGGGCAGGTTTCGGATTCGGTCCAACTCTGTACCCTGCTTGAGTGGTAAATCGTGTTCCCTGTCCCCGCCGAGCGACGTATTCTGCACCTGCACCCACAGATATACTGATGCACACCTACCGTGATAGACGTACGAGTCGGAGGAGCTTGGTACATCCACTTTCCTTTTATCCTCGTTGGATAAGGTTCGTGCCCTTTCATCTTCCACTAACCCGTGCAACACAGGTTTCTGACAACAATGGTTGGTCTAACTCACCTACGAGTGGAAGTTTCCTGTGCGCCTCCTGTTGCGTCAGGTCAGTGAACGATCAACAACTTACCACGTCATCATCCTCGACTCAAACTAGTGGGATTAAACGGTAGCAAATCCAATACCTTACCTGCAAGTCTCTTCTTTCCATGTATTTTATCCTTCTCTACGGTGGAAACAAATGGCAGAATCAGAGGAGGCATGGGGAAGAAATATGAGAGGGAAAAAAACTTGATTCTTTTCATGAACCCTACCTTTCTCCTTTTTTTTTTTTTTTGCTGCTGCTTTTGGGAAAAAGACAAAGAAGGGATGGTAGGGGAGGTGGGGGCAGTTTGTCTCCCGAGGAAGAGTCCGGACAGAATAATTTCACACCACAGAGCCTTTCTTTTCCCGCCGTCCTGTAATTTGACAGAAACTCGCCCTCTGATTTCTTTTAACTTTGGTTGGGGGTATCACAGAGCCATCTACGATTTTAAACACCTCCCTTGCGCCATAAGCGACACAGGAGGAGTTCAGCACAGCGAGTGAATATAATACTGTGAGGAGTTCAGCGCAAAGAGTCGAGTTACAGGATGGCTCTGCGATAGAGTGGTGTTTGGGTTGGGGGTGGGGGGAGGGGGGTTTGGTTTTGGAGTGGTTGTGTGGTTTGGGGAATAAAGGCTGCAATGATTGTGGTGTGAAGAAAGGACGCGGTCACTGTCAAATTGCAGGCGACAGAGACGCGGGAGTGGGACCACACTCGAAACAAGGTCAAAAATAATGGCAATGGCCCACGGATGGGCCCTTAACGCCGTTACTCGGATGCCGAGTCACGGGAAGAACAGGATAAGGCCGGCCGAGGAGCACAAGATGCTCGCGTCGACTCACCTACCGGATTTCCGAGATCACCCCCATGAGGCAATGAGAGGGGAAGAGAGAATGGGGCAGTTTGGTCAGTTCGAATAGTGTACCCCCGTTGTGGACGTGCAGTTCAACCACGCGGAATTCGAGACGGTACGATCATGCCGTCATCATACCATCGGCTACCGTTGGAGTAGAGCTGATTAAGAAACTGGACGAGACCGATCCCTGACGGGGTATGATTATGACACCATAAAGAGAAGAATAGGGAGAGACCTTTATATTAATGTTTCGGCCTCACTTGCTATATGTTTCCCCTTCAGGAACCGCCTCGGCCACTGCTGCGTATGTAATGCAGGAGCTTGATAAAGCATCTATACAAAAACTAATAAACAGTGCATAAAATACTGGAAAAAGGAAGACGTACCATGTCATTGCTGCACCACCCCGAGTGTTTCCAGAGATAATTTTATTTTTTATAATTTTATTTATTATTTTCAGCTATTACTAATTTAGTCATAGGACGTCGCTTCTTACAAGCCCCTCTCATAAAAAGTAGGAGAAAAGGGTGGCAGCGTAATTTGCTAAGGTTTCCTTTTTAAACATTTTCCTCGAAGGTAAACAAGATTAAGGAAAAGAAAAAGAAAATTAGGGCTTTTCAGAGAGGACGGAAGCCAAGCCGGTGACGACCTTGGCTCCCTTGTGAGACGCCTTGGGCTTCACCTCCGGCAGTTCCCACGCCGGCGCCGCCACCACCACTTCCGCTCCCTTCCCCTCCGCCTCCCGGGGTTCCTCCGCCGACCCGGCGGCGGCACCGCTCCCGTCGTTCTCACTTTTAGCTTTCCCATCCGATTCGGCAATCTCTGCGACTTGGGCTGCTCGCATAGGATCGGCTGGAAGGATCGATCGCTCATAGGGAGCAAGCCATTTTGAGCGCAGGTACTCCGGCTTCCGCCAGGGCGGGAAGTGCAGGCCCTTCTTCTTGAGGCTATGCCGCGCCGCTTCCGAGACGACGGCGACGATCTGGTCCACCCGGTCCACCTTCCCGACGAAGACGGACGGCAGGGACTGAAGCAACGCAGCGTAGCTCTTCGTCGACCGCGCGATCTCGAACTCCGACCGGAAGTCCACGTCCACTAACAGCCGCTCGAGACCGACGATTACGTCGATGTACTCGTGCTCGCCTGCCGTCAATTGTTTGGCCAACACCCCCGGCGCTATCAGTCGACGACCGAAACGGAGAAAAGAAGCGGCAGGTTAAGGGGGTTAGACGGAGGAGGAACGTACCGGCGGGAAAGGACGGGGTCTTCTCCCACCGCGACTTGCAAATGGCGGCGTCGTAGCCGAGCGATCGGAGCCCGTCGACGACCGCCTTCATATGCTCGTCCTTTCGGTTGCAATTCTTGCACTTCTCCACGACGCTGGAGGCGTCCGCTAAGAGATTCCTCTCGGCGAGGGTTGCGCAAACCACCAAACCCTGTTGCAATCCATTTCCTTCTAAAAAAGGGAATATTACGGGTGTTGAGATAACGAAATCAAGTGCATAAGAAACCGACGATACCTTAATAACCTCGGCGGCAGAGACGACCGGAGGATCACCGGCGTTGGAGGAGGGGAGGAACTCGAGGTCGTCATCGGAGCTGTCGTCGCAGTTGCCATGGAAGCAGTTACAGCGGCTGCGACCGCACCGGGACGAGGGCTTCTCGCCACTGTCCTCTATGAAGTTGCGGACCATTTTGTCCAGGCAGACGGAGCTCGGCTCTAGATCAACGCCACCGGCGAGCCGCTCCGCCGACGAGATCCGAAGGACGCCGGGAAATTGCCGCTCGAACAGCCGCTTTAGCCTCCACTTCGGCACGGGCTTTACTTGATCACTCAGCAGCACATCGATCGCGTCGATCGGCTGGATCTTCATCGGAAACGGCATGTTCTCACCAAAATCGAAACTGGAAGCTAGTAAAACTCCATCTCCACGCAGCAAATCAAGCTAGAGATGATGATATCCGAGATCGATGACAAGATCGGTGCCGATTTCAACAGCCAAAAGTAGTCCCAACATACGATTCGAGGAAACCAAATCGCCACACAATAATAACGACCAAAATAATGGAAAGAAAATTACAATCGCGATCAGTAACTCGTCGACGAACACAATCGTCCAAAACTAAACCAAGAAAACAGAGGACCGCGAGATTCTTTACGATCCTTTGCAACCAAATCAGGTATCAAACAGGGAATGACTTCCTACGGCGAGTCGCTTCGCCACAAGGTTTCCGATGGAGAGGGGCGAAACGGAGACATTTACGATCTCCGTCCATGGCGCCCAGCGGCCGGCGATCGGCCTGAAGCCCCGATTCTCGCGTCCATTCTTCGGGTCCTCCGGCGGTGGCGATCCTTGGGGGACTGGGGAGGTCGTGAGGAGAGAGCCGGTGTTGGGGTTGGGGGGGGGGGGGGGGGGGGGGGGGGTGGGGGGTTGGGGGCGCGGGGCAGTTGTAAAGCGTTCGGAAATGGGGCGAACGGGGAGGGAGGAGTGGGTAGTACTGACTAGGACAACACGCGTCATCCTACGTGTCCCTTGTTGATCCGAAACCATACGGAAGACGGTTTCTGGTACCTGGCCTGTTTCACGAACAGCGGTTTCGACGGGGCCGTCGACGACACGCGTCCCGTCAGGGAAATCATGATGGCCTTCAAATCACTATCTTATCTCCAGTTATCCTCCGCAACCACGCTTTTGCCACTCCACTTCCTGGCGTGCCATCTGCTATAGTGTCAGTAACGTTATTAGTGGCTACAGGTAGTGGTGAATGCCCAAAAGGTGGATTTCCGTTCACGCGTACGAGATCCTGTACCCAATCACACCGCCTGATGTCCGACGCGTGTCCTATGTCTACTGCTCACAGGTTTACGCACGGATAAGCAAACGTAATCAAGACGGAAGAAATGGCTTACGAGCAATAAATCAATGATTAGGGTGGCTTTTGAATGATGAGGTCTCATTGCGGGGTTTTGGCGTCTTGTGATGATCAACGATGTCGGGTGAATGAAGAAGGCGGGGCCCGATGCGCAGCGTCCCAATAGGTGATGAAAGCGTGGATTGGACTCGATCATTGCGTGCCGCTAAACTTGGCTGTAAACTCGGTTAGCCAGTTCCACAAGAAACATGTATCGATCAAAGTCATTCTTTCTTGCAGACAAGTCATGTCCATGTTGCTCCACTTGTCCATGTCAAATTTATGACCTCTATATAATATATATATATATATATATATATATATATATATACATATACATATATATATATATACATATACATATATACATACATACATATACATATACATACATACATATACATACATACATACATATATATATACATATAGATATATATATACATACATATATATATATATATATATATACATATATATATATATACATATATATATGATCGAACAATTTATATGTAATTTGGTTTTCTCATGCATTTACTTCGTGTGATGATCATGGAATTAACCATTGCCTAGTTTTATGTGTAATTTGACAAGTTTTACATGATATGTCACGGCACGATCATGTCAGATGTCTTACTGCTTTTGTAGTGGAAGAGATGTAAACCAGGTTGAGTCTACCTGATTTCTTAGGACACGGTTGATCTTACATAGTCAAATAATGGAGTTGGAAGAAGACAAAAGAAAAGGACAGATCATGACGCATTCACATTGATTACAACAATTACACCTCAATAGTTTGTGTTATTTTTCATGTAAATATATCAAAATAAATAGTATATGTGTCTTTAATTAGTAGGCCACCTGAAAAAAACACTAAAGTTGATATTTATTCCTTCCATCACCTTTTTTTCCATCGCAAAGGAGACTGTTAACTATTTTTTCATTAAAAATCATTTTACCATTTTTGTTTGCAATCAAATATGCAAGAAAAGCTAAGGTTTTCTTTTCAATGTAGAAAAATAAGTAAATAAATATTCTTAAGAAATAATCTAGATTATTTGAACTTCTTACCAATTAAATACTTGCATTTATCTCAATGTGATTTCACCTGCAAATAGACACCCAGAGGCACAAAAGAGAAATGTGGTGATGACAATAATGCTGTATAATTAAATCTCCACAGTGATGGAGGGCTAAAGTTGTGCAGATCTCATCCCTTACAAAGCTTCACTGCTGAGGATGGTGAATTGGATGAGATGTCATAGTCCTTCTACACTCAACTGTGGCCATATACATGGACACCCATGCCTTCCTACTTAAAGTTGCTTAGAACATTTCTCATGTCTTCTGGTTTAGAAGGAACCCTAGGTTTTATCAAGTGGTCATGCAGCTCCCAAGGATGGTCCCAAAACCATGTGCTGGCATTCCTTGTCAATACTGTAGTGCCTGTGGCTCATGGGCAGGAACTGCTGCTAAAAGTTCGAACAAGAAACCTGCAAGTGTTTGCTTGAGCAAGAAGAGTCCATAGATTTTATGCAGCTCACATCAAGCAACTTTCTTGAGGTTTCTGTCGAGATAGATGTCTTGGAACTAATAGGGAAGTTTGTTTCTAGAGGGTTGGAACTGGGAAAATTATGTGACAGGAAAAAAGAGCCCATAAAATCATATAGAGATTTTGAATCTGGGAAGATAAACGACTTTTAATGGTGTGATGTTTCCTCCCTGAAATTGATGGAATCCTCTTGTAATTTTGAGTAACTTTAAAGGTAGCTGTTGTCTTCCTAAAGCTGGTTGGTTCTGATTTAATTTGCCAACAAAAATCACTATTAAATCATATGTAGTCTCTTAAAAATGCCAGCAGTGTTATCAATTAATACCATACATCATGTCATATCAACTTTGCAATATTCCACAACATATGATCAGTTATATGAGAGTTCTTGGGATGAACAAAGGGAAAACGATGCAATAAAATGGAACACAAAAGTCAAAACGGAAGCAAGTAAGCTGAGAGTCTTATGATGTTGAAGACACTATTATTGTCTGCTGATCTGAGCTCAGGTTACATAAGCAGTAACATATTGTATACTGCAAGTAAGGATCTGTCTTAATTAGGTACATCATTACTTCATCACCATTCTAGCAGTCTTAGGAAAAAGATTAACTATTCAGTTTTGAAGTCATTGAAAAATATTTTGTCACTGCCATTTATGAATGATATTGATGGCATTACCAACAATTTCTTTTGTTCATATTGAATGTAATAAACTAATCAAAAGATTCCTTCCTGCAGTGAGCTTCTCGAAGGAATCGACATCCTCATTCTTGTGGCTCTGACTTGTTGACCAAGTGTTATGGTTAGATTATTACCATGATTCCACAGATTGAAGTTTCTGAAGTACTCACACTCGAACCAGTTAAAGCTTAAGATAGCTGAAACAAATATGAAACATCATCCTATTTGATCACTATAATCAGTCTTATTTTGAGCCAACCCATGTGAATGTTTTGTTCTTTCTTCTATCCCTCTGTTGGTGCTATTTTTTCAGTACACAAATGGCAAGATATTAGATGTTAGTTCCATCAGCACTCATTGTTCCAACCACCATATCATGACAAACAGTAATGAATTTGTTAGGCAGAAATAGAACATGATGTCCTCAAATGCTAAGCTTTCTGAGATCTTTGGTGTGGCCTTATCATGTCGACATCACAGTAGGCAAAAGTCATATATGTCCGCACTGGGAAGTAACAGTTCTCATTGTGCCAAACTCGAAGTCATCTTGGCCTAATCCTTTTCCTCCTCCTCGTCTTATAAGCCACTGGTTCAATCCTTTATCCAAGTCACTCCTGTGTGCGGTTAGTGCTGCTAAAGCCACTTCATTGCATGGTTGAAGCTCTTTCCAACGGAGCAGTGTTCCTCATCAAACTTTATATGCAAGAGTGTTCTTTGACTCCGCAGCAAATTCCTTGCTCCCTGCATCGGTTTCAGCCTGTGAATCCATTTAGCTGTTTGCCAGAACCATAGACAAACAATTTGTGCTTTCAGCCGCATCATCATTCACTGAAGCAGCAAATTCATCGAAATGAAGTGCATGTTTGTACTCAGATTGACGAAGCTTTCTACAGTCTTGGCATCTCAAGGATGCGAGCTTATATTCTGCAAATTCTCCACCTGGGTTGCACACAGATCGTGGCAGAAGAGACCCTTTGCTTTTGGGCATTTACACAAGCATCTCTCGGTCGACCATGGGCAGCGCGAATCTTAAAGCTGCCAGGGCCTCATGTTCCTACTCGGATGTTGATTTTCTTCGGGCTTCGATGACATGTGGAATCCGAACCATCGAATCGGATTCTATTTTCCTAATTGGATCCGGATCGAAGCGATATGGACCGGATGTAAGTCCAGTAAAGGCCTACAGAAAATCCTGGGTGGTCCAGCGACGAAGTCGTCGTCGAGTCGATTATCATAATATGAGTTGTGTCCTGACCGCGTTCTCCTGTTGATCATTGAGATAAAGTGTGAGGGCACTTTGGGAACTCCCGTCCTCAGTCTATGAAGATTACTATTTGTAATCCTTTTTTATTATTTATAATTTCGTGTTAAGAATTTTAAATATTTATAAATTATTTATTTATAAATATATCCTTTATTTAGAATTTAATTCTAATAACAATTTTTCACTCTATACTTTTGATTTTCTTTCTTCTTTTCATCTTCTTAATCGTATGGAAAAAAATGATGAAATAAGATGAATTAAAAATAAAAAAATAAAATTTAATAAAATTTAATATTTTAAAATTGTATAAATTTTATAATAGCTTAAGAGAGACTATCTTTTAATTTAGAAAGATGTCATGCGGAGAGGTAGAGGCAATAGGGTGCGTATTGAGGGATGTGGGAAGAAAAAAGTACAAAAAAATTAAAGGATCATAAGTAATAAAATATTATATTATTAATTTTTTAAGAGAATATAAATAGTAAAGAAAAAATTCTAAATGATAAGCTCCAAGTCGGTTCACATTTTAGCCCTTTCGTAATTTCTACCCTCTCACGCCCGCTTTGGTGCCGAGATCGGAAAGCCAGAGACGTGGAAGAGGTACTTCTTGCTCTCCGTTGATATCCTTCGGATCTTGGGTCGTTGTTCTTGACTCGAGGATGGTTTCTTTGCCTTGGGGCTCTGATCGTGGCTCTTTCCGGTTGTCTTCGGCGCTAGATTCTGGGTTTTGGAGGAGGAATTTAAGGTCCCTCTGTCGTACTTCTGTTTCTAGCGTTTCGTTCGTCGTTAGGGGGCCAGTTCTCGTTGGATTTAGCGTTTTAGGTGCGGGTTTTGAGTTTGTGATGTTCTCATCTGGGTTTTGGCTTGATGCTTGGCTTGGGTTTTAGGGAGTTGACATATGGCAGGAAAGGGAGGAAAGGGTCTTCTCGCGGCGAAGACGACGGCGGGGAACAAGGACAAGGACAAGAAGAAGCCCGTATCGCGGTCGGCCCGAGCCGGGTTGCAGGTAATTTTTGTTGATCTGTCTTCAGTCCTTGGTCAGCTTCCTACAACGTTGCTTCTGATAGATGGTTTACATTTACATGGGACTGTGTAGGATTAGGGTTTATCTTGCTGTTGTTTCAAATGCGCTATCCTGTTATTAGAGTTGTGGTTTGGGATTATTGATAGATCCAATGCATCTAACGTGGTAGTAGTTTAACATGCTGTGGTTTCTGAAAGACTCATATTTGATATGTTGGTTCAGTCTGGAAAACGAAGATGCCACTGTCGTTCATATAGGACCATTTATTTATTCGGTAAAAGAACGTTTCTTTCGGCTTTTTGCCCAAACAAATGCAAGCACAAAGGCTTAGGGAGGGCGCTTGAAGAGTTTCCACTGATTGTGCACAAAGGCTAAGGGCACTTCCTTTCACCTTTGTCTGTGGTTGTCTTTTGTTTCTTCTCATGCCACCCCCTCAGCAATGGTGAGCAGTTACCAGCATCTCATAGAGAGAACAGATTACTGACAGGAGAAGATCCACTAATCATCAAGGTCTTTGGCCTTTTATAAGTTTCGTTTCTTGTTTTCCTTTTCTCTGGTTGCTCTTATGCAGATCGGTTTACGTCAGTTTGTTGTAACATTCTTTAGTAGGATGAACTCTGATTTTTTTCATCTTTGATATTGGTTTCTTTCTTTTGGGAATTCTGTTATTAAAAAATCATGTTTTGGATCAATTTGTCAAAGTAAAAGTTTCCTTATCTGAAGGCTCAGAAATATTAGTTCTACATGCTAATTGTTTTGTGGAGTCCTATAATTTGGTCAAGTTGTGCAATTAATGGGTTGATCGAGTTCCATTTGTCGAGTTTGGTATTGTAACTGGGTTAAATTATTTTGATAATGGATGTTCATGTCACCCTTGAGTTAATTGGACTTACCCAGTTGATTAGATTATATATCTATGACTGTCGGATTTCATGGGTGTTTAGTGTTGGGTTTAGTAAAGATTCTAACATGATAGTAGGATGGGTCATGTAAAGATTGATATATATCTCTCTCTTTCTTTCTCACTCATTAAAATAAACTAGTATTGGAAAATAATAATTCAAAATACCTTGTTATGGCATTACTATTTAAAAATACTTGGAAGATATACTGTGTTTGCAACATCCAGTGATTTCAATAGGCGCTTGGGCGAGACGAGGCGAGGCCCGAGCGCCTCGCTTCATTTCCAAGCGGCACACTTCAAAGTGGCGTTGCTTGGGCGCTCGCCTGAGCCCAGGCGCTTCGAGCGAGCGCCCGGGTTAAACCAGGTGACCGAACTAGCGTTTTAGGTTTGGTTCGGTCTTCGGTGCTTTAGTTGGTTCAATCAAACTAACTAAAGCACCGATATCAACCTTCCTCTCGTGACTTCCCAACCCTAACCATGCTCGTCGCTGTCGCTCTTGCTGCCACTATCGTCGCTCGCCGCTGTCGTTGCTTGCTGCTACCACTGCTGTTGTTGCTGCTCTCGCTCCCGCTGCTCACTGTTACCGCTGCTGCTGCTCGCTGCTACTGCTGCCACTATTGTCTCTCGCCGCTCCCGCTCTCGCTATCGTTGTCGCTGCTCACTGCTGCCGCTACCGCTACCACTATCACCGCTCGTCGCTCCCGCTCCCTCTCTCGTTGCTCGCTGCTACCGCTGCCGTTACCATTGTCGTCGCTCGTTGCTGCTGCTGTCACTATCGTTGCTCGCCGCTCCCGCTGCCGCTGCCGCTGCCACTTCTCACTGCTACCACTATCGCTGCCATTGTCGCTGCTCGCCTCTCCCGCTCCCGCTGCCGTTGCTCGTTGCTACCTCTTCTCACATCGACTCAATAATATACTGTTAATAGTATATTAATGATATACTATTAACTATATGCTAGTAACAATATTTTTTATTTATTAGATTAATAATATATTATTTTAATTTTAATACTGCTAATTTTTATTTATTTGAAATTATTGTTATTGTTTTGAATTTTGAGATTTTTTGTTAATGTGATATTGTGATTTTGTAAGATTTTTTAATTTAATATCATATTTTTATTTAAATAATTATATTTATTAATTATATTTTATATTTTTATATTTTAATGTCTCGTTTCGCTCGGGTGAGCGCTTGGGCGAGCGCCTAGTGCCTCGGGCGTTTTTAGACCTTGGCGCCTTTTAGCGCCTAGCGCTTTTTAAATCACTGGCAACATCTAAATGCCTATGTTGCAAGAATAGATATGCATAATTAGTTCATAGGATGAACTCAATTAGTTGATGGATGAATATTGGTGCCCATAAATTAGATGATCTGCATATGGATTTGTGTTGGTTCAGGTGGATGTAGTCTGTCTCATGAAGCTGTAGCTCTTAGGTGATTGCTTGTGGCAAAGAAAATGTTCTGGGACTATTCAATAGTTATTTTCTTGATGGAAAATGGTTTCTATAAGATTATTCTGCTTGTAGATGGGTTGAAATTACTGTTAAGATGGGTTAAGTGTTGACTGTTATGTTTTCAAATTGTTATGGATTTGTGCTAAATGGCATAGTTGATGCTATTCAACTGATGAAGCTGTTCTGATAGCTGGTCGTTTGGTGATTTCTGATTGTTTTGTGATTTACATTGGTAAATAATACGTATTGAAAAAACAAATATGCAGTTTTCTTTAACATGTTCATGTATTGTTAATCAACATTTTGCATGGCTTTGTCACCTGTTTCAAATTGTTTACTTTTAATAGTGAGCAGCGGGATTCCAAAACATTGCCCCTGAGAAATGAGCATCAGTGTTATTATTGCAATTTCATCCTGAATATATTGATGTAACTTCAAATTCTTCACAAATTTACTAAGCTCTTCGATGCCAAATTAAAATCATGTTAATCCATGTCAACTACTCACATTATGCATGGCCAAATCAAAAGCAGTCTGTCTTTTTTAAAGTGGAAAAATTAAATTGTATAACTTGCATAGTATGCTCACATTAAGGGTCAACCTATCTGCTGTCGGCATTATCATACCTGCATGCATCTAAAATTTTGTTAATGTTGCGCACATTCCTTATGATAGTTCCCTGTCGGACGAATTCATCGGCAATTGAAGTCAAGGATTCAAGCAAACGGTCGTGTTGGTGCCACCGCAGCTGTGTACTCAGCAGCAATACTGGAGTACTTAACAGCAGAAGTGTTGGAGCTTGCAGGGAATGCTAGCAAGGATCTTAAGGTGAAGCGAATAACTCCGCGCCACCTTCAGCTGGCTATCCGAGGGGATGAGGAGCTTGACACCCTAATTAAGGGCACTATCGCTGGTGGTGGAGTCATCCCCCACATTCACAAGTCACTCATTAACAAGTCTTCCAAGGAGTGATCATACTATTCCCATTGGATGCATGTATGCTTTTCCAGATAAGTAACTTGTTCTGATTGTGAACCTCTAGGTGGTTTGAGCAACATGATGTTTTGCTTTTGCAGGATTTAGCAACGATAGGGCTTTTGTTTAGCTATGATATTTAGCATTTGGTCTAACATACAGTTAATTTTCATGTAGTTTCTACAGAGGTCTGGTTGTCCATCTTGATCTGAAACTAAAGCATGATAACACTAACATTGATACTTCCTTTTTTTGTTTCTGCTGGGTTGTATTTGCATACCCCTGTTCTTGATGATCTCTCGGGAGGATGTCATCCTTCTATAACTGTTTTACCTGCTCTTATAGCTGTTTTGCATGCTGTTATCAGCTAGTAGAATGTTAATCCGAAGAAGTTTATTGGGTGACTAGTTATCGTAGACATAATATTGTTATGGTAAGCGTGGTCATTCACTTTGGGTTACAAACCAGAGAAAATCTCGACTCTGTTTTACTCATTGCAATCTTTTTGGATCCAAATGTTTTTACTTATTTTCATTCATTTAAATGAATCTTATGGGACTTTATTTATCGCTGTAAATGACATGTGATAATTGATCGGTTAATTTTGTGGAGTCAGTCAAAATGATTAGCTGAAAATGTTTAAGCACATTCTAACGTTTTTAAATTGCTTTTATGAGATTAAATCGGGATATTATAATAATACAGAAAATTTTAGTTAATTTATTAATAAAATAAATTTGATTAATTTAGAGATATTTGTTTCATATATATTAAGTTGTTACATGATAACATCTACACAAGAAAAAAGAAGCAAATGTACGAAAATATTAGAAAATTTATCTTCATATTAAAGGTATCATATGTTTGATTTGATGTAATTATATTTTTTTGTTATTTCTGTATTTTTCTTTCCATTCTTATACTTGCAATATGAAAAGGTGTAAAAATATTATAATAAATTAATAAAAAAATAGAATAATAAATTGAGTGTTTTTTTACTTATGCGAGAATATATATTTGTGTTTTCGGTATGGTTTCATCATCCATGTGTAAAATGTAAGAAGGTGCAAGGTATTCATTATAAGAGCTTAGTCCTATTTCTATTCCTCTATCATCAAGAAAAAAATTTGTTGCTAATCACCCTACATCATAGTGGTACCAAAATTTTTGGTCTAACTCAAGATATTCTATTCGATCTATATATCGATTATATAAACTCGTGATGAGTTTTCACACATCTGAAACATATGATGTAGAAGTAATTTAGTGGGTTTATTAATAAAATAAATTTGATTAGTTTAGAAATATTTTACATATTTAATAAGTTGTCATATAATAACATCTGCTCAATAAGAAAAAAAATAAATATAAAAAATTTGTTACTAAAGGATTTGATGTCCTCATCAAGGTCTAATATAATCCCATGATTGATAGTTTCACATTGTGATATGTCCTATGATATTCCATATTTTGATGTTCTTTGTGTTATTATCCATGTATAATTTTGTCATACTCAATTCGCTCATCATATTTAATATTAGATAATTTTGTTATTATCCATGTGTTATTATCCCTTAACTTTATTGACTCTAAATAAGAGACAAAATATTTAAACTCATATAAATAATAATATCATATTTTATAAATCAATCTAAGTTATTAAACAAGGGCGTTAAAACAAAAATGGCAGTGGCAAGAAAATTAATCACATTGTCTCCACTGTATTAATTAGTATTTGAACAACGAGACAGTTTGTTTAAGCTTTTATTGATCTGTGTCCATCAAAGACGACTTCTAATGCCTTCGGATAGCTTGCTCTGCTTGCTATTCCAAAGTTTGAGGCTATATTATTAGATGATAGATACCAGGCCATGCTTGCCGTGCACATCGTGTAGACACAGGCAGGATTATTTATTTATCTTATCTTTCTGCTTAACAATATCTTTTTTCGTTTAAGTGAAAAGACAATTCCAACTCAATAGTTAATGCCTTCTCTCCCAGAGGTTTAATTATTTACTAATATATTAGTCAAATCTTTAATCTCACTGTTTCACATCGAAAGAGCAACCAATATTGATATGAGGCCGACAAAGGACCTCCGAGCTGACACGACGTAACATCTTGGATCCAAACAAAGCGACCACATGACTTTCGGTACAAGTCGACGTAGAACACTACGTGATGGGAATATATCGTAGAAATAACCTCTGTATATGAATAAGTACTAGAAGACCATAATACGCAGCGGAATTAAATAGAAACACAATCAAACAGAACACCAAGATATACGTGGAAAACCCCTTCAATGTGAAGGGTAAAAACCACGAGGCAAACTAGAGATAATCCACTATGAGAATAATGAATATACAAATCTCAATCTTTTGCCCAAAACCCTAGCAACAACCACAAGAGAATAACTGGGATACAAGGATCACGTTACTGCTTACAATATCTAAAACCTCCCCAAGTAATCACAGCAAGAGTCTACTGTAGATTCGATCTAACCTGAGATGAGAACACTGTTAGATGATTGAGAACAGTCTCTCTGCGTTGTCCTTGTCTTCTTCCCTTTCTTTCTCTTCCTTTTCTGCCTTGTTCTCCTTCTTCTCTTTGGAATCCCGTGGCTGTACAGATCTCCTATGTTGCTGCCTTATTTAAGCCTTTTTCTGCCTCTAAAACGCAGCCACCACACCTCCCTAATCTTAATTAGGGTTAGGTTAAGAGGGGCTGTGGGCTGTGGGCTGCCCAAGCCCACTATGGGCTGAATATGTGGGCTGCCAGCCCAACAACCTCCCCCTTCAGCCCATAAGGGAGGCTGTCCCATGACTCCTCAATGTGAAGCCATGCCGACCAGCTGTCGGCATATCTCCTGTCTTTCTTTTGGTAAGGTCTTCGTCAACATGTCTGCTCCGTTGTCATCTGTATGAACTTTCTGAAGCTGCAACTGCTTCTCTTCAAATACATTTCGAATCCAATGGTATCTGACATCTATATGCTTTGACTTGGAATGAAACATTGGGTTCTTACATAAATGGATGACACTCTGGCTGTCACAATGCACCACATAATTTTCCTGTTTCAGCCCCAATTCTTGTAAGAATTCTTTCATCCATAACATTTCTTTGCATACCTCTGTAGCAGCAATATATTCTGCTTCTGTGGTAGAGAGAGCAATACACCTTTGCAACCTGGATTGCCATGACACAACTCCCCCTGCAAAAGTAAGTATATAACCTGAAGTAGACTTCCTCGTATCTATATCTCTTGCCATATCTGCATCTGTGTAACCTGTCAACATAGGTGGTCCACCTCCAAAGCTTAAACAAACCTTAGAGCTCCCTTTGAGATATCTAAAAATCCACTTCACTGCTGCCCAGTGCTTTTTACCTGGATTTGCAAGAAATCTGCTAGTAACACTCACTGCATATGCGATGTCCGGCCTCATACATACCATCGCGTACATTAAACTTCCAACTGCTGAAGCATAAGGAATCTTTTGCATTTTCTCCTTCTCCTCATCACTTGACGGACTCTGTTCTGAGCATAACTTGAAGTGACCTGCAAGAGGAGAACCAACTGGTTTTGCATTGCTCATACTGAATCTTTCCAATACCTTTTCAATGTACTTCTCCTGTGACAACCAAATCTTCTTATTTTTCCTATCACGAGAAATCTGCATACCCAGTATTTGCTTTGCTGGCCCCATGTCCTTCATTGCAAAAGACTCACTCAGTTCCTTCTTCAACCTGTCAATGTTAGACATATCTTTTCCAAGAATAAGCATGTCATCAACATAAAGTAAGAGAATAATAAAATCCTCACCAAACCATTTGATATACACACAATGATCTGAAGCCATTCTTTTGTATCCATTTTCTATCATAAATGAATCAAACTTTCTGTACCACTGTCTTGGTGCTTACTTCAACCCATACAAGCTCTTCTTCAACTTACAGACAAAGTTCTCTTTACCTTTGACTTTGAAGCCTTCTGGTTGCTCCATATAAATTTCCTCCTCCAAATCCCCATGAAGGAAAGCTGTCTTCACATCTAATTGCTCAACCTCCAAGTCCTGGCTAGCAACAATACCAAGAGCAACACGAATAGAAGACATTTTAACAACAGGAGAAAATATCTCTTCAAAGTCAATACCTTTCTTTTGACCAAAGCCTTTCACAACCAATCTAGCTTTGTACTTTGGTTGAGAACAATATTCTTGAGTCTTCAACCTGAAAACCCACTTGTTCTTCAAGGCCTTCATTCCATTTGGTAGCAGTACCAAATCATAAGTGTGGTTCTTCTGAAGAGAATCAATCTCTTCCTGCATAGCAACTAACCACTTCTCTTTCTGCTCACTTTCAACTGCTTCCTGGTAACACTCTGGTTCACCTACATCAGTAAGCATCACATACTCATCTGTAGAATATCTTCTGGAAGGTTGACGTTGTCTAGAAGATCTTCTCAACTGAGGTTCTGTTGGAACTTGCTCTCCAACTTCTTCTTGCTCAACATGTCCTACAGGTAGATCAACATTAGGCTCTACACTATCTTCCTGCACATCTCCCCATCACCCTGATATACTGGAGGAGTAACTGGGTCACAATCTGCTAATCCTTCTGCAGAAGTCTTGTCTGGTGCCTTCTTCTTCAAATCCTCAAAGGTTTGATCCTCAAAGAAGACCACATCTCTACTCCTGAACACCTTTTGCTTTTCTGGATCCCAAAGCCTGTAACCAAACTGATCATGTGAGTAACCAAGAAAAATACATTCTTTAGACTTACCATCCAGCTTGGACCTCTCATTATTTGGAATATGTGCAAATGCACGACAACCAAATCTTCTTATTTTTCCTATCACGAGAAATCTGCATACCCAGTATTTGCTTTGCTGGCCCCATGTCCTTCATTGCAAAAGACTCACTCAGTTCCTTCTTCAACTTACAGACAAAGTTCTCTTTACCTTTGACTTTGAAGCCTTCTGGTTGCTCCATATAAATTTCCTCCTCCAAATCCCCATGAAGGAAAGCTGTCTTCACATCTAATTGCTCAACCTCCAAGTCCTGGCTAGCAACAATACCAAGAGCAACACGAATAGAAGACATTTTAACAACAGGAAAATATCTCTTCAAAGTCAATACCTTTCTTTTGACCAAAGCCTTTCACAACCAATCTAGCTTTGTACTTTGGTTGAGAACAATATTCTTGAGTCTTCAACCTGAAAACCCACTTGTTCTTCAAGGCCTTCATTCCATTTGGTAGCAGTACCAAATCATAAGTGTGGGTCTTCTGAAGAGAATCAATCTCTTCCTGCATAGCAACTAACCACTTCTCTTTCTGCTCACTTTCAACTGCTTCCTGGTAACACTCTGGTTCACCTACATCAGTAAGCATCACATACTCATCTGTAGAATATCTTCTGGAAGGTTGACGTTGTCTAGAAGATCTTCTCAACTGAGGTTCTGTTGGAACTTGCTCTCCAACTTCTTCTTGCTCAACATGTCCTACAGGTAGATCAACATTAGGCTCTACACTATCTTCCTGCACATCTCCCCATCACCCTGATATACTGGAGGAGTAACTGGGTCACAATCTGCTAATCCTTCTGCAGAAGTCTTGTCTGGTGCCTTCTTCTTCAAATCCTCAAAGGTTTGATCCTCAAAGAAGACCACATCTCTACTCCTGAACACCTTTTGCTTTTCTGGATCCCAAAGCCTGTAACCAAACTGATCATGTGAGTAACCAAGAAAAATACATTCTTTAGACTTACCATCCAGCTTGGACCTCTCATTATTTGGAATATGTGCAAATGCACGACAACCAAATACTCTCAAATGCCTGTAGGAAACATCTTTTCTTGACCATACATGCTCTGCAACATCACCATCTAGGGCTGTACATGGTGATACGTTGATCACATCAACTGCAGTCCTCAAAGCCTCATCCCAAAACCTTTTGGGTAGCTTGGCCTGTGAAAGCATACATCTGATCTTTTCCATGATGGTGCGGTTCATCCTCTCTGCAATAGCATTATGCTGAAGTGTACCAGGAACTGTCATCTCATGTTGGATCCCATGTGACCTGCAATAATCATTAAACAATCCTGTATACTCACCACCATTATCTGATCTTATGCATTTCAATTGTCTTTCTGTCTCCCTTTCAACCCTAGCATGAAACTCTTTGAAAACATTAATCACCTGATCTTTGGTCTTCAAAGCATAGGCCCAAACTTTTCTGGAAAAATCA
The DNA here is from genome assembly GCA_004837865.1 of Musa balbisiana. Classification (NCBI taxonomy): domain Eukaryota; kingdom Viridiplantae; phylum Streptophyta; class Magnoliopsida; order Zingiberales; family Musaceae; genus Musa; species Musa balbisiana. The sequence continues at coordinate 24,350,583 of CM017190.1, read as the reverse complement.
TCTATAAAAGTGACAAAATAAAGTGCACCACTGATACCAAGGACATCAACAGATCCACCAGGAGTTTTTGTCCTCAAAGGACCACATACATTTGTATAAACACGGTCTAAGACATGCATTTTTCTAGACAAAGTAGGACTAGCAAATGAAACTCTATGTTGTTTACCAGCCAAACAATCAATACAAGGGTTCAAATGTATACCTTTGAGATCTGGTAATACCTCTCTCTTGGAAAGAGCTTGCAGCCCCTTCTCGCTCATGTGTCCCAATCGCCTATGCCACAACTCCATACTGAAGTCTTTCTCTGTAGCATTTAACTGCTCACCATAAGCTTTAGCCTGCAACCTATACAAAGTATGATATTTCTTTCCACTAGCTATAACAAGAGAACCCTTACTGAGCTTCCATTGCCCTCTGTGAAATCTGCTTTCATAGTCTTCATCATCCAGTCTTCCAACTGAAATTAAATTCAGCCTCAAGTTAACCACATGCCTCACATCCTTAAGCACCAACTTGCAGCCAAGGTTGGTCTTTAAATGGATATCACCCATACCGATGATGTCTGCTGTGCCATAGTTGCCCATCTTGACAACACCAAAATTTTCAGACCTGTATGTAGCAAAAAACTCTCTCCGTGGTGTAGCATGATAAGAAGCACCTATGTCAATCACCCACTCAAGATCTTAACACACACAAGAAAAAATATCATCAGAAGGAGACAAAATCAAATAATCACCACCCTGCACTGTAGCTGTAGTATTATCTTTTGACTCTGTAGACTCCACTTCTTTTCCCTTTTTCTTGCTCTTCTTAGGTTGCTTACATTGGTTCTTGTAATGTCCTTTCTCACCACAGTTATAGCAAACATTATCTTTTCTTGATCTTGACTTGCTCCTACCCATGCGTGAACTGCTTCTAGACTTTAACCTTCCTCTGTTCTCTGAGATAAGTGCCTGTGAATCATTCTGAGATGTTGCTGAACTCTTCCTTCTGAACTCCTCATTCAACAAACTGCTTGTTACTTGACTCATGGTGACAACACCATCTGGCGCAGAATTACTAAGGGAAACCACCAATGTCTCCCAACTTTCTGGTAATGAACTGAGAAGTAACAATGCCTGCAACTCATCATCAAGAGACATTTTCATAGAGGATAACTGGTTAGTAATACTCTGCATTTCATTCAAATGCTCAGCAATAGAAGCACCCTCTCTATATTTTAGGTTCACAAGTTTTCTGATCAAAAAAGCTTTGTTGCCAGCTGTTTTTCTTTCATAGAGACTTTCCAACTTTTTCCAAAGAGAATATGTAGAAATTTCAGTAAAAACATGGTGAAAGACACTATCATCAAGCCACTGTCTAATAAACCCAATTGTTTTTCGATCTAACCTCTTCCACTCATCATCTATCATAGTTGTAGGTTTTGCACTATCCCCCTGCAAAGGTCCATATAAATCTTTGCAGTACAAGAGATCTTCCATTCTTGGTTTCCATATCATCCAATTATTTCCATTCAAACTAATCATGCGAGAAACATTACTAGCCTCTATATTCAAATACAAAAATTAAATCACCAAAACCCCGCTCTGATACCAGTTGATGGGAATATATCGCAGAAATAACCTTTGTATATGAACAGGTACTAGAAGACCATAATACGCAGCGGAATTAAATGGAAACACAATCAAACAGAACACCAAGATATACGTGGAAAACCCCTTCAATGTGAAGGGTAAAAACCACGGGGCAAACTAGAGATAATCCATTATGAGAATAATGAATATACAAATCTCAATCTCTTGCCCAAAACCCTAGCAACAACCACAAGAGAATAACTGGGATACAAGGATCACGTCACTGCTCACAATATCTAAAACCTCCCCAAATAATCACAGCAAGAGTCTACTGTAGATTCGATCTAACTTGAGATGAGAACACTGCTAGATGATTGAGAACAGTCTCTCTGCGTTGTCCTTGTCTTCTTCCCTTTCTTTCTCTTCCTTTTCTGCCTTGTTCTCCTTCTTCTCTTTGGAATCTCGTGGCTGTACAGATCTCCCACGTTGCTGCCTTATTTAAGCCGTTTTCTGCCTCTAAAACGCAGCCACCACACCCCCCTAATCTTAATTAGGGTTAGGTTAAGAGGGGGTGTGGGCTGTGGGCTGCCGAAGCCCACTATGGGCTGAATATATGGGCTGCCAGCCCAACACTACGGTGTCGTTTTGAATGTTCTGGAAAGCTCAGAATGACGCCGCATAAAATCGACCTATACGAGTTGGTCGACACTCGAGGATACAAGCCATCCTGCTTGGCACCACACAAGTCGACGTCGAACACCATGGAGTCATTTCGGAAAGCTCGAAACGATGCCGTTGCTAGTCATAGGTGTCTTGCAAGCCAATCATGTGAGTGATGACATGTATGACATGATATACACTCTTTTTGCTTATTATTATTCTGATATTTTATCACTTTATATTACTTTAAGTATAAGTATATTGTGATGTTCATGGATCTGTGCAATAAGAATCGGATCGTGATGAGATCACGATAATGTGACCGATTCACTTTTAAACGTAGACCCTAAATGATTCTGGTCATAAGTTACTCGAGAGGGACATTGAGATAACCAAAAAAACTGGTGTGCTATATACCCATGCATATGATTAAGGCCGCTGGTCTCATAGTTGCTCGTGTAAGGACACTAGGACTACAGAGCAGGTGCTCATTGGAGAATAAGTTCACTAATTGATCCGCTCACGGAATGTTGGATGGTTGATGATACCTCATTGTCAAACAACGATTCCGTCATCCCAGTGGTGTACTTGGTCCCTAGACTTGAGACACCAAAGATGTCCTGTATGAGTAGTCCACTCTTTGATATAGGACTTATATGTTTGGGAGTTTCAAATCTAGTACAATCGATCATTGGGAGTGATAGCCAACTTTACGAGGGCTATTGAGTATCAATGGAGGATTATCCGCCCTTGGTATCATGAGAAGAATATCTCATGTATTTTTACTCAGACAAATTCTTGGCCAAGGTCATGCGGATTGAAAGAGAAAGAGTTCTCCAAGAGAATTAGATTAGAGTGAGACTCGAGGAGAAACTATATGAGCTTGACAGCACTATGCCCAGTATATGGTCTTTAGGATATTAGATGGATGAGGAACTATTAGTATACAATAACTGAGGATAAATAGGTCCAAAGGATTGGATTCCCCTATATTATATGGAGATTACAACTTAGTGGCCTAGTACATTCGCAATCGTTGAGTTGAGTGAATTATTATGGAGATAATAATTCATTAAGCTAGAAGGAATTCTGACAAGTATAACTCATGACCAGCTTGATATTGGGCCTAGAGGATCACACACATATGGTCTTAGGAATGAGTCAGCATTAAGAGGGGGGAGGGGGTGAATTAGTGCAGTGGTAAAAACATTGATTTTAGAAAATATTTGTTCGTTGAAAACTGATCGGAAATATATTAACTTAAAAACACTTACGTAAGCGTAATGAGGAAGTAGAGTAGTGAAGGAAGTTTGCAGTAAGGTAAATTGCACAAATAGAAATGCAAACCAGATTTTTATAGTGGTTCGGTCTTCATGACCTACATCCACTCCGTCGATTCCTCTTTTGTCGAGGCTACCGGCATCCACTAACGATCTTCCTTCAATGGGTGAAGATTAACTACCCTTTTACACTCTTTCTCCTTTTCACAAGTTTAGGAGACAACCCTTACAACCTCTCTTTCAAAAAATCAAATAAGTACATATAAACTATTGTAATTGATCCATATGAATTTATTTAGACCAATTGATATAATAAGCCTAGAAGGTAACAAATATGCCTTTATAATTGTTAATGATTATAGTAGATACACTTGGATATACTTCTTGGCATACAAAAATGATTGTTTTAAGTATTTTTCAAAATCTTGTAAACCTGTTGAAAATTAAAAAGGCTTTATGATTTCATATATACGTAGTGATTATGTTAGTGAGTTTCAAAACCGTGAATTTCAAAACTTTTGTGAATCAAATGGGTACAACTATACTTTCTCTAATCCAAGAAACCAACAACAAAATGTAGTAGTTGAAAGAAAAAATAAGAGTTTACAAGAAATGGTAAGAACCATGTTAAACGAATATAGCCTACCTAAATATTTTTAGGCCGAAGTTGTTAACACGACATGCTATGTCGTAAATAGGGTTCTAATAAGACAATTACTTTTTAAATCTCCTTATGACTTGTGGAACAACAAAAGACCCAATATTTTATATTTTAAAGTTTTCGGTTGTAAATATTTTATCTTAAATGAAAAAAATGCCTTAGAAAATTTTGATGAAAAATCCGATAAAGACATATTTATTAGTTATTTCTCTATTTCTAAAACTTTACGTATCTTTAATAAAATAATCTTGGTTATAGAGGAATCATGTTGTTTTTAATGAACTTCCCAAACTTAGAAAAGTAATTTTGATGATGATTCAGATTTTGATGTTTTAAGTTTGAATGAAAACTCTCCTCTAAACAACTTGGATGCATCTTTTTTCAAATAATCCTTGCATAAGGATTGAAAGTATGTAGATACCCATCCTAAGGAGCTAATCATAGGAGATACATCAAAAGGTGTTCGAACTCATTCTTCTTTTAAAAATTTGTGCGAATGCAGCCTTTTTGTCTCAAATTGAACCTAAATGCACTAATGAAGTCCTAAAATATGATTCATGGGTCCTTGCAATGCATGTGGAATTAAATCAATTTGAGAGAAATGAGGTATGGAAGCTTGTTCCTAGACCTAGTGACCATTTAGTAATTGGTACTAAATGGGTCTTTAGAAACAAGCAAGATGAACTTGGTATCGTGGTTAGAAACAAAGCTAGACTAGTGGCCAAAGGTTTCAACCAAGAAAAATATATCAATTAAAAGAAACAATCGTTCCTATGGATAGACTTGAAGCTATAAGGATTCTCCTTACTTGTGCTAGTTGTAATAATTTTTAGTTATTTCAAATGGATGTTGTTGGAAAATCTTAGGGGCGACATCAAATGCGTAGAAGAAGAACATAAAATAAATCCCCAATTTCCTAAAGATATGTTAATTGTCAAGCAAAGATTGGTGCATAAAATCCACAAAACAGAAAACTACGTATATTAAAGCTTGTGTTACCTAGGGAAATCGTATATCCCTGAATCCCTATAGATCTCTAGGAAAGGGTAAAGGAGGTCAAGCGTCCTCCTCTCTAGTGGTGATCCACACAATAGGGCTGCGACAATGCTCCTTGAATCTCTAAGCTTGCTATCTAAGGAGGAGAATGAGAGGAGAATAAGAGAGGCAACCCAAAAAGGCTCTAGCTTATGAACCATTAGTTCCCTCCTATTTATAGAGATCTCTTATCAACTTAACCCTAATAGATCCTACTATAATGGGTATTGGATCTCCATCCAACTACCCAAGCCTCTTTGATTAGTGGATCTCTATCCAATAATATCTCATTGGTTCTTATTGGATCTCATCCATAGGATCCAATAATTCAGGAGCTTATTGGATATCCAATAAGATAGGGGCTCCTACGGATATCTCATATCTGAACCTCTACTCATCGCAATGCCTATCATATGTGTGTGACCCTTTAGGCCCAATATCCACTAGCGAGGGCAGCGCCCCGCCCTTTGTCGCACAGCCGCCGTCGATAGGGTGGCGGCGGCGGCAGCAGTAGCAGCAAGGGAGAGGGGCTTAGGTTTTTTGGCAAAAGGTAGTTTTGCCCCTCGGAATTTGAGAAATTTCAGTTACTGTCCTTTGACCAAATTACGAAAATACCCCTCAAAATTCAAAAAATTCCCTATATGTCCTTGATTTCAAAAAAATATTAATTAATTAAAAAATTTAGTTGATTATTATTTTTATTATTATCTAGTAGTCTTACATGATAATGATTTATACATGTGATGTATGATGTGTGGACGGATGATCATGGACCGTGTGATGTGTGTACTTGTGATTATTATTATTGGGGCCTGCAAGCCTCCATTATATTTTTCGTTTATTGTTGGGCCTGCGTGCCTGTGATTAAGTTGTAATCATATGAGAAGGCGCAGCGAGAGCGTGGATGCAATAACGGGACCCACGAGACGGACGATTGCGATGTATGGAGATGCATCGAGATGACGACGGAACCGACGAGGACGAGATAAATGATCATAGGGCATGGAGATGCACCGCTGCACACATAGATCTTAATGTGAGTGATTAGGCCTACTGGCTTGGGCCTGATCACATTAGGTTGTGGTCCATGATCATCTGGTGTGATTGCTTATACATATACTAGATATGTATATATATTTGCATGCGATATAGATATATATTAAATATGTATATGTGTGACATGTCATATTAGGAGACCAAATTATAGAAACATCTCTCTCGATAATATTAAGTTGGTAAATGTGAGGCAATTAGATTGACCCATGTGGCCTTCCATCGTTATAGGTAGGAACTGATTCCCGATGTAGGTTGAGTTGGTCGAGTCCCTCGAGGCTCACCTATATCGCGATTCGCTATCTTATCTACGACATAGAGATATTATCGGTGACCTAACGGCATGGTATGCTTGGTCGAGTCCCTCGAGGGTATATTATCAAATCAGACTCATCTTGTAACGAAGGTGTTGACTTAATCGAATATCATGGTTGGTTGAGTCCCTTGAGACCATGGTGATTCGGAGGCCAAACAGGACGGGAATCACAAGGAGTTGTGATCGACAAGAGTTGCCCACATTTTGGGCTTAGTATGATTAGTCAAGTCCCTCGAGGTTACACTAAGACGCTGATTGGATCCTGATCCCCACTAGAAGTCTGCCGGAGACTTTCGTTTCACGTGTTGAGGGTGTCGCATGACTCGTTAGTAAAATAGTGGGAGCATATTAAGATAGAAGTCCATATCTTGATAGTTTATTTCTTGCAAAATCTGCATGTTATTCATTTCTACTACATCTTTATTTTCAGAAAATGTCGCTTTCAAATCCCTTACGTGGCATACTTGATGTCAACCGTCTTACTGGTCCAAATTATACGGATTGGCTCCGCAACTTGAGAATTATTCTCACGGCGGAGAAAATCGCATACATCCTTGATACAGTAATGCCTACGCCTGAGGAATGGGTAAGCGAGAATGAGATCGCTCGCTACGTGAAGTACATTGATGACTCCACTCTTGCTCAGTGCTATATGTTGGGCTCTATGACTCCTGAGTTACAAAGACAACAAGAAAAGATTGATGCTAGATCCATTCTCCTACATGTCCATAAATTTTTTGAGGAACAGGGAAAGACTCAGCGATATGAGATATCCAAGAGCCTCTTCTGCACTAGGATGACTGAGGAGACACTGGTTCAAAACCAAGTCCTAAAGATGATTGAGTGGATGAAGAAACTCATAGGTCTAGGAATGGTCCTAGAGGATAACTTGTGTGGACATTGTGCTTTAGTCCCTACCAGATCCCTTTTCACAGTTCATAATGAATTTTAATATGAACAAGCTTGAGATGACTCTCCCAGAGCTCCTCAATATGTTGAGGGAGGCAGGGAGTACTATTAGGAAAGAGAAGCCAGTTCTATACACTGGTGAGACCAGAAAGAAAAGGAAAGCAGAAAAGTCCCTTAAGAAGGGAAAAGGTAAGGGTAGACCAGGAAAAGCAAAGGTTGCTAAGAAAGACCCAACAAAGGACAAAGGCTAGTGCTTCTACTGTGATAAAGATGGGCACTGGAAGAGGAACTACAAAGAGTACCTTGCAGAAAAGGGGAAATAGAAGCTTGGTGAAGCTTCAAGTACATTCATGATCAGTCTCTTATGATAACACATGGGTATTGGATACCGGTAGTGCTTATCATATATGCAATTCGTTACAGGTTCTAGCAAGGCCTAGGAGACTAGAGAGAGGCGAGATGGACCTTAAGATGGGTAATGGAGCAAAAGTTGCTGTAGTAGCCATTGGCGAGGTCGCCCTACATCTGCTTGGTGGAGCTTTTATTGTATTAGATGCATGTTATTTTGTTCCTTCTATTATCAAAAACATTATCTCCATTTCATATTTGACAATTAGTGGATATAAATTAGTTTTTGAGAACAATGGTTGTTCGATATTATTAGATAATGAGATCATCACGAAAGGAACATTGCATAATGGTTTATTTATGCTAGACACTACTCCACATATCATGAATATAAATGTGTCCAAGAGGAAATGAGATGAGATAAATAGTGCATACCTGTGGCATTGTAGGCTAGGTCACATCCATGAAGAAAGGATTAAAAAGTTGCTAAATGATGGATATCTAGATCCATTCGACTATGAGTCATATGCAACTTGCGAGCCTTGCCTTCATGGAAAATTGACCAACTCTCCATTTAGTGGAACTAGAGAGAGAGCCACTGAGTTGTTGGAACTCATACATAGTGATGTATGTGGACCCATGTCAACTCATACCATTGGTAGTTACTCCTACTTCATTACCTTTACTCATGATTTCTCAAGGTATGGATATGTGTACTTAATGAAGTACAAATCCGAGGCCTTTGAGAAATTCAGAATGAGGTGGAGAACCAGACTGGAAAGAGTATCAAAACTTTTCGATCAGATCGAGGAGGTGAGTACTTAAGTACAGAGTTTACTCAATTCCTCAAGGACCATATGATATTATCCCAATGGACACCTCCTTATACATCTCAACTCAATGGTGTATATGAAAGGAGAAATCGTACGCTGTTAGACATGGTACGATCCATGATGAGTTTCGCTGATCTACCCATCTTATTTTGGGGATATGCCCTGGAGACCGCAACTTACCTTCTGAACAAAGTTCCAACTAAGTCAGTAGTGTCTACACCATATGAGATATGAAAAGAAAAGAAGCCCGATCTTAAAGTTGTTAAGATTTGGGGCTGCCCTGCCCACGTTAAAAGACACAACCCTGATAAGTTGGAATCGAGGACAGAGCGGTGCAAGTTCGTGAGATACCCCAAGGAAACTTGTGGGTATTATTTTTATCATCTCAATGACCAAAAGGTCTTTGTAGCCAAGAGAGCAGTGTTCCTTGAGAAGGAACGTATTCTTGGTGGAGATAGTGGGAGCATGATAGAGTTGAGCGAGGTTGGAGAACCAAGCTCAAGCACCACTCTACAGCCCGAGTCTGTTTAGGTACCTAACACACAAGTTCCAACTTTACGTAGGTCCGGTAGAGTATCCCATCCTCCTGAGAGATATGTGGGATATATTAGAGGAGAAGATGTTGAGGATATTGATCCTCAGACCTACAAGGAGGCTATTATGAGTATAGACTCCGGGAAGTGGCAAGAAGCCATGAATTCTGAGATGGATTCTATGTACTCCAACAAGGTTTGGTACCTAGTTGATGCGCCCGAAGGTACTATACCCATCGATTGCAAGTGGATCTTTAAGAAAAAGATCGGAGTAGATGGAAAGGTAGAGACCTATAAAGCAAGGCTAGTGGCTAAGGGGTATCGTCAAAGGCAAGGTGTTGACTATGACGAAACCTTCTCACCCGTAGCAATCCTAAAATCCATCCGAATTCTATTGGCTATTGTAGCATACTATGATTATGAGATATGGCAGATAGATGTGAAAACTGCATTTCTCAATGGGAACCTCGATGAGGAGGTGTATATGATACAACCTGAGGGATCAGTGTCCAACGACTACCCAAATAAAGTGTTCAGGTTTCTTAGATCCATTTATGGACTAAAGCAAGCTTCCCGAAGTTGGAACATAAGATTTGATGAGGCAATTAGATCTTATGACTTTGTTAAGAACGAAGATGAGCCTTGTGTGTAAAAGAAGATAAGTGGGAGCGCTATCACCTTTTTGGTGTTATATGTGGATGACATCTTGATCATTGGGAATGACATAGGAATGCTATTCATAGTCAAGGCTTGGTTATCTAGACACTTCTCTATAAAGGACTTAGGGGAAGCATCCTATATCTTGGGGATTCAGATCTATAGAGATAGATCCAAGAGAATGCTTGGCTTGTCCTAATCCAGGTACATAGAAACCATTGTTAAAAGGTTTGGCGTGAAAAATTCCAAGAGAGATCTCATACCGATGAGACATGGGATATCGCTTTCTAGGAGTATGTCCCCAAAGACTCCAAAAGAAAGGGTAAAGATGGATATGATACCTTATGCCTTGGTGATAGGGTCTATCATGTATGCCATGCTATGTACTAGGCCTGATATAGCGCATGCTCTGAGTGTCACGAGCAAGTATCAAGCGAATCCAGGCTTGGAGTACTGGAAAGCAGTAAAGTGTATCCTTAAGTACTTGAGAAGGACTAAGGATCTTTTACTAGTATATGGAGGTAGTAGCCTCAAGGTTGAAGGCTACATAGACTCAAGTTTTCAGTCTGATGTCGATGATAGCAAGTCGAATTCGGGGTATGTGTACACCTTGAATGGAGCAGTGTGCTGGAAGAGTTCCAAGCAAGATACTACTGCTGACTCGACCATAGAGATGGAATACATTGCTACAGTAGATGCAGCAAAAGAGGGAGTCTGGATGAAGAAGTTCATCACAGATTTGGGAGTCGTGCCAGATAGCAAGGAGCCGATTTCCTTATATTGCGACAACAACGGGGCAATTACTCAAATAAGGAAACCCGGGTCTCATTAGAAGTGTTCTAAGGAGGTTCCAACTTATTAGAGAGATCATGACCCGAGAAGATGTAGTAGTGGAAAGAGTTCCATCCGAAGATAACATTACAGATCCACTAACAAAGCCGGTGTCTCAGATTGTTTTTGAGCGTCATAGGGGTCTGATGGAGATCAGACACATAGATGATTGGCTTTAGGTCAAATGGGAGATTGCTAGTCATAGGTGCCCAACAAGCCAATCACGTAAGTGATGGTACGTGTGACTTGACATGAAATCTTTTTGCTTATTATATTTTGGCATATATCACTTTATATTGTCTATTGCATATATGCATATATATATGGTGATGTCCTTGGATCCATGCAATGGGAATCGGATCGTGATGAGATTATGATAATGAGACCGATTCACCTTTAAACACAGATCCTAAATAATCCCGGTCATAGGTTACTCAAGAGGGATATCGTGATAATCAGACAGACTGGTGTGCTATATACCCATCTATATAATGGATGTAGCTGGTCTCATAGCTACTCGTGTGGGAACACTAAGGATACAGTACAGGTGCTCATTAGAGAATGAGTTCACAGATTGATCCGCTTACGGAATACTGGATGGTTGATGATGCCTTATTGTCAGACAACGATTCCATAGTCCTAGTGGTGTATCTGGTCTTTAGACTTGAGACACCAAGGATGTCCTGTATGAGTGCTCCACTCTTTGATACCAGATTTATAGGTTTGAATGTCCCAGATCTAGTATAGTTGGTCATTGGGAGTGGCAATCGACCTTACGAGGGCTATTGAGTGTCGATAGAGGATCATCCACTCTCGGCGTCATGAGAAGAATATCTCTTGTGTTCTTGCTTAGACAAATCCCTGGCCAGGGTCATTCGGGTTGAGAGAGAAAGAGTTCTCCGAGAAAATCCGATTAGAAACCGTATGGGTCTGACAGCACCATGCCCGATATACGGTCTTTGAGATATTAGATTGATGAGAGACTATAGGTACATGATAACCGAGGACAGATAGGTCCAATGGATTGAATTCCCCTGTATCATTTGGGGACTACGACGTAGTGGCTTAGTACGTCCGTAGTCGATGAGTCGAGTAAATTATTATAGAGATAATAATTCACTGAGCCAGAAGGAGTTTTGACAGCTATGACTCATGGCCAACTTGATATTGAGCCTAGAGGGTCACACACATATGGTAGGCATTGCGATGAGTAGATGTTCGGATATGAGATATCCACCAGAGCCCCTATCTTATTGGATATCCAATAAGCCCTTGAATTATTGGATCTCGTAGACGAGATCCAATAAGAGCCCATGAGAGATTATTGGATAGAGATCCACTAATCTAAAAGGCTTGGGTAATTGGATGTAGATCCAATACCCACTAGGGGAGGATCCATTAGGGTTTGATATGAGGCCTCTATAAATAGGAGGGATTCAAGAGCCTTTGTTTGCATATCCTATTCTCCTCCCCCTCTCTACCTCAGTAGGTGTTAGAACCCTTGTAGATTCTAAGCTTGAGGTTGATCTCTTTAGGGGATCGGCCTCTTGGAACTCTATAGGGGGGGGTTCCCTTCCTCCAAGTTGCTGCTCAAAGGCTACAGAAAATATTCATCTATTGCCTATGAAAAGAGGAGAAATATATGGCTATTTATAGAGCTTCTAAACTCTAACTCCTAATAGGACTCCTACTCAAGACTCATACTTCTAACCAACTCCTAATATAACTCCTACTTAAGACTCCTAATAGGACTTCTACTCAAGACTCTTATTCCTTTACAACTTCTAATTTTTCTCTAAGAAATAACCTCCAAACCCTAGCCAGCCTCTTCACCTCTTTAATAAGAGTCGGCTTAGGCAGGTTTTACATGAATGTCCCTATCAATTAGGACTCTCGTAGCTAGAGTCCTAATAGACCCGCCCTCTTCAAATTAGCCTTGTCCTCGAGGCTGACGATTCATGAATTTTGAGAATTTGATCTTCAAGTCATCATAGTTCTCCCAAGTGGCATCTTCTGTTGGTAGGTTCACCCACTATATTAGCACTTCAGTAGTGGGTCATCGTCGCCGAGTCACGATCTGTTGATTAATAATGACACTTGGCTAGGTCTAGAGTTCTCCTTGAGTAGTCATATTTGGTGGGTGGCATTGAGCTGTCTCCAAGCACCTATTTACAACTTTCGTCTGGCTATCGGTTTGTGGGTGATATGCCATACTTCTTTTCAATTTAGTACCCTACATATGGAATAATTTTGTCCAAAATCTGCTCGTGAAGATGCAAGTAGAATTTATCATAAGCATAATGCGTCCTTTATAGTGTAATTCTTTTGAGTCCCAATTGTAATGAGCCACAGAGCTTAATGCTTCTTCCCATTTTTTTATGATCTTACTGGTCTCCGGATCTTCCTGCCATTCCATCTTATTATCCTCAAGGAAGTCACTGGTTGGAAGCGAAACGGCCGAAAGTTCAGCTTGCTCGGCTAACTGCGAAAGTGCATCTGCAACAACATTCTCTTTCCTCCTTTTGTAAGTTATTTCATAATCAAATCTAAGAAGTTTTATTACCCATTTTTGCTGCTCAGGGGATGATATCTTTTGTTCCAAAAAGTACTTGAGGCTTTTATAGTCGATTTTAATTTGAAATCGTCGTCGGATCAAGTAGGGTCTCCACCTCATTGCTGCGTGCACAATGGCGAGCATCTCCTTATCATATGTTGACATGTTTTGATGGGAGGTAGACAATGTCTTGCTCGTGTATACGAGTGGTTGATCATCTTGCATGATAATGGCTCCAATTCCGACTCCAGATGCGTCCGCCTCAATAATGAAGGGTCGGTTGAAATCTGGTAGTGCAAGCACTGACGTCGTCGTCATGGCTGCCTTAAGTTTGTCGAAGGCAGTGAAGGCTTTGTCCAACCATTGGAAGACATCTTTTTTTAGTAAAAAAGTAAGTGGTGCATTGATCTTTCTATAGTTTTTCACGAACTTACGGTAGTAGCTTGTTAAACCCAGAAAGCTATGTAGCAATTTTATGTTCTTCGGGGTCAACCAATTCTGCATTGCTTTTATTTTGGAGGGGTCCATTGCCACATCGTCCTCTGATATGATATGCCTAAGATATTCTACCTTTTAGTGAAGAAAGCAAAAATTCATAGTGGCCGTTGTGTGTTCGAAAGACGATTTTCGGTATGTCTTCTTTGCACACTCATATTTGATGATACCCGAATCGAAGGTCCAGCTTTGTGAAGATTTGTGCTCTCTTTCATCTGGCAATTCATCTACTATTGGAATAGGGTATTTTTCCTTAACGGTTATGCCGTTGAGGGTTCGGTAATCAATGTACATTCACTATGTTTCGTCCTTCTTTCATACGAAGAGCACCGGTGAAAAGTAGGGGCTGCAACTTGGCCGAATAACTCCTATTTCGGGCATCTCTTTTACAATCCTTTCTATTTCATCCTTCTATAGATATGAATGTTGATATAGCCAAGTATTTGTAGGAGGTTTGCCCAGAAGAATCAGTATACAATGATCATGCCGACAGGCAAGAGGTAGGTTGCGCGGTTCGTCAAATATATCTGAAAATTTAGCAAGCAAAGGAAGTAGGTTTGGATCTTGAAATTCTATTTGCTCTCCCTTAGTTTGCTGCTCAAGTTGAACCAAAAAGTCATTGCATGCTTTATGCAAAACCTTCTCCATTTGTTGTGTGCAAATCGTCATTACGTCGCCCCCATGTTTCCCGTGTAGAATCACCTGTTTTCCTTTACTATAAAATCTCAAAATTAGTTTCATAAAATTCTAGAAAATATTACCTAATGTCGTCAACCATTCAATTTTGAGCATAGCCTCATAATCATCAAGAGGGATGATGAAAAAATTTGCAATTATCTCTTGGTCCTACAGTAACAGTTTCTCCCGCGGGCGCCTACAATGACGTCAAACCTACTGTAATACTCGATAGGTAAGGCCATCCAGACAGCAACTTTGCTATCTAGGAAAATATTAGTGCTGCCCGTGTCAATGAGAACAATGATCGATTGTTGTTTGAGAAGGCCTTCAACATTCATCGTTTGCGGGTTTGAGTAGGCGGCTAGTGCATGTACCGTAACTTCAGTCGGTTGTGGCTCTTCTTCTACATCTTCTTCTTCATTATCAAGGCTCTCTTCTAGATATTCAATGACCTCTTCTTTTACTAGTTCAATCATAAGAAGTTTCTCTTTTCTACAGTGATGCTCGCGGCTCCACGGCTCGTCTTGGTGCCAACATAACTCCTTCTTAGATCGATCCCGAAGCTCTTCTCTTGTCATCATTTTTGGTGATTGATAGTAGGGGGGGGGGTGAGGGCTTCTACATTGCAGGTCAAGAAGCGATCCTAGTCCTCTGGGCTTCATGGTTCAATCGCTTCTCTTGATGTCGTGCGAAATAGATGGCTGCCATAAGCGTGTATGGTTGTCGTGCTTTAACTTCTCCCCGGATCTCCAACTTCAAGCCCTCAATAAAAGTCCCCAATAGCTATTTTTGAGACCAATCACAAGTTTGATTAGATAACCTTTCAAACCTGGTTTGGTACTCCTGAATGGTAGAGGTTTGTCGGATCTTTGCTAGTTGTTCGTCAATGTTCTCGTAATCGATTGGTCCGTAGCGGATCAATAGTCCTTCTTTGAATTGTCATCATGAGAGGACCCCATGAGTATATTTAAACCAGTCAAACCACTGTATGGCATCCCCTTCAAGATGTATAGCTACAAATTCCACCATAGATGCATCCGCAGTTTTATGATACCAAAAATATCGCTCCGCACGCGATATCCAACCAATCGGGTCTCCTTCTTCCCATCTAGGGAAGTCCACTCTCATGCGTGGATAGTTGGGGTTAGTCATAAAGCCTCCCCTCTCTTGGAAGTCATCTCTTCGGGCTTGGTGCGATTGGTTAGAGCTCTCTCCTTGATGTGATTTTTTCATGCTTGGTGGTCGGCCTAAACTGAGTTTGGTAAAGAGAATCTGAATCTTATCCTCCATTCGCGCCTCCAAGACTTTGAATTTAGCATTAATTGCCTCCTTAGATGCTATAGTATATGCCTCTAAATCTGTGATGTTAAGATCTCTCTTTTGTTGTCGGGTTAAAGGCAAGTATAGGTTGAGAGAAGTGATGGTCGAAAGGGTTGGTGGATTGGTGGATGTAGGCTGCGGTTTAGGCTTGTTTTGTGGCTGTTTTGTGTGAAGTTTGAGGGTGTGATTTGGTGGAGTTTTTGGGCTATGGATGAATATTTTAGATCTATTGCAATTCATGGGGAGGTCAAAGAATAATCTGCGGTGGTGGAGATGATGGTAGAATTTGGCGATGATCTTTTAAGCAATTGTGGGAATTACTTTGGGCGGCTATGGAAGGGCAGCGAGATGCCAAGAATGCTGCTCTGATACCAAGTGTTAGAACCCTTGTAGATTCTAAGCTTGAGGTTGATCTCTTTAGGGGATCGGCCTCCTGGAACTCTATAGGGGTTCCCTTCCTCCAAGTTGCTACTCAAAGGCTGCAGAAAATATTCATCTATTGCCTATGAAAAGAGGAGGAATACATGGCTATTTATAGGGCTTCTAAACTCTAACTCCTATTAGGACTCCTACTCAAGACTCATACTTCTAACCAACTCCTAATATGACTCCTACTCAAGACTCCTAATAGGACTTCTACTCAAGACTCTTATTCCTTTACAACTCCTAATTCTTCTCTAAGAAATAACCTCCAAACCCTAGCCAGCCTCTTCACCTCTTTAATAAGAGTCGGCTTAGGTAGGTTTTACATGAATGCCCCTATCGATTAGGACTCTCGTAGCTAGAGTCCTAATAGACCCGCCCTCTTCAAATTAGCCTTGTTCTCGAGGCTGACGATTCATGAATTTTGAGAATTTGATCCTCAAGTCATCATAGTTCTCCCAAGTGGCATCTTCTGTTGGTAGGTTCACACACTGTATTAGCACTTCAGTAGTGGGTCATCGTCGTCGAGTCACGATCCATTGATTAATAATGACACTTGGCTGGGTCTAGAGTTCTCCTTGATGTGATTTTTTCATGCTTGGTGGTCGGCCTAAACTGAGTTTGGTAAAGAGAATCTGAATCTTATCCTCCATTCGCGCCTCCAAGACTTTGAATTTAGCATTAATTGCCTCCTTAGATGCTATAGTATATGCCTCTAAATCTGTGATGTTAAGATCTCTCTTTTGTTGTCGGGTTAAAGGCAAGTATAGGTTGAGAGAAGTGATGGTCGAAAGGGTTGGTGGATTGGTGGATGTAGGCTGCGGTTTAGGCTTGTTTTGTGGCTGTTTTGTGTGAAGTTTGAGGGTGTGATTTGGTGGAGTTTTTGGGCTATGGATGAATATTTTAGATCTATTGCAATTCATGGGGAGGTCAAAGAATAATCTGCGGTGGTGGAGATGATGGTAGAATTTGGCGATGATCTTTTAAGCAATTGTGGGAATTACTTTGGGCGGCTATGGAAGGGCAGCGAGATGCCAAGAATGCTGCTCTGATACCAAGTGTTAGAACCCTTGTCGATTCTAAGCTTTGAGGTTGATCTCTTTAGGGGATCGGCCTCCTGGAACTCTATAGGGGTTCCCTTCCTCCAAGTTGCTACTCAAAGGCTGCAGAAATATTCAATCTATTGCCTATGAAAAGAGGAGGAATACATGGCTATTTATAGGGCTTCTAAACTCTAACTCCTATTAGGACTCCTACTCAAGGACTCATACTTCTAACCAACTCCTAATATGACTTCCTACTCAAGACTCCTAATAGGACTTCTACTCAAAGACTCTTATCCTTTACAACTCCTATTCTTCTCTAAGAAATAACCTCCAAACCCTAGCCAGCCTCTTCACCTCTTTAATAAGAGTCGGCTTAGGTAGGTTTTAAGGACACTTGGCTGGGTCTAGAGTTCTCCTTGAGTAGTCATATTTGGTGGGTGGCTTTGAGCTGTCTCCAAGCACCTATTTACAACTTTCGTCTGGCTGTCGGTTTGTGGGTGATATGCCATACTCCTTTTCAATTTAGTACCCTACATATAGAATAATTTTGTCCAAAATCTGCTCGTGAAGATGCAAGTAGAATTTATCATAAGCACAATGCGTCCTTTATAGTGTAATTCGTTTGAGTCCCAATTGTAATGAGCCACGGAGCTTGATGCTTCTTCCCATTTTTTTATGATCTTACTGGTCTCCGGATCTTCCTACCATTCCATCTTAATATCCTCAAGGAAGTCACTAGTTGGAAGCGAAATGGCCGAAAGTTCAGCTTGCTCGACTAGCTGCGAAAGCGCATCTACAACAACATTCTCTTTCCTCCTTTTGTAAGTTATTTCATAATCAAATCTAAGAAGTTTTATTACCCATTTTTGCTGCTCAGGGGAGGATATCTTTTGCTCCAAAAAGTACTTGAGGCTTTTATAGTCGATTTTAATTTGAAATCATCGACGGATCAAGTGGGGTCTCCACCTCATTGCTGCGTGCACAATGGCGAGCATCTCCTTATCATATGTTGACATGTTTTGATGGGAGGGAGACAATGTCTTACTAGTGTATGCGAGTGGTCGATCATCTTGCATGATAATGACTCCAATTCCGACTCCAGATGCGTCAGCCTCAACAATGAAGGGTCGGTTAAAATCTGGTAGTGCTAGCACTGACGTCGTCGTCATGGCTGCCTTAAGTTTGTCGAAGGCAGTGAAGGCTTTGTCCAACCATTGGAAGACATCTTTTTTTAGTAAAGAAGTAAGTGGTGCATTGATCTTTCTATAGTTTTTCACGAACTTGCGGTAGTGGCTTGTTAAACCCAAAAAGCCATGTAGCAATTTTATGTTCTTCGGGGTCGGCCAATTCTGCATTGCTTTTATTTTGGAGGGGTCCATTGCCACATCTTCCTCTGATATGATATGCATAAGATATTCTACCTTTTAATGAAGAAAGCAAAAATTCATAGTGGCCGTTGTGTGTTCGAAAGACGATTTTCGGTATGTCTTCTTTGCACACTCATATTTGATGATACCCGAATCGAAGGTCCAGCTTTGTGAAGATTTGTGCTCTCTTTCATCTAGCAATTCATCTACTATTAGAATAGGGTATTTGTCCATGATGGTTATGCCGTTGAGGGTTCGGTAATCAATGCACATTCACCATGTTTCGTCCTTCTTTCGTATGAAGAGCACCGGTGAAAAGTAGGGTCTGCAACTTGGCTGAATAACTCCTATTTCGGGCATCTCTTTTACAATCCTTTCTATTTCATCCTTCTGCAGATATGAATGTTGACATAGCCAAGCATTTGTAGGAGGTTTGCCCAGATGAATCGGTATACAATGATCATGCCGACGGGCAAGAGGTAGGTTGCGCGGTTCGTCAAATATATCTGAAAATTCAGCAAGCAAAGGAAGTAGGTTTGGATCTTCAAATTCTATTGGCTCTCCCTTAGTTTGTTGCTCAAGTTGTACCAAAAAGTCATTGCATGCTTTATGCAAAACCTTCTCCATATGTTGTGTGCAAATCGTCATTACGTCGCCCCCATGTTTCCCGTGTAGAATCACCTGTTTCCCTTTACTATAAAATCTCAAAATTAGTTTCATAAAATTCTAGAAAACATTACCTAATGTCATCAACCATTCAATTTTGAGCATAGCCTCATGATCATCAAGAGGGAGGAGGAAAAAATTTGCAATTATCTCTTGGTCCTGCAGTAACAGTTTCTCCCGCGGGCGCCTACAATCACACTTCAAAATCCGTCCGTTGGTGAACTTGATGTCAAACCTACTATAATACTCGATAGGTAAGGCCATCCGGACAACAACTTTACTATCTAGGAAGTTATTTGTGCTGCCCGTGTCGATGAGAACAATGATCGATTGTTGTTTGAGAAGGCCTTCAACTTTCATCGTTTACGAGTTTGAGTAGGCGGCTAGTGCATGTACCGTAACTTCAGTCGGTTGTGGCTGTTCTTCTACATCTTCTTATTCATTATCAAGGCTCTCTTCTAGATATTCAATGACCTCTTCTTTTACTAGTTCAATCATAAGAAGTTTCTCTTTTCTACAGCGATACTCGCGGCTCCACAACTCATTGTGTTGTCAACATAACTCCTTCGTAGATCGATCCCGAAGCTCTTCTCTTGTCATTATTTTTGGTGATTGATAGTAGGGGGGGGGTGAGGGCTTTTGCATTGCTGGTCGAGAAGCGATCCTAGTCCTCTGGGCTTCATGGTTCAATCGCTTCTCTTGATGTCGTGCGAAATAGATGGCTGCCATAAGCGTGTATGGTTGTCGTGCTTTAACTTCTCCCCGGATCTCCAACTTCAAGCCCTCAATAAAAGTCCCCAATAGCTATTTTTGAGACCAATCACAAGTTTGATTAGATAACCTTTCAAACCTGGTTTGGTACTCCTGAATGGTAGAGGTTTGTCGGATCTTTGCTAGTTGTTCGTCAATGTTCTCGTAATCGATTGGTCCGTAGCGGATCAATAGTCCTTCTTTGAATTGTCATCATGAGAGGACCCCATGAGTATATTTAAACCAGTCAAACCACTGTATGGCATCCCCTTCAAGATGTATAGCTACAAATTCCACCATAGATGCATCCGCAGTTTTATGATACCAAAAATATCGCTCCGCACGCGATATCCAACCAATCGGGTCTCCTTCTTCCCATCTAGGGAAGTCCACTCTCATGCGTGGATAGTTGGGGTTAGTCATAAAGCCTCCCCTCTCTTGGAAGTCATCTCTTCGGGCTTGGTGCGATTGGTTAGAGCTCTCTCCTTGATGTGATTTTTTCATGCTTGGTGGTCGGCCTAAACTGAGTTTGGTAAAGAGAATCTGAATCTTATCCTCCATTCGTGCCTCCAAGGCTTCGAATTTAGCATTAATTGCCTCCTTAGATGCCATAGCATATGCCTCTAAATCTGTGATGTTAAGATGTCTCTTTTGTTGTCGGGTTAAAGGCAAGTATAGGTTGAGAGAAGTGATGGTCGAAAGGGTTAGTGGATTGGTGGATGTAGGCTACGGTTTAGGCTTGTTTTGTGGCTATTTTGAGTGAAGTTTGAGGGTGTGGTTTGGTGGAGTTTTTGGGCTATGGATGAATGTTTTAGATCTATTGCAATTCATGTGGAGGTCAATGAATGATCTGCGGTAGTGGAGATGATGGTGGAATTTGGCGATGATCTTTTAAGCAATTGTGGGAATTCCTTTGGGCGGCTATGGAAGGGTAGCGAGATGCCAATAACGCTGCTCTGATACCAAGTGTTAGAACCCTTGCAGATTCTAAGCTTGAGGTTGATCTCTTTAGGGGATCGGCCTCCTGGAACTCTATAAGGGTTCCTTTCCTCCAAGTTGCTACTCAAAGGCTGTAGAAAATATTCATCTATTGCCTATGAAATGAGGAGGAATACATGGCTATTTATAGGGCTTCTAAACCCTATCTCGTAATAGGACTCTTACTCAAGACTTCTACTTCTAACCAACTACTCCTAATAGGACTCATACTCAAGACTCTTATTCCTTTACAACTCCTAATTATTCTCTAAGAAATAACCTCCAAACCCTAGCCGGCCTCTTCACCTCTTTAATAAGGGTTGGCTTAAGTAGGTTTTACATGAATGCCCCTATCAATTAGGACTCTCCTAGCTAGAGTCCTAACTGTAGGCTTGGAGTTTTGAGGAGCATCGTCGTAGCCCTGCTGTGTGGATCACCGCTAGAGGGGACGCTTGACCTCCTTCACCCTTTCTTAGAGATCTACAAGGAAACATGGATATATGATCTCCCTAGGTAACATAATCTATTCTATACGCAGTTTGTTTCACGTATTTTGGTGCACCAATCTTCGCACGACGACAAACATCTTTTTGGGAAATTGGGGATTTTGTTTTTCTTGTTCTTCCGCTGCGCATGTGATGTCACCCCCAAGATTTCCCAACAGTATCCCTAGTGTCCCCACACAAGCATCTATGAGACCAACTACATCCATCATATGGATGGATATACAATACACTAGTCTGTCCGATTATCTTAATGTCCCTCTCGAGTAACCTATGATCGGGATTATTTAGGGTCTGTGTTTAAAGGTGAATCGGTCTCATTATCGTGATCTCATCACAATCTAATTCCTATTGTATAGATCTAAGGACATTACAATATATACATGTGTATATGCAATAATCAATATAAAGTGATAAAATACCAAAATATAATAATAAAAAATATTGCATTGTCAAGAATGAGTCGACACTAAGAGGGGGGGTGAATTAGTACAGCGGTAAAAATTATGTCGATTCTGAAATTGTCATACATACAATAAAAATCGATCTTGGAAAGATATTAAACTAGAAACACATTCGTAAGAGTGTGCAGGAAGTATGACAGTTTGCAATTAAAGTAAATTACTCAAAAGAAATGCAAACCATATTTTATAGTGGTTCGGTTGTCATTACCTACATCCACTCCACCGACTCCTCTTCCGTTGAGGCCACCGGCATCCACTAACAATATTCCTTCAATGAGTGAAAATCAACTACCCTTACAACTTGATTCTCCTTTTGATAGGTTCAGGACAGAACCTTTACAACCCCCTTCACTCATCTCTTAAACAAGACTAACACTTAAGATTTGAGAGGAGTTTACATACAATTATAATAACATTTCCTTTTCTTTTTTTGTTCTAAGTTGTATGTTGTTAACCAGGGATGAGAGAGGTATTTATAGGCCTCAAGTGGATTCAAACTTGATGCCTAAAAGAGTCTCATCTTGGGTTTCATAGGTCCTGGCAGTACCACCACCTATGCTGGGTGGTACCACCACCTACAGCACTAACACTAGGTGGTACCATCGCCCAGACTGTCGGTACCACCACTTGACATAGTCTCGGAGACTGTGCCATGACAATGCTACTTGTTGGATCACTGTTTGGGCCTTTCACTTGGCCCAACATAGTCCATACATGGGCCCAACTGGCCCCTAATTAGGTTGGCCCAATTCCAATCTCAATTATGTACTAACTACAAAATATAAGATATTTACTAAGTTAAACAAGTCTGTAAGTCTACGTTTCTTCCGGCAAGCTTCTGGTGATCTTCCGGCGATATTCCAGTAGACTCCCGGCAAGCTCCTAGACTTTACGACGATTTTCTTAGCAAGTTTCGAAGAGCTTCTTTTGTAAGCTCTTGGACTTCTCGGTCAATTCCGGCAGAACTTTCGACAAACGTCCGGACTTCCGATGAACTCTTGAACTTCCAACGAAATCGTGTTCTTGACTCTGGGACTTCATTTTGCTTTATGCCTTGATCACTATCATAATTAATCCTGCATAAATAAAACCTACTTCGATCTAAACAACTATTATAAAGTTTGAATTATATTGTCCAGCATGTCATTGGTTCATCGACGCTTCGTTCGATTTTTCGACGCATCATCCTCTCTTGTGGCCTATTGCCCAATCAGCCAGTTGACCTTCACAATTCTGATTTCCTTAGTGCAATTTTTGCTCTTCTTGGCCCAATACCCAAACTCATGGCTCGAAACCTTCTGTCGATACGTCGACCGATTCTCTAGCTCGACGTCCAATCTTCTGACATATTCCACTCCGACCCAATATGATTCTTCTTGCTTTAATTATCTCTCCCTGTCGAAGCTTCCTGCATTACTCAAAATGCAGATCAAATCATAAACTCTATCAATTGGTTTCATCATCAAAATCCGAGATTCAATAATCTCCCCCTTTTTGATGATGATAACTAATTAATGACGGAGTTAACCTTAACTCCCCCTATCAATATACTATATTGATAGAACTCTTGGATTCAAAAATCCAAGTAACATGTCATGATAAAATCATACATAACATCATACTTCTCCCCCTTTGTCATCAACAAAAAGGAGAAGTTTAATTATCAAGTGTTTAGATGTACAAGTTCAAATCATTGCATAATCTCTAGTTTTATCATCAAGCAAGTTTTATAACATATAACTAGCAAATTTGTTCATCACCTTACAACATGTATAATCACCTAATCATTAATTTTGAAAATGTGTAAGATTGCAAATTTTATAAGTTTACATTTTTGCTTCTTAAGATAGGCAAGCAAGCAATCTTCGGTGATGTTTAAGATAGCATTTTCTTCTCTTTTGAGAAGTACGATTTTTTGCTTCTTTTGCAAAACGTAAGCTAACAAAATTTTACATCATTTTACAACATAGAAGTATGAAAATTAATAAGTTTTTGAAGAAGAACGCAAGATAGCAAGCTAGCAAGATAGCAAGTTTTACATCAAGCAAGCTAACAAATTTTACACCATGCAAGGTAGCAAATTTTACATCATTTTAGAATATACAAGCTAGTTCTTTCTCCTCCTTTGTCATTATCAAAAAGAAGGGAAGAAAATAATTTTATAATTATTTTTCTCTTTATAATAATTTTTAAATCATGACAAAGATAAAGTATCAATCTTATTTCAATATATTTGTGTATTAATATAGTTTCAAATTAAAATATGCACAATTTCAAAATATTACATTTCATCCTTACTTCATGCATGATACCAAAAATAAATCATCACTATGGGCATATCATACATGATACTCAAGCATACATGTATTGCATGTATCATTCCAAATCATAAATAATTCAAATCATGATGGTATCAAAATGTCAAATTACATTACATCCTACCCTGCATGATCATAACTTCTCATTTGCATGCATCAACATAATATCATGAGTATTGTATAATTTCATATCATCACATAAATAATATCAGGAAAAAATTGGTAATGAGTTATTCTTCATGAATACAAGTGATTTTACATAATAGAAAAATTATATCATGAAAGATGAGATCATGTGAATACCAAAACACATGATTCATTTTGACAAATATTTTCTTTAGTGAATAGCAAAAAGAAACTGTTGAATCTCGGATTTTGATAATGAAACCAGTTGATAAGTATTTATGATCTAATATACGTTTTGAGTGATGCAGGATGCTTCAATCAGGATGAGACAATTAAAGTAGGAATAATCATGTTGGGTCGGTGGAACATGTCAGAAGATTAGATGTCGAGCAGGAGAATCGATCGACGTATAGACAGAAGGCTTCGGGCTAAGAAGAGCGGATATTACGCCAAGGATATTGGAGTTGCAGGGTCAACTGGCCGATTAGGCAATAGGCCGCAAGAGAGGACGATGCGCCAAAGAATCGGACGAAGCGTCGATGGACCAATGACATGTCGGACAATATGATTCATGCTTAGTAATAGTTGTCCGGCATGGAACAATGACATGCCGGACAACTTGGAGCTGAAAAACATCTCATCTTGGGTTTCTTGGGTACGGGCGGTGCCATCGCCTGTGTTGGGCGGTACCACCACTAGTGTCAGTCTGACAATACCATCGCTTGGCACCCTGCCACTGGGCAATACCGTCGCCTGGCACCCTCCCACTGGGCGATACCACCGCCCAGACTAGTGGTACTATCGCTTGGGAGGCTGTGCTGGGCGGTGCCACCACTTGTAGCATCTTGGAGGCTGTCTGGGCGGTACCACCACCTAACACAGTCTCGGAGACTGTGCCACGACGATGTCACCTCTTGGATCACTGTTTGGGCCTTTCATTAGGTCTAACATAGTCCTTACATGGGCCCAACTTGCCCCTAATTGGGTTGACCCAAATCCAATCCCAATTATGTGCTAACTACGAAATTTAAGATATTTTCTAAGCTAAACAAGTATGTAAGTCAAGTTTCTTCCAACAAGCTTCCGACGATCTTCTAGCAAACTTCAAATGATCTCTCGGCAACATTGCAGTGGACTTTCGGCAAGCTCCTGGACTTCACGATGATCTTCTTGGCGAGTTCTGACGAGCTTCTTTGGCAAGCTCCAGGACTTCTCGGTTGGTTTCGGCAAAACTTCCGACGAATGTCCAGACTTCTGATGAACTCTCGAACTCCCAACGAAATCGTGTTCTTGACTTCGGGACTTCATTTTGCTTTATGCCTTGCTATCATAGTTAATCCTGCACGTGTAAAACACACTTCGATCTAGATAATATTGAATCTCACATTTTGATGATGAAGTCATTTGTAATTTATTTGATCTAATCTATATGTTGAGAAAAGTGTGCAGGATTAATTACAATGGCAGTAAGACATAAAGTAGGTGTTATGTCGGAGTTAAGATCGAGATCATGTTGGGAGTTTGAGAGTTCAACGGAAGTCCGGATATTCGTCAGAAGTTCTGCGGGAACCAATCGAGAAGTTCAGAAGCTTGCCATAGAAGCTTGTCAGAACTCGCCAAGAAGATCATCGCAAAGTCCAGGAGTGTTAGGATCGGAGTCGGCACTAAGAGGGGGGGTGAATTAGTGCAACGGTAAAATCATGTCTCTATTAAAACTTCATTCGATAAAAACCGTTTTCGACGAAAACCTTTCGTAAAGATCTTAACTTTGAAAGCTTACAGAAACATATTTGATGTAAAGTAAGGAAGGCAGTTTGCAGTATGTAAATGATAAGAATAAAATGCAAAGCAGAGAACATGATAATTCTAGAGTGGTTCGGTCAACGTGACCTACATCCACTTTCGGCTTCCTCCTCCGACGAGGTCACCGGCGTCCACTAGAGGCCAATCACCTTTTACACCCCTCTTTTCCTTTTACCGGGTTTAGGAGATAACCGTTACAAGCACTCACACTCCTCTCTTACAGAAATCTAACACTTAGAGTAGAGGAGGGAATTCTAAAGAGATTGCAGCAGCGTTTCTTTCCTTTTAGACTCTCTATGCTTGTATGCTTTAACCAGGGATGGGAGGGGTATTTATAGGTTCAAGTTGATTCAAACTTGGAGCCTAAATCTTTCCCATCCCGAGTTCCCCGGGTACGGGCAATACCACCGCCTGCGCTGGGCGGTACCACCGTCCAGTGTCAGTTTGACTGACATTGTCCTGGGCGGTACCACCGTCCAGTGTCAATTTGACTGACACTGTCTTGGGTGGTACCACCGCCCAAGTTTGGCGGTACCACTGCCTGGGGGGCTGTGCTGGGCGGTGCCACTACCCAGACTAGTGGTACCACCGCCTGGCACCCTGCTAGGGGCGGTACTGTTAGGATCGGAGCGGCACTAAGAGGGGGGGGTGAATTAGTGCAGCGGATTAAAACGTCGGTTTTGGAAACTTTTTCGTACGATAAAAACCGAACTCGGAAGTGCTGAACTTGAAAGCGTGTTCGTAAATGTGTGCAGCAAAAGTAATAAGGAAGTAAAGCAGGTATGAAGGTTTGCAGTAAGGTAAAGTGCAATAAATAAATGCAAACCAGTGAACACACCAATTTTAAAGTGGTTCGGTCAAAATGACCTACATCCACTTGCGAAGCCTTCTTCGATGAGGCTCCCAACTTTTACTAGCAAATCACTTTGAAGGGGAAGGACAAATACCCCTCTTACAACTTTTTACAAGTGGTTCACACTCTTACAAAGTTTCAACGAGAAAGAAGGAGGTGAACACTCAAGCAATTGAAAACTAGACTTGCTAAAGACTTTGCTAAGGCTTTTATCTCAATCTATTGCTTCTCAAAAGTTGTTATCTCAGCTGAGAATAGAGGGGTATTTATAGGCCTCAAGAGGATTCAAATTTGGGCTCCAAAATTTGAATTCTCTTCGGTTCCCCAAGCTAGCGGTGCCACCGCCTGTCAGTGGCGGTGCCACCGCCTGTCAGTTGTGACACTGACAGTGTACTGGGTAGTGCCACCGCCCAGTCCAGCGGTGCCACCGCCTGGCTCTCGGGTGCTGGGCGGTGCCACCACCCAGACCGGCGGTGCCATCGCTTGGCTATTTCAGCTCATTGGTTGGGCTCCAAACTTGGCCCAAACCAGTCCGAACTCGGGCCCAATTGGCCCCTACTTGGGTTATAAGATTAACACCTAATCCTAACCCTAATTAACATGCTAACTATGAATTTAAAGACATTTCCTAAGCTATTACAAAGTCCATAAGTCAAGACTTCTTCCGGCGAACTTTCGACGATCTTTCGAGAAACTCTCGGAAACCATTCTGCGGACTCCCGGCAAGCTCCTAGACTTCACGATTTGATCTTGGCGAGTTTCGATGAGCTTCTTTGGCAAGCTACGATCTTTCTCGATGAGCTCCGCGAACTTCCGACGTACATTCTGGTGAGCTTCCGAAAACCCTTCGGCAAGCTCCCTACTCATTCTCGGCTAGTTCCGACAGCATTCCCGATGAACCTTCAGACTTCCGTCGGACTCTCAAACTCCCAACGAATCCTTCGCGCTTGACTCCGGCACTTCGTTTCGCTTTCTGTCTTCATCGTTATCGTAGTTAATCCTGCAGACATAAGCCAAAACTCTACTCCGATCTAGACAATTATTACAACGCGAATTGACATTCTGTTGCCCGGCACGTCATTGGTTGGCGCTTCGTCCGATTCTTCTGTGCATCGTCCACTCTTGCAGGTTGTTGCCCAATCGGCGGTTGACCTCCGCAACCCCGATATCCTTGGTGCAATTCCGCTCTCCTTGGCTCGATGCCCGACGTCCGAAGCGTTCTACCGTCCAATATCCTAACGTGATCTCCTCCGGTGCAACGTCAATTCCTCCTGCGTCAACTGTCTAATCCTGATCGAGTAGACCTGCATCACTCAAAATGCAGTTAAACATCTAAACACAATCAATTAGTTTCATCATCAAAATCCGAGATTCAACAATCTCCCCCTTTTTGATGATGACAACTAATTGATGACTACCGGAGTTAACCTTAACTCCCCGGAGTTTAAACAAACTCTCCCTATCAATATGCCATTGATAGAACACTTGGATTATCCCAAATCCAAGCAACATTCATCACATATTATG
This sequence comes from Musa balbisiana, assembly GCA_004837865.1. Classification (NCBI taxonomy): domain Eukaryota; kingdom Viridiplantae; phylum Streptophyta; class Magnoliopsida; order Zingiberales; family Musaceae; genus Musa; species Musa balbisiana. The sequence continues at coordinate 24,322,022 of CM017190.1, read as the reverse complement.
AAAAACATTTAAACCATCATGTAAATATATAAAATATTCAATTCAATGCATGAAGTCATCAATATACTTCTCCCCCTATGTCATCAACAAAAAGGAGAAGTAGCTATAGCTATTTTAAAAGATATTCAAGTTTTTGTAATGTGAAGCTAGATTTTCATCATAACATATAAGCATAAAAGCATAGTAAGATTCTTAAGTTCAATCATGGCAATTCAATACTTGCTTCTTGTGCAAGATTGCACTTTGCTTTTCTTTGCATGTTCTAACTAGCAAAAGCTTTCTCCCCTTTGTTTTTGTCGAAAAGAAGGGAAGAGTACAAGCTAGCCAGCGTTTGCCTTGAGCTAGCAATCTTTCATGATATGCAAGTTTTACTATATACAAGCTAGCAAATTTAAAGATGTGCAAGTTTTAGCATATTTGCTTTTCTTGAGATAAGCAAGATAGCACTTTTGCCGTTTTTGTTTCTTAAGATAAGCAAGCTTGTGATGTTGAAGATAGCAAACTCTTTCTTCTCTTTTGAGAAGTGTTATTTTTGCTTCCTTAGGAAAATGCCAAACTAGCAAGAGATAATGTTTTACATGAGGCAAGCAAACAATTTGGCAAGAGCTACATTTGCATCTTCTCTTTAGATGTGCAAGAAAGTAAGCAAGTTTTTGCATTTTCTTGTCTTGTGCAAGTTAGCTAATTTCTCTTTGAGATGACCCTTTACATTAATTCAAGATAGCACATTAGCAACCCTTTCTCCCCCTTTGTCATTGGCAAAAAGAAAGGAAGATTCAAGTCGAGAATATCAAAATAATAATTTTATCAAGAATATTTCATCATTGCGTGCATCATTATCATACGTTAAAGTATTGCATGCATAATACCAAATCATCAAATTGATCAAAATCTCAACATTACTTTCAAGATATTCAAAATGGTATACATAGATTTATCATAAAGCAAATTAATTTTCAATCATCACATAAGGCATTTAAAGAATTTTTGAAACATAGGAGAATGATTAATTTAAGCATGCAATATTTCAATCAAATTCAAGTCATGAATACCAATACTTTCATATTGTGAGTATCAATTCATGAATACCAAAAGATATTATTTGTGATTCCAATTTTGCAAGATCAAGATGATGATTTAGATAAAACTTATTCAAATCAAATCGTTAACTTGAAACTCATAATCAAGTCATCAAAATCAATTTCGAGATTCACAAAATATCATGAAATCATTAATCTCGATCAGATGAGAAAAGTATTTTTTAAGTAATTCTTTTTCATCTAAGCATGCCTTAGTCTTTATATGCCAAATCAAGATAAGCATGAAAGTTCAAGACATAAAGGCAAAATCTTATAAAACAACTCATCAAACAAGATTTTAACCATCTATTCTCAAGCCATATAAAGAGTAAGTCAAGGATTCAATTATCTCATGTCATGAATTCCAATAGGCATCTCAAATTATCAACATCACATTAAAAAGATATTTTAAAAAGATATAACATGATTAAAGCATTGAATATGATTCATATTTAAAATGTGTCTCATGTCATAAGTATGAATCAAGCATTTGTGAAATCCGAAATCATCCTCAAAGTCACATTCAATAAATTCATACATGACAAGCATAGATTTATTGAAAAGTTGATAAGATAGAGGATCTCATTTCGTTTTTATAAATTTCTATTCATGTGATTTGCTTCTTATAAGCATGCCATTACCTTTAATAAAATAAGTGTCAACATTTAAGACGGAAAGGTAAATTTTATAAAACAAATCATCAAGCATGATTCCATGATAACATCCTTTTAATATCTTGATATTCATCATCAAGTATGATTTCAAAGAGTATGTTTAAGAGAAATCATTAAGACCAAATGTATGATACACTCATTTATTTTCAAAATATTCATCATGTTTATTTTTATGAGATTCACAAGATTGGTAAAATAAATTCATTAATCTCAATAGGATAGAAAATTCATTTCCATTTCATACAATTGATTTCATGTGAGGGTATTCAAGTCTTTTGTGAAAACATGTATCATCATTTAAAATCGAAAGCGTAAGATTTATTACAATAAAGATCAATAAGGCACTTTCATTTTGATAAAAATCAATAATACGTAAATCACAAGATTCATCATTATATTTTCAAATTGCACAATTTCAAAACTATACCTTTCATTTTTCATGCATAATACAAATAAATCAATCATCATTATGAGCATATTATACATGATATTCAAGCATTCATGATACATTATTTTGGCAACATGATCATAGCTTTTCAAATGATGGTATCTAAATGTCAAAGTTCATTACATCCTATCATGCATGATAATTAACTTCTCATTTGTATTTCATGCATAATTTCATTTCATCATATTAGGAATATCAAGAAGAATTAATTGGATGATGAGATGAATATTTTCATGAACACAAGCAATTGCATAAAAATCATATCATGAAGGATTAGAATATGTGTATACCAAAAGGCATGATTTCTTTTTGAAGAACCTCCTCATAAATAATCAAAAGAAAATCTTAGGAGATTGATTAAAGAAAAATCTTGATTCATTATAAAATTTCATATATCAAATATCGAGAAATCAAGATAATGATTCATAAAAAAATATCACAAGTAATATTCAAGAGAAAATTCATCATTCATTTTCAATTCATTCAATTTGTCAAATCAACATTTCTTGGGTATGCATGATATCAAAACATGGTTTCAAATCTTCAACATATAACATGTATAAATTTAAAAATCGAAGGGAGAAGAGAAAGAATTCAAAGGTACAAAGATTTCAACCATCTCATAAACAAATGAAGGATCAATTCATGAATCCAAAATTCTATGAATCATTTCGACAAATCTCCTTTTAAATAATCAAAATGATCATCAAAGGAAATCTCATGTTATTCCAAGAAATCAAGATCATGATTTTGATAAAACTCATTTCAAATTTAAATCATCAAAATCATTTTTAAGGTTCACAAAATTAAATTCATAACATAAATAGATTCATGATTTCATTGATAATATATTTTCCCCCTTTTTTTTAAAGTGTTTCATTTTAAGTGATTGATTTCATGTTAGCATGCTTTTTCATTTATGTCAAATAAAAACATGCATCAACGTTTAGGATCGAAAAATGAATTTCGTCATAAAACCATCAAGACCAATAAATCACAAAAATCATCATGTATAACTTTAAAATTTTATACATAAAATCGTTATATCATGGTATCACAACTTTAATATTTTCATTACAACATTAAGCAAGGTTTTATTGAACATAATTTTGAATGATTCTTATAGATACCTAAAACTTCTTTAGTTTTAATTTATATGATTGATTTTATAATAGCATGCTCAAATTTTTGTTCTTATGTCAAAACCATACATCATGTTTGAAAAACAAAGATAATGTACATAAAAAATATCAAGCCTTTCATACAAAAGCCATGCATCTTCATTGAAAAGCAATATGAAAATCATCAAAATACACATTCTTGCTTCTCAAGCACATATATAAGATTAATCTCACTAGGTTTACAATTATTAGATTTATATCTAACTTTTTATTCCATTAACATAAAATATGCAATTTTCAAGAAAAATAATTATTCAAAAAAAAGAAAACGCATCATGGAAAACATCAAGTAATTTCAAAATAAATTAAGGGAGTTGAGTTACTTACCTTGTAGTCGAAGCCCGTCAAAGCCCAATTCGCCGTTTCACCTTTGGAAGTTCTTGATTCATCCTTGGTTGCCTTCCTCTTCTTTGGCCTCTTCCTCCGTTCAAGTTCATTGTTTATTTTAGATTTTTGTTTAATGAACTTACTAAGATTTAGTGTTCGAAGTTCAAGTTCATCATTGTCCTCATCACTTGAGTCATCGCTCAAGTAGTATTCATTTGTCTGGAGTTCCAAATCCTTCCTATTCTTTGGAAGGTGGTTCAAGTGCTCATCGGGTTCAAAATGTTCCAAAAGTGTCATTTCATAGGTCATTAGTGACCCGATTAATTCTTCTAATGGAAAATCATTTAAATTTTTTGTCTCTTGTATTGCGGTTATTTTAGGATCCCACCTTTTTGGAAGGGATCTTAATATCTTACTTACGAGATCAAAATTCGAAAAAGATTTACCAAGAACTCTTAGATTATTGACGACATCCGTGAAACGGGTGTACATGTCGCCTATAGTCTCGCTTGGTTGCATTCGAAAAAGCTCAAAATCATGTAATAAAATGTTAACTTTCGAGTTTTTGACTCTACTAGTTCCCTCGTGCGTGATTTCAAGTGTTCGCCAAATATCAAAAGCTGTTTCGCACGTAGAAATCCGATTGAACTCATTTTTGTCCAAAGCGCAAAATAAGGCATTCATAGCCTTTGCGTTTAAAGAAAAATACTTCTTTTCCAAATCCGACCATTCGTTCATCGGTTTAGAAGGAAGTTGAAAACCGTTTTCAACAATATTCCATAAATCCAAATTCATAGAAATCAAGAAAACTCTCATTCGAGTTTTCCAATAAGTGTAGTCCAATCCGTTAAACAACGGTGGACAAAAAACCGAAAAGCCCTCTTGAAAGCCATGAAGAGCCATTTCTCTCGGGTGTAAATCCGAAATGAGAAATACCGGGCTTTGATACCAATTGTTAGGATCGGAGCGGCACTAAGAGGGGGGGGGTGAATTAGTGCAGCGGATTAAAACGTCGGTTTTGGAAACTTTTTCGTACGATAAAAACCAAACTCGGAAGTGCTTAACTTGAAAGCGTGTTCGTAAATGTGTGCAGCAAAAGTAATAAGGAAGTAAAGCAGGTATGAAGGTTTGTAGTAAGGTAAAGTGCAATAAATAAATGCAAACCAGTGAACACACCAATTTTAAAGTGGTTCAGTTAAAATGACCTACATCTACTTGCGAAGCCTTCTTCGATGAGGCTCCCAACTTCCACTAGCAAATCACTTTGAAGGGGAAGGACAAATACCCCTCTTACAACTTTTTACAAGTGGTTCACACTCTTACAAAGTTTCAATGAGAAAGAAGGAGGTGAACACTCAAGCAATTGAAAACTAGACTTGCTAAAGACTTTGCTAAGGCTTTTATCTCAATCTATTGCTTCTCAAAATTTGTTATCTCAGCTGAGAATAGAGGGGCATTTATAGGCCTCAAGAGGATTCAAATATGGGCTCCAAAATTTGAATTCTCTTCGGTTCCCGAAGCTAGCGGTGCCACCGCCTGTCAGTTGTGACACTGACAGTGTACTGGGCTGTGCCACCGCCCAGTCCAGCGGTGCCACCGCCCAGTCCAACGGTGCCACCACCTGGCTATTTCAGCTCACTGGTTGGGATCCAAACTTGGCCCAAACCAGTCTGAACTCGGGCCCAATTGGCCCCTACTTGGGTTATAAGATTAACACCTAATCCTAACCCTAATTAACATGCTAACTACGAATTTAAAGACATTTCCTAAGCTATTACAAAGTCCACAAGTCAAGACTTCTTCCGGCGAACTTCCGGCGATCTTCCGAGAAACTCTCGGAAACCATTCTACGGACTCCCGGCAAGCTCCTAGACTTCACGATTTGATCTTGGCGAGTTCCGATGAGCTTCTTCGGCAAGCTACGATCTTTCTCGGTGAGCTCCGCGAACTTCCGACGTACATTCTGGCGAGCTTCCGAAAACCCTTCGGCAAGCTCCCTACTCATTCTCGGCTAGTTCCGGCAGCATTCCCGATGAACCTTCAGACTTCCGTCGGACTCTCGAACTCTCAATGAATCCTTTGCGCTTGACTCCGGCACTTCGTTTTGCTTTATGTCTTCATCATTATCATAGTTAATCCTGCATACATAAGCCAAAACTCTACTCTGATCTAGACAATTATTACAACACGAATTGACATTCTGTTGGCCGGCACGTCATTGGTTGGCGCTTCGTCCGATTCTTCAGTGCATCGTCCACTCTTGTGGGTTGTTGCCCAATCGGCGGTTGACCTCTGCAACCCCGATATCCTTAGTGCAATTCCGCTCTCCTTGGCTCGATGCCCGACGTCCGAAGCGTTCTACCGTCCAATATCCTAACGTGATCTCCTCCGGCGCAACGTCAATTCCTCTTGCGTCAACTGTCTAATCCTGATCGAGTAGACCTGCATCACTCAAAATGCAGTTAAACATCTAAACACAATCAATTAGTTTCATCATCAAAATTCGAGATTCAACAGGTACAACCGCCTAGACTGGCGGTACCACCGCTTGACACAATCTTGAAGATTGTGCCACGACGGTGAGACTTCTTTGGGCACTGTTTGGGCTTCTTATTGGGCCCAACATAGTTCTTACATGGGTCTAGCTAACCCCTAATTGGGTTGGCCCAAATCCAAGCCCAATTACGTGCTAACTACGAAATCCTAAGACATTTGCTAAGCTAAATAAGTCCCTATGTTTATTGTTCGGGTGAGCTTCCGGCGAACTTCCGACGAACATCCGACGAACCCTCAGCGATGCTCCGGCGGACTCTCGGCATGCTCCTGGACTTCACGATGATCTTCTTGGTGAGTTCTGATGAGCTTCTCTAGCAAGCTCCGAGACTTCTCGGCTGGTTCCTCCAGAACTTCCGAAGAACGTCTGGAATTCCGACGAACTCTCTAACTCCCAATGTGATCACGTCCTTAACTTCGAGACTTCATTTTTTTTCATGCCTTGCTATCGTAGTTAATCCTGCACATGTAAAATATACTTTGATCTAAACAATTAATATTAAGCATTAATCACGTTGTCCGGTCATGTTATTGGTTTCTTGACGCTTTGTCCGATTCTTCGACACATCGTTCTCTCTTGCGGCCTATTGCCCAATCAGCCAGTTGACTCCGCAACTCCGATATTCTTAGCGCAATGTCCGCTCTTCTTAGTCCGATGCCCGAATCCACGGCCCGACGTCCAATATTATGACATGTTATCCTCCGGCACAATATGATTTTCCTTGCCTTAATTGTCTCATCCTGATCAAAGCATCCCGCATCACTCAAAACACAGATTAAAACATAAACACCTATAGATTGGTTTCATCATCAAAGTCCGAGATTCAACAAGGAGCTTGTTGGGAGTTCGCCGGAGCATTGCCGAGAGTTCGTCGGATGTTCGCCGGAAGTATGTCGGAAGCTCACCGGAAGAGCAATTGATGCACCATCTTAAATATCGTAATTGGAGCGTAAATTAAGTTAGGATTGGGAGGTAATCCTACTAACTTAATTAGGGGCTAACTAGGCCCTAATTGGGCTGGTTTGGGCCAGATTCAAGGCCCAACCAGGACCCTGAAAAGTTGGTCGATGGTGGCACCGCCTGGAAAGCAGTGCCCTCCCAGGAATTCTGGGCGGTGGTACCGCTGGCAGTTATTGCTACCAGCGATGGTACTGTCCCTGTCAGGCGGTGGTAGCGCTAAAGCTCGGTCTTGCACTCTGTCAAGCAGTGGTACCGCCCAGACTGAACGGTGGTACCGCCCAGACTGAACGGTGGTACCACCCAGTGTCAGGTGCCAAGCGGTGGTACTGCCTAGTAATGACGGTGATACCGCTAGGACCTCAAAAATCTGGGATTAGACACTTTTAGGCTCCATTTTTGAAGCCATTAGGGCCTATAAAAACCCCACCCTTTCCTGCATAAAAAGGTACGAAACCTATTGGCATAATCTTGAGTTCCTAAGCCTTAAAGTGTTGTGAAAGTTAGAGTTCTCCTCCATCTCTTAGCCTTGTAACCATCCAAGAAAGAGGAGTGAGACTTGTAAGGGTTGTCTCCTAAACCCGACAAAAGGAGGAAAGCTATAAAAGGTGGTTGGCCTTCGCCTATTAAAGGAAGGTCTCTAGTGTACGCCGGTGACCTCATAGGAGGAGAATCCGAAAGTGGATGTAGGTCACATTGATCGAATCACTATAAAACTCGGTTTGCATTTACTTTGAGCAACTTTCTTTTATAGCAAACTACCTCTCCTCTTTACTGTGCTTTAACTACGTCTACATACGCTTTTGTGTGAACATCTTCTAAGATTGGCTTTAATCGTATGAATACTTATGAAATCAACACTTTTCATTTGTGTAATTTACATTGTTGCAAATCATCTTAGTCTTCTCTTGCACTTTCATGAAAGGTTTCAAGTTCAAATTCCTTCCGAAACGGATTGAATCGAAACCATCCTTGTTGGAATCGGTTTTAATCGAAACAAGTTTTTTGAAATAGCGAAAGTTTTCCACTGCACTAATTCACCCCCCCTCTTAGTGCCGCTCTTGATCCTAACAATTGGTATTAGAGCAAGGTTCACTCTTGTTTGGTTTAAAACCCAATAGAGATGGCATTTGCTGGTAACCAAGAGGGTCATTCAATTACACGTCTTCCCATGTTCAATGGGATGGATTACACATATTGGAAGACTAGAATGAGGATCTTCCTAATCTCAATGGATTTTGAGCTTTGGAACATTGTCAAAAATGGTTTTCGAAAGTCTTCTCTTCCAATAAACGATTGGAATGAGTTGGAGAAGAAACCTTTCACTTTAAATGCCAAGGCTATAAATGCCTTGTTTTGTGCATTAGATAAAAACGAGTTTAATCGAGTGTCAATTTGTGAAATGACTTTTGATATTTGGCATACACTCGAAGTGACTCATGAAGGCACTAGTAGAGTGAAAGAGTCAAAAATTAATCTTTTAGTTCATTCTTATGAGTTATTTCGAATGAAACCGAGTGAGACTATTGGAGACATGTACACCCGATTTACAGATATCGTCAATGGTCTAAAAGGATTTGGTAAAGGTTTCTCGGATTTTGCACTCGTTAATAAAGTTTTAAGATCCTTTCCAAAGAGTTGGAACCCTGAAGTAACGGCTATTCAAGAGGCCAAAGATCTAAATAATTTTCCTCTTGAAGAACTAATTGGGTTATTAATGACCTATGAAATGACATATAAAGCTCATGAAGAGCTTGAGGACACCCTTCCAAAGAACAGAAAGGATATGACACTGAGAACACAAGAAGACCACTTGAGAGAAAACTCAAGTGATGAGGACCTTGATGATGACTTGGCACTTTTAACAAGGAAATTCAAAAAATTCATTAAAGGGAACAAATTTAAAAATGACACTAAAAATAAATTTGAACTCAAGAAAGATCAAGTAATATACTATGAATGCAAGAAGCTGGACGCTACAAGAGTGAATGTCCTCAAGCCAAGAAGAGGACACTAAAGAAGAAGGCTCTCAAAGCAACATGGGATGACTCAAGTGCATCCGAAGAAGAGGAGCTAACCAACACCAAGCAAGTTACTCACTATGCACTAATGGTCATTAGAGATGAGGTAACAGGTTCAATTGATGCAAATTTATCATTTGATGAACTATTAAATGCTTTTTATGATTTATTTGATGAATACAAAATAATTAGTAAAAAATATAAATTGTTAAAAAAGGAGATGATTCTCTTATTAGTGATTTTAATAAATTAAAAATTGAGCATAATGATAGTTTAGCTCCATGTACGAAATGCCATGAAGTAGAAATACTTAGAAAGGAAAACTTGCTACTCAAGGATACCATAGAAAAATTTGAGGTTGGTAGCAAGTCTTTGAACATAATCTTTACCAGTAAGGGTCACGTCCATAAAAGAAGTGGAATCGGATTTGTGAGTAGCTCTCACCAAAATCCAACCACCTTTGTGAAAGGCCCTATTTTGCATATTTCATCTCAAAACAAATGTAACTTTTGTTGCAAACTTGGAGATATAGCTTATCATTATTCATTTAAAAAGTGTAGTCCATACAAGTTAATTTGGGTTCCTAAAGGAATCGTAAAAAATTCCATGCAAAATAATAAGTTAAGGTGATTAGTTTTTGAGGCACCCAAGGTCAAATAGGTACCTAAAAATCATCCTCTTTTGTAGAAATATATACCATCACAAGCTAGGAGCAAGAGATGGTACATTGATAGTGGATGCTCAAGGCATATGACCGGTGATCCATCTCAATTCTCTAAGCTCACTGGCCCAGATAAAGGATATGTCACATTCGGAGACAACAACAAGGGTAAAATTGGCAAAGGAACTATAGGTAACACATCCAACTTTTTCATTAAAGATGTGTTGTTAGTTGATGGCTTAAAGCATAACCTTTTGAGCATTAGTCAATTGTGTGATAAAGGATATATTGTTAGATTTGAATTTAATGCTTGTATTATAGAAAAACCACACAAAAACACATCTATAATTGCTCTAAAATAGAATAATGTATACACTATTGACATTAATGATCTTTGTAATGAAATGTGTTTTTCGGTTTTAAATGACGATGCTTGGCTTTAGCATAAGAGATTAGGTCATACTAGCATGAAACTAATCTCTCAAATTTCATCTAAAGAACTTGTAAGAGGAATTCCTCATATCAAGTTTGTCAAAGATAATATATGTGATGCATGTCAATTAGGAAAACAAATAAAAGGTAGCTTCAAACCTAAGAACCAAATAAGCACCTCTAGACCTTTGCAATTAATCCATATGGACTTGTTCGAACCAATTTCTACATCAAGCCTAGGAGGTAGCAAATACGCATTTGTCATCATGGATGATTATAGTAGATACACATGGACTTATTTTTTGACACACAAAAGTGAATGCTTTAGGTATTTCTCCTAGTTTTGTAAACTTGTTCAAAATAAAGGGTTTTATGATTTCATCAATTCGAAATGATTACGGTAGTGAATTTCAAAACCGTGATTTTTAAGAATTTTGTGAATCTAATGGATACAACGACAACTTCTTTACTATAAGAAATCCTCAATAAAATAGAGTAGTAGAAAGAAAGAATAGAAATTTATAAAAAATGGCAAGAACCATGTTGAATGAATTTAGCCTACCCAAATATTTTTGGGCCGAAGTCGTAAACACAACATGCTATGTCATGAATAGAGTTCTAATAAGACCCTTACTCACCAAAACTCCTTATGAGTTATGGAACAACAAAAAACCCAATGTTTTATATTTTAAAGTTTTTGGGTGTAAGTGTTTTATTTTGAATGAAAAAGATACTCTAGGAAAATTTGATGCTAAATCCGATGAAAGAATTTTTCTTGGCTATTCTTCTATTTCTAAAGCATTTCATATCTTTAATAAAAGAACCTTGATCATAGAAGAATCTATTCATGTTGTTTTTAATGAGGTTTTCGAAATTAAGAAAAATGATTTTGATGATGATGTTAATTTTGATGCTTTGAATTTAAATAAAACCCTTTTTCCATCTAGCAACTTGGATGCATCTACTTCTGAAACATCCTTACCCAAGGATTGGAAGTATGTAGATGCTCATCCTAAGGAGCTAATCATAGGAGACACATCTAAAGGGGTTCAAACATAGTCTTTTCTTAAAAAAATTTGTGCCAACGTCGCTTTTCTCTCCTAAATTGAACCTAAATGCATTAACAATGCTACGAAAGATGATTCATGGATTATCGCAATGCAAGATGAGTTAAATCAATTTGAGAGAAATAAGGCATGGAAGCTTGTTCCTAGGCCAAATGACCATTTAGTTATAGGTACTAAATGGGTCTTTAGAAACAAGCAAGATGAATCTGGTATCGTGGCTAGAAACAAGGCTAGATTAGCGGCCAAAGGTTTTAACCAAGAGAAGGTATCGATTACGAAGAAACCTTCACTCTTGTGGCTCGATTAGAATCCATAAGGATACTCCTTGCCTATACTAGTAGCAATAATTTGAAGTTATTTCAAATTTATGTTAAAAGTGCTTTTCTTAATGACTTTATTTCCGAAGAAGTTTATGTTGAACAACCTCCCAGATTTGAGAATGATGATCTCCCTAATCATGTATTTAAATTGATTAAAGCTCTCTATGGGCTCAAACAAGCCCCAAGGGCTTGGTATGAGAGACTTAGCTCTTTTTTTATTTTAAATAATTTTTCTAAAGGCAAGGTCGATACTATATTGTTTATCAAAAATTTTGAAACTAATTTTCTTATTATTTAAATTTATGTTGATGATATCATTTTCGGTTCTATGAATGAATCTCTATGTAAGTCATTTGCTAAGAGTATGAGTCTTGAATTTGAAATGAGTTTGATGGGGGAATTAACTTTCTTTTTGGGCTTACAAATCAAACAACTAAGTAATTGTATATTTCTTAGTCAAACAAAATATGCTTTAGATTTGCTAAAAAGGTTTAATTTGGATAGCTCAAAGGCTATCAACACTCCCATGAGCACCTCCACTAAGTTAGAAATTGATGAAAGTAGAGAAAGCTTTGATCAAAAAGCTTATAGGGGTATGATAGGAAGTTTACTTTACCTCACCGCAACTAGATCGGATATCATGTTTAGTGTAAGACTTTGTACTAGGTTTCAATCTAATCTTACGATATCTCATCTTAAAGCAGTTAAGAGAATACTTAGATATCTTAAAGGAACCATAAATCTAGGATTATGGAATCCAAAATTCGAGAACTTTGAGCTAATTGCTTATGCTGAAGCAAATTTTGCTAGATGTAGATTAGATAGAAAAAGCACATTAGGAATATGTCAATTTTTAGGACATACTTGTTTCTTGGACTTCCAAGAAACAAAATTCGGTTACACTATCTACAACTGAAGCCGAGTACATTGCAGCTAGTGCATTCTGTGCACAAGTTGTGTGGATGAAAAACACTTTAGAGGATTATAAGATTCATCTTAAAAATATCCCCATAAAATTTGATAACACAAGTGCAATATGTTTAACAAAGAATCCCATTCAACACTCTAGAACAAAACATATTGATATTAGGCATTACTTTACACGAGATCATGTCACTAATCATGATGTAATACTAGAGTTTATTAATACAAAACATTAATTAGCCGATATTTTTACAAAGCCTTTAAGTGAAGAACAATTTGATTTTATTAGAAGAGAGTTAGGAATGTTAATTTGTCCGAATGCATGAGTTGTTATATTTCGGACTATCTTCTTGAATGGAGTTTATGCAATATCAAGTTCACTTCATACCCTTTCTCCATCACTTTTGATACACTCAATCACTTCATAGATTTCATTGACAAATGCATCTCTCAGATTTATCTCTTGTGAATTGAGAAATATATTTGATTTGATGATCCTCTCATTATGAAGGCTTATTCATGAAATCTTTCATATGATGATTGTTTCACATGAATTCCTTCTTAATGAAGAAAGAATTTTTTTTTAGATGAACACTTGCAAGAATGAGGATTTGATTTCACATGAATATCTTAATCCTTGTGAAAATTGAAGCATGATTTAATGAAACTCTTTTATCATTTTTAACTTTATTCAAAGTTGGTTCTCAATGGATTTTCCTCCTTACTCTCCTTCTTCATACAAAGTTTTGATGAAAAATAAAAAGGGAGAAGTTGATAGAAGCCATCTCTTTAATATTTATAACTTTTAATGTTGAGAACTTTTGAATGATACCATGTATGAATGCTTGAAATATGATTGGTATGAATTTCTTTCCAATTTGAAATGTGACATGAATTTTTACCACACTTGCATTGTTGAATTGTTCTTTTTGTTGATGACAAAGGGGGAGAAATAATACCAAAATGTGATAAATTGATGATAAATGTATGCAATATATTTCATCATATATACTTGAAATGTTTTGTTGATAAATTTTCTTCATTATGATAAGATATCTAGAGTTTAACTTGCAATTTTACAAATTGATATCTTGCCATAGAATGATGAATTGTTATCTTTGTCATCTTTCATATGTGAAATATCAGACTTGAAAATGGATGTCATGCCTTGACATCATTTTGAGAATATTAGATCATGATAGGAATCATGATGTGTGTATTGATAAGTTTGAATGAACTTAACTTATCAATATGTCTCTTAAATTCAAAGACTTTGAATTCAAGAATGTCTTTTCTCAAGTATGACATATGGATAGGGGGAGTTAAGGTTAACTCCGTCATCAATTGATTGTCATCATCAAAAAGGGGGAGATTGTTGAATCTCGGATTTTGATGATAAAGTCAATTGTAATTTGTTTGATCTAATCTATATTTTGAGAAAAGTGTACAGGATTAACTACAATGGCAGTAAGACATAAAGCAGGTGTTGTGCCGGAGTCGAGATCGAGATCACGTTGGGAGTTCGAGAGTTTGACGGAAGTCCAAATGTTCGTCGGAAGTTCTGCGGGAACCAACCGAGAAGTCCAGAAGCTTGCCATAGAAGCTCATTGAAACTCACCAAGAAGATCATCGCAAAGTCCAGGAGCTTGCCGGGAGTCCGTCGAAGCTTTGCCGAGAGTTTGTCGGAAGTACGCTGGAAGCTCGTCGAAAGAGCAATTGACACATCGGAACAAGAAGTGCAGTAATCATGTCTTAAATATCATAGTTGTTAGGATCAAGAGCACTAAGAGGGGGGGGGGAGGGGGGGGGGGGGTGAATTAGTGCAGCGAAAAACTTTTGACGATTTAAAACTGTATTCGTACGATAAAAACGATTTCAGTATGAAAGCCGATTTGGAAATTACTTTAAATTAAGATCAAGCGAAGTGTAGTTAAAGTAAAGCTATGAAGGCAGTTGCAGTTAAGATAGAGAACAAAATGTAAATGCAAACCGAGATTTAGAGTGATTCGGTCAATCTTGACCTACATTTACTTTTGGCTTCCTCCTCCGATGAGGTCACCGATGTCCACTAGAGGCCTTCATTTAATAGGCGAAGGCCAACCACCCTTTTACAGTTTCACTCATTTTGACGGGCTTAGGAGATAACCCTTATAGATTTTTCACTCCTTTCTTGAATGATCAAAACTTGGAAGAAAAGAGGGAGAAGAACTTTTAGCCTTTACAACACTTTTTAGCTCTAAAAATCACAGAGTAAGATCAATCTTTCGGTGCCCTTTCATATAGGAAAGGGTGGGGTATATATAGGCTGCAAACTGGTTTAAATTTGGAGCTCAAAAATGTCATATCCTGGATTTCCGGGGTCCTAGCGGTACTACCACCATAATTGGGCGGTACTATCGCCTAACAGAGCTCGGAGACCAAGCTCGGGCGGTACCACCGCCCAGCCTCACTTGGAGACCGAGCCCAGGTGGTGCCACCGCTTGACTTGGGTGGTTCCACTGCCCAACTGTCTTGGGAGACTCAGCTCCTGGGTGGTGCCACTGCCGATTAGGAAATCTGGGTCCGAATGGGCTGATCCATTCGGCCCAATTTGGGTTTGTCAAGGGCCAAATTGCCCCAAGATTAAGTTAATGGGATCACCTCCCATTTCTAACTTAATCATCATGCTAACTATGATATTTTAAGACATTTATACTACAGCTTGCTCCGATGCGTCAATCGCTTCTTTTAGTGAGCTTCCGGTGAACTTCCGGCGAACATCCGATGAACCCTCGGCGATGCTCCAGCGGACTTCCGGCAAACTCCTAGACTTGCGAGGATCCACTTGGCGAGTTCCGATAAGCTTCTTTGGCAAACTCCTGGACTTCTCGAATTTGTTCCCGTAGAACCTTCGACGACCGTCCGGACTTCCGTCGAACTCTTGAACTCCCAACGTGATCATAGTCTTGACTCTAGCATAACTCCTGTTGCATGTCTTACTTTCATCGTAGTTAATCCTGCACACTTATCTCAACATATGGATTAGATAACAAATAACAATTGACTTCATCATCAAAATCCGAGATTCAACAATCTCCCCCTTTTTGATGATGACAATCAATTGATAACGGAGTTAACCTTAACTCCCCCTATCTATATGCCATACTCAAGATAAGTCATTCTTGAATTCAAAGCTTTTGAATTCAATAGACATATTGATAAGTTAAGATCGTTTAACCTTATCAATACTCCCATCATGATTCCTATTATGATGTATCTCTCTGAAAATGATGTCAAGGCTTGACATCCATTTTCAAGTCTTACATTTCAAGTGTGAATGATAGTAATAGTAGCAATTTATCATATGGTAATATATCAATATGTAAAATTGTGATGTATGCTTTTGATATCTTAACATAATGCAAGCATTTCAAGTATTTAGCAATCATAGCATTTCATCACATGGCAATATATCAATAAGTAAAATTGCAATGCAAATTCTTTAACATGATGCAAATATTTCAAGTGTTTAGCAATCATAGCATTTCATCACATGGCAAGATATCAACATGTAAAATTGCGATGCAAGTTCTTGATATCTTAACATTATACATATATGACATAATGCAAATATGACAATTATAGCATCAATTTACCATATATTTCGATACAAGCTTCTTTTGATTTCTTAACACAATTCAAATTCAAATATGACACTCATATCATCAATTCATATATTTCTCCCCCTTTATCATCAACAAAAAGGAGAACGATATAAGCAAATTTTAAACATAAGTGCAGTAATGATTCATATCATAACTAGGTTCATATCATTTTTAAACAATGAGTGATAGGATATTAATTATATAAACATCTCAAAGAAAACATGACATGGAGATTACTTCTTCCTTTTTATTTGGTATTATCTTTTTGCATGAAGGAGGAAAGCCATTTGTGAGATTACTCGAATGAAGTTAAAATTAATAAGAGATTTAAATCATGTTTCATTTTTATAAGGATCAAGATATGTATGTGAATCAAATCCTTGCTAAAAAAAATCTTCCCTTTTCAATAAGGAATTTATAAGAAAGAATCATTTCATCAAATCCATTTCTCGAAAAAAATATTTTTCACATGATAAGTCTATGAGAGATGCATTTGTTAATTGATTCTATATGTCAAAAATCAATGATATGAATTAAACTCTATATGACATATACTTATGAAAGCTGCATTAAGTCCAGAAGAGAATAATGTATCGTAATGATCAAGAAAATCCGAAAATGAAATTTAACACTATGCATTCGGACAAGGTTTTGCTATAGATTTTCAAACACAATCATGAAGATAAAATATGCTTATTATCATAGAAATTTTTGTATCCAAAACACATAATTTCCAACATGTTATTAAGGCATGTAATCGTATAAAATCATCATAGCAATTAAGTGATTTGATCATTGAATCAAGAACATCCGAAAAATAATTTTAATAAGTTCATGCATTCGGACACATTAACATTCCTAATTCTCTTCTAATGAAATCAAATTGTTCTTCACTTAAAGGCTTTGTAAAAATATCAGCTAGTTGATGTTTAGTATCAATGAACTATATAACTACATCATGATTAGTGACATGATCTCATATAAAGTGATATTTAATATCAATATGTTTTGTTCTTGAGTGTTGAATGAGATTCTTTGTTAAACATATAGCATTTGTGTTATCACATTTAATGAGAATATTTTAAAGATGAATTTTATAATCTTCTAGGGTATTTTTCATCTACATAACTTGTGCACAGCATGTACTAGCTGCAATATACTCAGCTTCGGTTATTGATAGTGCAATCGAGTTTTGTTTCTTAGATGACCACGAAACAAGAGCATGTCCCAAAAATTGACATGTTCCTGATGTGCTTTTTCTATCTAGTCTACACCCAGCAAAATCCACATCAACATAAGCAATTAACTCAAACTTCTCAGTTTTTGGATACCATAATCCTAGATTTGTGGTACCTTTAAGATATCTAAGTATTCTTCTAACCGCTTTGAGATGAGATATCTTAGGATTCGATTGAAACCTAGCACAAAGTCCTACACTGAATATGATATCTGGTTTAGTTACAGTGAGGTAAAGTAAACTTCCTATCATACCCCTATAAGTTTTTTGATCGAAGCTTTCTCCACTTTCATCAACTTCTAACTTAGTGGAGGTTCTTATAGGAGTGTTAATAGCTTTTGAGCTTTCCATATTAAATCTTTTTAGCAAATCCAAAGCATATTTAGTTTGACTAATAAAGATGTCATTTCTTAGTTGCTTAATTTGTAAGCCTAAGTAAAAGGTTAATTCTCTCATCAAACTCATTTCAAATTCAAGACTCATGGTTTTAGCAAAAGATTCACAAAGAGATTCATTTGTATAACCAAAGATAATATCATCAACATAAATCTGAACAATAAGAAAATTATTTTTAAAATTCTTGATAAACAATGTAGTATCGACCTTGCCTTTTGTGAAATTATTTTCAATAAGAAAAGAACTAAGTCTCTCATATCAAGCCCTTGAGGCTTGTTTTAAACCATAGAGAGCTTTAGTTAATTTAAACACATGATTAGGGAGACTATTTTTTTCAAATCTGGAAGATTGTTTAACATAATCTTCTTCGGAAATAAAGCCATTAAGAAAAATGTTTTTGACATCCATTTGAAATAATTTAAAATTATTATTACTAGTATAGGCAAGAAGCATCCTTATGGCTTCTAATCTAGCCACAAGAGCGAAGGTTTCTTCAAAATCAATACATTTTTCTTGGTTGAAACCTTTGGCTACTTATCTAGCTTTGTTTATAATTACGATACCATATTCATCTTGCTTGTTTCTAAAGACCCATTTAGTACCAATAACTAGATGGTCATTTAATCTAGGAATAAGCTTCCACACCTCATGTCTCTCAAATTGATTTAACTCATCTTGCATTGCAATAATTCATGAATCATCTTTTATGGCTTCGCTTCGTTAATACATTTAGGTTCAATTTGGGAGAGAAAAGCGGCATTGGCACAAAAATTTTTAAGAGAAGAACGTGTTTGAACCCCCTTAGATGTGTCTCTTAGGATTAGCTCATTAGGATGAGCATCTACATAATCCTTGGGTAAGGATGTTTCGGAAGTGGATGCATCCAAGTTGCTAGTTGGAGAAGGGGTTTCATTTAAATTCAAAGAATCAAAATTAACATTATCATCAAAATTATTTTTCTTGATTTCGGAAATCTCATTGAAAACAACATGAATGAATTCTTCTATAATTAAAGTTCTTTTGTTGAAGATATGAAAAGCTTTAGAAACAGAAGAATAACTAAGGAAAATTCCTTCATCGGATTTAGCATCAAATTTTCCTAAGGCATCTTTTTCATTTAAGATAAAACACTTATACCCAAAAACTTTAAAATATGAAACATTAGGTTTTTTATTGTTCCACAACTCATAGGGAGTTTTGGTGAGTAAGAGTCTTACTAGAACTCTATTCAAAATATAGCATGCAGTGTTTACGGCTTTGGCCCAAACATATTTGGGTAGGCCATGTTCTTTCAACATGGTTCTCGCCATTTCTTGTAAATTTCTATTTTTTCTTTCTACTACTCCATTTTGTTGAGGATTTCTTGGAGTAGAGAAGTTGTGATTATATCCATTAAATTCATAAAATTCTAGAAAATCATGGTTTTGAAATTCACCACCATGATCACTTCTAATTGACGAAATCATAGAACCCTTTTCATTTTGGACAAGTTTGCAAAACTTGATAAAATATCTAAAGCATTCATTTTTGTGTTTTAAGAAATAAGTCCATATGTATCTACTATAGTCATCTACAATGACGAAGGCGTATTTGCTACCTCCTAGGCTTGATGTAGAGATAGGTCCAAACAAGTCCATATGGATCAATTGTAAGGGCCTAAAGGTGCTTATTTGATTCTTAGATTCGAAACTACCCTTAATTTGTTTTCCTAATTGACAAGCATCACACACATTATCTTTGATGAACTTGATATGAGGAATTCCTCTTACAAGTTCTTTGGATGATATTTGAGTGATTAGTTTCATGTTAGCATGATCTAATCTCCTATGCCAAAGCCAAGCATCCTCATTCAAAACCTAAAAACATATTTCATTGCAAAGATTATTGATGTCAATGGTGTATATGTTATTTTGTTTTAGTGCAATTATAGATGTGTTTTTGTGTGGTTTTTCAATGATGCAAGCATTAGATTTGAATTTGACAATATATCCTTTATCACATAATTGACTAATGCTCAAGAGGTTATATTTTAAACCATCAACTAACAAAACATCTTCAATAAAGAAGTTGGATTTGTTACCTATGGTTCCTTTACCAATGATTTTACCCTTGTTATTGTCTCCGATGGTGACATAGCCTTCGTCTATGCCAGTGAGCTTAGAGAATTAAGATGGATCTCCAGTCACATGCCTTGAGCATCCACTATCAAGGTACCATCTCTTGCTCTTAGCTTGTGATGGTATATGTTTCTACAAGAAAGGATGATTTTTAGGTACCCATTTACTTTTGGGTGCCTCAAACACTGATCTAAATTGTTTATCATATTGCATAGAATTTATCGTGGTTCCTTTAGGAACCCAAATCAGTTTGTTCGGACTAACTTTCTTGAATGGACAATGACAAGTTCTATGTCCATGTTTGTAACAAAAGTTGCATTTGCTTTGGTGCCGAACATGTAAGATAGGGCCTTTAATGAAGGTAGTTGGATTTTGGTGAGGACTTCTCACAAATCCGATTCCACTTCTTTTAGAAACATGACTCTTGTTTGTAAGGATCATATTCAAAGACTTGCTACCAACCTCAAATTTCTTCAAGGTGTCCTTAAGTAGCAAGTTCTCCTTTTGGAGAGTTTCTAGATTATGACATTTTTTACATGGAGCTAAACTATCATGATATTCAATTTTTAATTTACCAAAATTACAAGTAAGACTATCATGCTCCTTTTTTAGCAATTTGTATTTTCTACTAATAGTTTTGCATTCATCAAATAAGTCATGGAAGGCATTTAGTAATTCGTCAAATGATAAATCTGCATCAATTAAATTCATTACCTTATCTCTGATGGCCATTAGGGCGTAATGAGCAACTTGCTCAGTGTTGGACTCCTCTTCTTCGGATGCGCTTGAGTCATCTTACGTTGCTTTGAGCGCCTTCTTCTTTGGTGTTCTCTTCTTGGCTTGGGGACAATCACTTTTGTAGTGTCCCGGCTTCTTGCATTCATAGCAAATAACTTGGTCCTTTTTGGGTTCAAATTTATTTTTTGTGTCATTTTAAACTTGTTTTTTTAATAAATTTTTTGAATTTCCTTGTTACAAGTTCCAAGTCATCGTTATAGTCTTCATCACTTAAGTTTTCTCTCAAGTGATCTTCGAAAGTTCTAAGTGTCATATCCTTCCTGTTCTTTGGAAGGATGTCTTCTTGCTTTTCATATGCTTTGCAAGTCATTTCGTAGGTCATTAATAACCCGATTAATTTTTTAAGAGGGAAGTTGTTTAAATCTTTAGCCTCTTGAATAGCAGTGACTTTAGGGTCCCAACTTTTAGGAAGGGATCTTAGAATCTTATTTATGAGCTCAAAAACCAAAAAACTTTTGTCGAGTCCTTTTAGACCATTGACAACATCCGTGAAATGGGTGTACATGTCGCTAATAGTCTCGCTCGGTTTCATTCAAAAAAGTTCAAAAGAATATATCAAAAGATTGATTTTTGACTCTTTCACTCTACTTGTGCCTTCGTGAGTCACTTCGAGTGTATACCAAATATCAAATGCAGTTTCACAAACTGAAACACGATTGAACTCATTTTTATCAAGCGCACAAAATAAGGCATTTATAGCCTTTGCATTAAGAGCGAAAGTCTTCTTCTCCAATTCATTCCAATCGATCATTGGAAGAGAAGACTTCAAAAATCCATTTTCGATAAGATTCCAAAGTTCAAAATCCATTGAAATAAGGAAGATCCTCATTTGGGTCTTCCAATAGGTGTAGTCCGTCCCATTGAACATGGGTGGACATGTAATAGAGTGGCCCTCTTGATTTTCGGTGTATACCATCTCTCTTGGGTTTTAATCTGATTAAGAGTTAACCCCGCTCTGATACCAATTGTTAGGATCAAGAGCACTAAGAGGGGGGGGGAGGGGGGGGGGGGGGTGAATTAGTGCAGCAGAAAACTTTCGACGATTTAAAACTACGTTCGTACGATAAAAATGATTTTGGTATGAAAGCCGATTCAGAAATTACTTTAACTTAAGATCAAGCGAACTGTAGTTAAAGTAAAGCTATGGAGGTAGTTGTAGTTAAGATAGAGAACAAAATGTAAATGCAAACCGAGATTTAGAGTGGTTCGGTCAATCTTGACCTACATCCACTTTTGGCTTCTTCCTCATATGAGGTCACCGACGTCCACTAGAGGCCTTCCTTCAATAGGCGAAGGCCAACCACCCTTTTACAGTTTCACTCCTTTTGACGGGCTTAGGAGACAACCCTTACAGATTTTTCACTCATCTTCAATGATCAAAACTTGTAAGAAAAGAGGGAGAAGAACTTTTGGCCTTTACAAAACTTTTGAGCTCTAAAAATCATAGAGTAAGATCAAGCTTTCGGTGCCCTTTCATATAGGAAAGGGTGGGGTATATATAGGCCCCAAACTGGTTGAATTTGAAGCTCAAAAATATCATATCCCGGATTTTCGAGGCCCAAGCGGTACTACCGTCATAACTGGGCGGTACTACCGCTTGACAGAGCTTGGAGACCGAGCTCGGGCGGTACCACCACCTGACAGAGGCGGTACCACTGCCCAGCCTCACTTGGAGACCGAGCCCAAAAGGTGCCACCACCTGACCTGGGCGGTTCCACCGCCTAGTTGTCCTGGGAGACTTAGCTCCCAAGCAATGCCACCACCGGTCAGGAAATCTAGGTCCGAATGGGCTGATCCATTCGGCCCAATTTGGGGCTTTCAAGGGCCAAATTGCCCAAAGATTAAGTTAATGGGATCACCTCCCATTTCTAACTTAATTATCATGCTAACTATGATATTTTAAGACATTTATATTGCAGCTTGCTCCGGTGCATCAATCGCTTCTTCCGGTGAGCTTTTGACGAACTTCCGACGAACATCCGATGAACCCTCGGCGATGCTCCGGCGAACTTCTGGCAAACTCCTGGACTTGCGATGATCCACTTGGTGAGTTCCGATAAGCTTCTTTGGCAAGCTCCTGGACTTCTCGGATTTGTTCTCGCAGAACCTTCGACGACCGTCCGGACTTCCGTCGAACTCTCAAACTCCCAACGTGATCATAGTCTTGACTCCAGCGCAACTCCTGTTGCCTGTCTTACTTTCATCATAGTTAATCCTGCACACTTATCTCAACATATCGATTAGATGACAAATGACAATTGACTTCATCATCAGAATCCGAGATTCAACAGTAGTTAGAGTGTAAATTAAGATAGGATTGGGAGGTGATCTCACTAACTTAATTAGGGACTAACTGGGCCCTTAGTTGGGCTGGTTTGGGCCAGATTCAAGGCCCAACCAGGACCCTAAAAAGTTGGCCGGCAGTGGCACTACTTGGAAAGCAATGCCCTCCCAAGAATTCTGGGTAGTGGTACCGCTGGCAGTTATTGCTGCCAGTGGTCGTACCGCCCCTATCAGGTAGTGGTACCATTAGAGCTCAGTCTCTGAGCTCTGTCAAGCGGTGGCACTGCCCAGACTGGGCAGTGGTACCGCCCAGTGTCAGGTGCCAGGCGGTGGTACCGCCAGGACCTCGGAAATCCAAGATTAGATACTTTTAGGCTTCATTTTTGAAGCCATTGAGGCCTATAAAAACCCCACCATTTTCTGCATGAAAGAGTATGAAACCTATTGGCATAATCTTGAGTTCTTGAGCCTTAAAGTGTTGTAAGAGTTAGAGTTCTCTTCCTTTATCTCTTAGCCTTGTAACCATCCAAGAAAGAGAAGTGAGACTTGTAAGGGTTGTCTCCTAAACCAGGCAAAAGGAGAAAAGCTATAAAAGGTGGTTGGCCTTCGCCTATTGAAGAAAGGCCTCTAGTGGACACCGGTGACCTCGTCAGAGGAGGAATCTAAAAGTGGATATAAGTCACATTGACCGAACCACTCTAAAACTCAGTTTGCATTTACTTTGAGCAACTTTCTTTTATAGCAAACTGCCTCTCCTCCTTACTGTGCTTTAACTACATCTACATACACTTTCACTTAAACATATTCCGAGATCAGCTTTAATCGTACGAAGACTTATGAAACCGACGCTTTTCATTTGTGCAATTTACATTGCTGCAAATCACCTTAGTCTTCTCTTGCACTCTCACGAAAGGTTTCAAGTTCAAATTCCCTCCGAAACGGATTGAATCGAAACCATTCTCGTTGGAATCGGTTTTAACCGAAATAAGTTTTTTGAAAAAGCAAAAGTTTTCTACTGCACTAATTCATCCCCCCCCCCACCTCTCTTAGTGCCGCTCTTGATCCTAATAGACAATTATTACTAAGTATGAATCATGTTGTCCGGCATGTCATTGGTCCATCGACGCTTCGTCCGATTCTTCAGCGCATTCTTCAGCGCATTGTCCGATTCTTCTACACTAACTCTATAGGTAGGTTGCGCGGTTCGTCAAATATATCTGAAAATTTAGCAAGCAAAGGAAGTAGGTTTGGATCTTCAAATTCTATTGGCTCTCCTTTAGTTTGCTGCTCAAGTTGTACCAAAAAGCCACTGCATGCTTTATGCAAAACCTTCTCCATTTGTTGTGTGCAAATCGTCATTACGTCGCCCCCATGTTTCCCGTGTAGAATCACCTATTTCCCTTTACTGTAAAATCTCAAAATTAGTTTCATAAAATTCCAGAAAATATTACCTAATGTTGTCAACCATTCAATTTTGAGCATAGCCTCATGATCATCAAGAGAAAGGAGGAAGAAATCTGCAATTATCTCTTGGTCCTGCAGTAACAGTTTCTCCCGCGGGCACCTACGATCACACTTCAAAATCCATCTGTTGGTGAACTTGACGTCAAACCTACTATAATAATCGATAGGTAAGGCCATCCGGACAGCAACTTTACTATCTAGGAAGTTATTAGTGCTGCCCGTGTCGATGAGAATAGTGATCGATTGTTTTTGAGAAGGCCTTCAACTTTCATCGTTTGCGGGTTTGAGTAGCCGGCTAGTGCATGTACCGTAACTTCGATCGGTTGTGGCTCTTCTTCTGCATCTTCCTTTTCATTATCAAGGCTCTCTTCTAGATATTCAATGACCTCTTCTTCTACTGGTTCAATCATAAGAAGTCTCTCTTTTCTACAGTGATGCTCGCGACTCCACGGCTCATCGCGGTGCCAACATAACTCCTCCGTAGATCGCTCCTGAAGCTCTTCTCTTGTCATCATTTTTGGTGCAGGGACTCGGTTGATAGTAGGGGGGGTTGAGGGCTTCTGTATTGTAGGTCGAGAAGCAATCCTAGTCCTATGAGCTTCATGGTTCAATCGCTCCTCTTGATGTCGTGCAAAAGAGATGGCTGCCATAAGCGTGTACGGTTGTCGTGCTTGAACTTCTCCCCGGATCTCCGGCTTCAAGCCCTCAATGAAGGTCCCCAGTAGTTATTTTTGAGACCAATCACAAGTTTGATTAGATAACCTTTCAAACCTAGTTTGGTACTCCTGAATGGTAGAGGTTTGTCGGATCTTTGCTAGTTGTTCGTCAATGTTCTCGTAATCGGTTGGTCCGAAGCGGATTAATAGTCTTTCTTTGAATTGTCGCCATGAGAGGACTCCATGAGTATATTTAAACCAATCAAACCACTGTATGGCATCCCCTTCAAGATGTATAGCTGCAATTTCCACCATAGATGCATCCGTAGTTTTGTGGTACCGAAAATATCGCTTCGCGCACGAGATCCAACCAATCGGGTCTCCTCCTTCCCATATAGGGAAGTCCACCCTCATGCGTGGATAGTTCGAATCAATCATAGAGCCTCCCCTCCCTTGGAAGTCATCTCTTCGGGCTTGGTACGATTGGACAGAGCTCTCTCCTTGATGTGATTTCTTCGGGCTGTTAGCTCTCTCCTTGATGTGATTTCTTCGGGCTTGGTGGTCGGCCCAATCTGAGTTCGGTAAAGAGCGTCCGAATCTTATCCTCCATTTGTGCCTCGAAGGCTTCGAATTTAGCATTGATTGCCATCTCAGATGTCATTGTACATGCCTCCAAATCTATGATGTTAAGATCTCTCTTTTGTTGTCGGGTTAAAGGCATGTATAGGTTGAGAGAAGTGGTGGTCGAAAGGGTTGGTGGATTGGTGGATGTAGGCTACGGTTTAGGCTTGTTTTGTGGCCGTTTGGGGTGTAGTTTGAGGGTATGGTTTGGTGGAGTTTTAGGGC
This sequence comes from Musa balbisiana, assembly GCA_004837865.1. Taxonomy (NCBI): domain Eukaryota; kingdom Viridiplantae; phylum Streptophyta; class Magnoliopsida; order Zingiberales; family Musaceae; genus Musa; species Musa balbisiana. The sequence continues at coordinate 24,295,936 of CM017190.1, read as the reverse complement.
TGTGGATGAAAGTTTTAGATCTGTGGTAAATGGTAGTAAAGGTTTGATAGAAATTAGTGGAAGTTTGTTGCAGAATTGTATTGTCTTGTAAGAGCAGAATTGTCGTCGAAGAAATAGCGGTTTCTCAACAAAATTTCCACAAAAAACTTGAGAGATTTGAGGAGGGAATTGATAGCAAAATCTCAGTGTATATGACAGTAAGTATGTCCAATTTAATCAAGAAAATTTCGGCAGTATAAAAGCAAAGAAATTGGTGCAAGTTGCGATAGCAGAATTCTCGTCGAAAAATTTCAGCGGTTTGCGAGGAAAATTTACAGCAATACAAAATTGTTTTTAGAGGTGAATTCCTTAATAGATCAATCTTAGATGGAAGCCAAGATGATCTATGAAATATAGAAGAAATTTTGTTCAAAAAGATTGCAAATAGATCGGTTAAGCTGCTGAAATTTTCTGCAGCACAGATTTTCAAGTGTCACAGATTGGACGTAAAATATCAATAGTTTATATTAAGAATTTTTCAACGAAACCAAAGGAAAATCCACTGTTAGAAAGTGCTAAAGCTATCATAAAAATTTCATAGAGATTTGGACAGAAAAATGTAGTAGCAAGATCAAACAATTTGTACTATGCTGTTGGAATTTCACAGTGCAGATTTTCAAGTATAGCAGCTTAGACATAAAAGATTAATAATTTTTTGACAAAACCAAAGGGAAATCTGCTATTAGGATGTGTCAAAGCTGTTATAAAAATTTCGTAGAGATTTGGATAGAAAAAATGTAGTAGCAAGATCAAACAAACTGTGTTGTGCGGCTGAAATTTTACAGTGCAGATTTTCAAGTACAACAGATTAGATGTAAAAGATCAATAGTTTATATTGAGAATTTTTTGATAAAACTAAAGGGAAATCTGCTATTAGGAAGTGTCAAATCTGTCATAAAAATTTTATAGAGATTTGGATAGAAAAAATGCAGTAGCAAGATCAAACAGACTGCGTTATGCGGTTAGAATTCTGCAATGTATCTTTCGTCGTAGAGATGAAAACTTTGTGACGAAAAGTTTATGCAGCAATATAGGAACAAATTTTTTTTTTGGATTTTTGAATAAGGATAACTAAATTGCAGCAGCAGTAAGGTGGGAAACCAGAACCTGTTGCAATTCACAGGGAGATCAAAGGATGATCTGCGGTGGTGGAGATGATGGCGGAATTTAGCGACGATCTTTTAAGCAATTGTGGGAATTGCTTTGAGCGGCTGTGGAGAGATGATGGATGGCTGTGGAAGGGCAGCGAGACACCAAGAACGCTGCTCTGATACCAAGTGTTAGAACCCTTGCAGATTCTAAGCTTGGGGTTGATCTCTTTAGGGGATCAGCCTCTTGGAACTCTATAGGGGTTCCTTCCTCCAAGTTGCTGCTCAAAGGCTGCAGAAAATATTCATCTATTGCCTATGAAAAGAGGAGGAATACATGGCTATTTATAGGGCTTCTAAACCTTAACTCCTAATAGGACTCATACTCAAGACTCCTACTTCTAATTAACTCCTAATAGGACTCCTACTCAAGACTCCTATTCCTTTTCAACTCCTAATTCTTCTATAAGAAACAACCTCCTAACTCTAGCCGGCATCTTTACCTTTTTAATAGGGGTCGGCTTAGGTATGTTTTACATGAATGTCCCTCTCAATTAGGACTCTCCTAGCTAGAGTCCTAACAGGTATATATAGGCCCCAAACTGGTTTGAATTTGGAGCTTAAAACTGTCAAATCCCGGATTTCCGAGGTCCTAGCGGTACTACCGCCATAAGTGGGTGGTACTACTGCCTAACAGAGCTCGGAGATCGAGCTCGAGCGGTACCACCGCCTAGCCTCACTCAGAGACCGAGCCTAGGCAGTGCCACCACCTGACCTGGGCAGTTCCATTGCCCAGCTGTCCTGGGAGACTCAACTCCCAGGCGGTGCCACCGCTGACCCAGGTGGTGCCACTACCGACTAGGAAATCTGGGTTCGAATGGGCTGATCCATTCAGCCCAATTTGGGTCTATCAAGGGCCCAATTGCCCCAAGATTAAGTTAATGAGATCACCTCCTATTTCTAACTTAATCATCATGCTAACTATGATATTTTAAGACATTTATACTACAGCTTGCTCCGATGCGTCAATCGCTTCTTTCGACGAGCTTCCGGCGAACTTCCGGCGAACATCCGATGAACCCTCACCGATGCTCCGGCGGACTTCTGGCAAACTCCTGGACTTGCGATGATCCACTTGGTGAGTTCCGATAAGCTTCTTTGGCAAGCTCCTGGACTTCTCGGATTTGTTCCCGCAGAACCTTCGACGACCATCCGGACTTCCGTCGAACTCTCAAACTCCCAACGTGATCATAGTCTTGACTCCAGCACAACTCCTGCTGCCTGTCTTACTTTCATCGTAGTTAATCCTACACACTTATCTCAACATATGGATCAGATAACAAATGACAATTGACTTCATCATTAGAATCCGAGATTCAATAGTAGTTAGAGTGTAAATTAAGATAGGATTGGGAGGTGATCTCACTAACTTAATTAGGGACCAATTGGGCCCTTAGTTGGGCTGGTTTGGGCCAGATTCAAGGCCCAACCAGGACCCTGAAAAGTTGGCCAGCGGTGGCACTACTTGGAAAGCAATGCCCTCCCAAGAATTCTGGGCAGTGGTACCGCTGGCAGTTATTACTTCCAGTGGTCGTACCGCCCCTATCAGGTAGTGGTACCATTAGAGCTCGGTCTCCGAGCTCTGTCAAGCGGTGGTACTGCCCAAACTGGGTAGTGGTATCGCCCAGTGTCAGGTGCCAGGCAGTGGTACCGCCAGGACCTCGGAAATCCGAGATTAGATACTTTTAGGCTCCATTTTTGAAGCCATTGAGGCCTATAAAAATCCCACCTTTTTCTGCATGAAAGAGTACGAAACCTATTGGCATAATCTTGAGTTCTTAAGCCTTAAAGTGTTGTAAGAGTTAGAGTTCTCCTCCTTCATCTCTTAGCCTTGTAACCATCTAAGAAAGAGGAGTGAGACTTGTAAGGGTTGTCTCCTAAACTAGGCAAAAGGAGAAAAGCTATAAAAGGTGGTTGGCCTTCGCCTATTGAATGAAGGCCTCTAGTGGACACCGGTGACCTCGTCAAAGGAGGAATCTGAAAGTGGATATAGGTCACATTGACCGAACCACTCTAAAACTCAGTTTGCATTTACTTTGAGCAACTTTCTTTTATAGCAAACTGCCTCTCCTCCTTACTGTGCTTTAACTACATCTACATACGCTTTCACATAAACATCTTCTGAGATCAGCTTTAATCGTACGAAGACTTATGAAACCGACGCTTTTCATTTGTGCAATTTACATTGCTGCAAATCACCTTAGTCTTCTCTTGCACTCTCACGAAAGGTTTCAAGTTCAAATTCCTTCCGAAACGGATTGAATCGAAACCATTCTCGTTGGAATCGATTTTAATCGAAACAAGTTTTTTGAAAAAGCAAAAGTTTTCTGCTGCACTAATTCACCCCCCCCCCCTCTTAGTGCCGCTCTTGATCCTAATAGACAATTATTACTAAGTATGAATCATGTTGTCCGGCATGTCATTGGTCCATCGACGCTTCGTCCGATTCTTCAGCGCATTGTTCTCTCTTGCGGCTTATTACCCAATCGGGCAATTGACTCTACAACTATGATATCCTTGGCGCAATATCCACTCTTCTTGGCTCGATTCCCGAACTCATGGCCTGAAGCCTTCTGTCGATACGTCGACCGATCCTCCGGCTCGATGTCCAATCTTCTGAAATATTTCATTGGCCCAACATGATTCTTCCTATTTTAATTGTCTCATCCTGATTGAAGCTTCCTGCGTCACTCAAAACGCATATCAAATCATAAACACTTATCAATTATTTTCATCATCAAAATTCAAGATTCAACAATCTCCCCCTTTTTGATGATGACAACCAATTAATGATGGAATTAATTTTAACTCTTGGAGTTTTAACAAACTCCCTCTATCAATATGCCATATTGATAAAACCATGAATTTAAGTCATTGCAATATCCATTATGATTATTTGCAACACGTCATCATTCATAACATGATCATACTTCTCCCCCTTTGTCATCAACAAAAAGGAGAAGTGCAACTTTCAAGTGTTTGAGATATTCAAATTCAAATCATTGCATAATAAATCTCAAGTTTAATCATCATACAAGCTTTAGAAATGTGAAAGTCTAGCATGTTTGTTTTGCAATGTTCAAGCTAGCAAGTTTTTGAAAAAAAAAAAGAGCAAATTTTACAACATACAAGCTAGCAACAATTTTGAGTTGTACAAGTTTGCAAATTTAGCTTTTTGAGATATGCAAGATAACACTTTTGCTTTTTGAGATTGCAAGCTAGCAAGCAAGTTTTTCTCCTTCCAATTTTTAAGCTAGCAAATTTTTACTTCCTTTGTAATGTTTGAGCTGGCAACATTTCTCCCCCTTTGTCGTTGTCAAAAAGAAGGAAAGAATACAATGTTTGTAATTCTTTTCCCTTTACAACAATTTCTAAATCATGACAAATGTAAATAACAAAAATGAATGTCAAAAGATCATATATCATTTTTGACAAGTTTCTTCTTTTTGTAAATAAAAAGCATGATAGGAAAATAATCTTGATTAAAAAAAAGATTCAAGTCTAAAATTTGAGAAATCAAGATCATGGTCCAAAAAAGAATGTATAAGGAGAGTTTATGCATTTGGGAGATTTAACAATTTGCCTAAATTTAATATTCAAACTAGCAATTTTCTTTCTCCCCCTTTGTCATTGGCAAAAAGAGGGGAATAGCAATACAACAATGTAATACATTTATTTTCAAATTATGACAAAGATAAAGTGTCATTCTTATTTGTGCATAATTATATTTTCAAATTAAAAACATGCACAATTTCAAAACCTTACATTTGTGTTCTTACTTCATGCACGATACTAAAAAATAAATCATCACTATAGGCATATCATCATGATACGAAGATATTAAAATCTTTAAGCATTTATCACTTCATGCATTAAATCAATCATGTTGAATATGACACCCAATATTCATTATTTTTCTCATGCATGATACTAAAACATTTATGAAACCAAACATTAAATCAATATTTTTCAATCATCACATAAAGAATAACAAGAGAAATTTTGGTGCTGAGATATACTTCATGAATACAGGGAATTATACATATGAATCATATCATGAAGTATAAGATCATATGAATGCCAAAAGACATTATTCATACAGTAAATCTTCTCTTAAATAAAATACCCAAAAAAAATTATAGGAGTACAAAGAAGAGATCTTGAAAAAAAATCTCATATAATTCTAGGAAAACAAGATCATGATTTTGATAAAACTTATTCAAATTCAAATCATCAAAATCTTAACATTACTTTCAAGAGATTCAAAATAACATAAATAATTTTATTGATCTCTTAGGGAAAAAAATCGATAAGGTAGGGATTTGAGAAGTTTTCAAGAAAAGTATTCCCCTTTTTTTATTTCATACAAGCATGCCTTTGTCTTTTTTATGCCAAATCAAAATATATATCATCGTTTAAAATGGAAGTTCAAGATTTATCATAAAAATCATCAAGATCAATAAATCACAAAAATCATCATGTATAACTTTAAAATCTCATGCATAAAATTGTTAATCATGGTATCAAAACATTTAATATTTTTATTACATAATTATGCATCATTAAATATACAATCATCAACACTTACACTATTTCATATAAGCATGCCTTTTTTATTTATGTCAAATCAAAACATGCATCAGTTTTAAAACCGAAAAAGCCACTTTCATTATCGTAAAAATCGATAATCCATAAACCTCAAGAATCATCATGCATAATTTCGAAAGATAAACTCATTAAGCATGATTATTATGCATTACTTCAAATCAAATATGATTTCATTAATCATAAAGCATCTTCAATCAAAATCGAGAAATAATACGGAAATCAACATGATACATATTAATGCTTCTTAAACTAATCTTGTTAGGTGTACAAGCATTAGATTTATATCTAACATTTTATTGCATTATTACATCATTAAAACATCAAGCATGATTTCATAAGGTATTTTTAATCAAAATTAAATTTTAAATTTAATTTTTGTTTCATGAACTTTTTAAATTTCATAGTAAGGAGTTCAAGTTCACCATCACTTGAGCTTATGCTCAAGTGGTCTTCGATTGTTCTAAGTCCAAAATCCTTCCTATTCTTTGGAAGGTTATTCTCAAGTTCGTTTTGTGCATTGTGTACCATTTCATATAACATCAATGAACCAAAAAGTTCTTCGAGAGGGAAATAGTTTAAGTTTTTTTATTCTTGAATAGCCGTTACTTTTGAATCCCAAGTTTTAGAAAATGATCGTAAAACTTTACTAACAAGTTCAAAAATGGAAAAAGTTTTACCAAGAGTTTTTAAACCATTGAAGACATCCGTAAAACGACTATACATGTCAATAATGATTTCGCTTGGTTTCATTTGAAATAGTTCAAAATCATGCATTAAAAAATTAATTTTAGAATCTTTTGCTCCACTCGTGCCTTCGTGTGTGATTTCGAGAGTGTGCCAAATATCAAAAGCTATTTCGCACATAGAAATTCGATTAAACTCAGTTTTATCTAAGGCGCAAAATAGAGCATTCATAGCTCTTGCATTTAAAGAAAAAGTCATCTTCTCCACATCATTCCAATCTTTTATTAGAAGAGAAGACCTTTTAAATCCACTTTCAATAATGTTCTATAAATTCAAATCTAACGAAAGCAAGAAAACTCTCATTCGAGTTTTCCAATATATGTAGTCCGTCCCATTAAATAAGGGAGGACGAATGAGAGAAAGTCCCTCTTGAAAGCCGAAAAGAGCCATTTCTCTTGGGTGTTAAACCAAATGAGAAATTACGAGGCTCTGATACCAATTGTTAGGAAAGGGTTGGCACTAAGAGAGAGGGGGGGGGGGGGGAATTAGTGCAGTGGTAAAATTATGTTGGTTCAAAAAACCTTTGTATGATGAAAACTAATTTCGACAAAAACCATTTCGAAGAGAGGTTAATTTGAAAGCATTTTCGTAAAGATAGCTTGAAAGCTTACGAAAGAGCGTAGTGGATGTAAAGCGAGTTAAGAGGTTTGTAGTAAAGTAAATTGCTTAAATATAGAAATGCAAACCAGAGAAAAACACGTCGATTTTATAGTGGTTCGGTCATCGTGACCTACATCCACTCCACCGATACCTCTTCTGTCGAGGTCACCGGCATCCACTATCGATTTTCCTTTATAGGCGAAGATCAACCTCCTTCTTATAGCTCTTTCTCCTTTTACTAGATTTAGGAGATAACCCTTACACCCCCACTCACTCCTCTCTCAAACTATTCTAACACTTAGAACTTTGAGAGGAGTTTCACATAAGAGTACAGCAAAGTTTCTTTTCTTTTTACTCTCAATACTTGTGCATTTTAACCGGGGATGAGAGAGGTATTTATAGGCTTCAAGTTGATTCAAACTTGGAGCCTAAACACATCTCATCCCGGGTTTCCTGAGCACGGGTGGTATCACCGCCAGTTTCAGTCTAACACTAACACTGCATTGGGCGATACCACCACCTAATATAGTCTCGAAGACTGTGCCATGACGGTGCTACTTCTTGGGTCACTATTTGGGCCTCTCATTGGGCCCAACACAGTCCTTACATGGGCCCAACTGGCCCTTAATTGGGTTGGCCCAAATCCAAACCCAATTACATGCTAACTACGATTCCTAAGACAGATTCTAAGCTAAAAAAGTCCATAAGTTTAGTTTCCTCCAGCGAGCTTCCGACGATCTTCCAGCGAACTTCCAACGATCTCTCGACAATATTCTAGTGGACTCCCGGCAAGCTCTTGGACTTCACGACGATCTTCTTGGCGAGTTCCGACAAGCTTCTTCCGGTAAGCTCTTAGACTTCTCGGCTGGTTTCTGCAGAACTTCCGATGAACGTTTGGACTTCTGATGAACTCTCGAACTCCCAACAAAATTGCGTTCTTGACTCCGGAACTTCATTTTACTTTATGTCTTGCTATCATAGTTAATCTTACACATGTAAAAACATACTTCGATCTAGACAATTAATACTAAGCATTAATCATGTTGTCCGACATGTCATTGGTCCCTCGACGCTTCGTCCGATTTTTCGATGCATCGTCCTCTCTTGCGGCCTATTGCCCAATCGGCTAGTTGACTCTATAACTCCGATATCCTTGGCACAATATTCGCTCTTCTTGGCCTAATGCCCGAATTCATGGCTCGAAGCCTTTTGTCGATACGCCAATCGATCCTCCGACTCGACGTCCAATCTTCTAACATGTTTTCCTCTAGCACAATATAATTTTTCCTACTTTAATTGTCTCATCCTGATCGAAGCATCCTGTATCACTCAAAACACGGATTAAATCATAAACAGTTATCAATTGGTTTCATCATCAAAATACGAGATTCAACATTCCTCACATTAAGTTCATTAAAGACAATGTGTGTGATACAAGTCAACTAGGAAAATAAATAAAATATAGTTTCAAACCAAAGAACCAAATAAGCACCTCTAGACCGTTGCAATTGATCCATATGGACTTGTTCAGACCAATTGCTATATCAAGCCTAGAAGGTAGCAAATACACATTTGTCATCGTGGATGATTATAGTAGATATACATGGACTTACTTTTTGGCACATAAAAGTGATTACTTTAGGTATTTCTTTAAGTTTTGTAAACTTGTTTAAAATGAAAAGGGTTTTATGATTTTATCAATTCGAAGTGATAACGGTGGTAAATTTCAAAACCGTGATTTCCAAGAGTTTTGTGAATCCAATGGATACAACCATAATTTCTCCACTCTGAGAAATCCTCAACAAAATGGAGTAGTAGAAAGAAAAAATAGAAACTTATAAGAAATGACAAGAACTATGTCAAATGAACATAACCTACCCAAATATTTTTGGGCCAAAGCCGTAAATATGACATGCTATGTCATGAATAGGGTTCTAGTAAGACCATTACATTCGAAAACTACTTATGAGTTATGAAATAACAAAAAACCCAATGTTTCATATTTTAAAGTCTTCGGGTGTAAATGTTTTACCTTGAATGAAAAAGATACCTTACGAAAATTTGATGCAAAATCCAATGAAGAAATTTTTCTTGGCTATTCTTCTATCTCTAAGGCTTTTCATATTTTTAATAAAATAACTTTAGTTATAGAAGAGTCTATTTATGTTATTTTTAATATGGTTTCCGAAGTTAAGAAAAATGAGTTTGATGATGATCTTAATTTTGATACTTTGAATTTAAATAAAACCCTTCCTCCATCTAGCAACTTGGATGCATATTCTTCCGAAACATCCTTACCTAAGAAATAAAAGTATGTAGATGTTCATTCTAAGAAGCTAATTATAGGAGACACATCAAAAGGGATTCAAACTCATTCTTCTCTTAAGAATTTTTGTGCCAACGTCGCTTTTCTCTCCCAAATTGAACCTAGATGCATTGATGAGGCCTTGAAAGATAATTCATGGGTTATCCACTGCAAGAAGAGTTGAATCAATTTGAAATAAATGAGGTGTGGAAGCTTGTTCTAAGGCCAAATGACCATTTAATTATTGGCACTAAATGGGTCTTTAGAAACAAGCAAGATGAATTTGGTATCGTGGTTAGAAACAAGACTAGATTAATGGCCAAGGGTTTCAACCAAGAAAAAGGTATCGATTATAAAGAAACCTTCATTCCTGTTGTACGTTTAGAAGCCATAAGGATGCTCCTTGCCTATGCTAGTAGTAATAATTTTAAGTTGTTTCAAATGGATGTTAAGAGTGCTTTTCTTAATGGCTTTATTTCTGAAGAAGTTTATGTTGAACAACCTCCCAGATTTGAGAATGATAATTTCTCTAATCATGTGTTTAAATTGACTAAAGCTCTCTATGGATTGAAACAAGCCCCAAGGGCTTGGTACAAGAGACTTAGCTCATTTCTTATTCAAAATAATTTCTCTAAAGGCAAGGTCGATACTACATTGTTTATTAAAAATTTTAAAAATAATTTTCTTATTGTTCAAATTTATGTTGATGACATTATTTTTTGTTCTACAAATGAATCCTTCTGTGAATCGTTTGCCAAAAGCATGAGTCAAGAATTTGAAATGAGTCTAATGGGTGAATTAACTTTCTTTTTAGGCTTACAAATCAAATAACTTAGTAGTGGTAGTTTTCTTAGCCAAACAAAATATGCATTAGATTTGCTGAAACAGTTTAATATGGATAGTTCAAAGGCTATCAACACTCCTATGAGTACCTCCACGAAGTTAGACATTGACGTAAGTGGAGAAAGCTTTAATAAAAAAACTTATAGGGGTATGATAGGTATATACCTCACCGCAACCAGACCGAATATAATATTTAGCGTAAGACTTTATGCTAGGTTTCAATCTAATCCTAAACTATCTCATCTTAAAATAGTCAAAAAATACTTAGATATCTTAAAGGAATCACAAATCTAGAGTTATGGTATCCAAAATATGATAACTTTAAATTAATTGCTTATGCTTATGCGAATTTTGCTGGATATAGATTAGATAGAAAAAGCACATCTAGAACATATCAATTTTTAGGACATGCACTTGTCTCTTAGTCTTTTAAGAAACAAAACTCGGTTGAATTATCCACAACCAAAGCCGAATACATTGCAGCTAGTATATGTCGTGCACAAGTTGTATGGATGAAAAATACATTGGAAGATTATAAAATTTATCTTAAGAATATTCCTATAAAATGTGATAATACAAGTGCAATATATTTAACAAAAAATCCTATTCAATACTCTAGAACTAAACACATTGATATTAGGCATCACTTTATACAAGATCTTGTTAATAATCATGATGTAATCTTTGAGTTTATTGATACAAAATATCAATTAGTCGATATCTTTACAAAACCTTTAAATGATGAACAATTTGATTTTATTAGAAGGGAAATAGGCATGTTAAATTGTCTAAATGTATGAGTTACATATTTCTTTTTCAGACTATCTTTATGTATTTCATGCATAGAGCTTTTATGAATTTATGACATATCAAGTTTACTCCATACCCTTGCTCCATCACGTTATGATGTTTTTAGTCCCTTCACCCATAGAACTTATTGACAAATGCATCTCTCACAAACTTCACTATTATGGATTCTTATTGAGAAATGGATTTAATGAAGTTATATTCATGGATTTCTTATCTCATGAACTCTTCTTTACTCTTCTCATGAAAGAAGAATTTTTATGAATTTTTAGTATGTGATGATCACTTACAAGAATGGGGATTTCATTTCACATAAATATCTTAATCCTTTCCATGAATCCCTTCTTTTTGTTGAAATTGAAGTGTGATTTAATGAAACTCTTTTATTATTTTTAACTTGATTCAAATCATTTCACAAATTTGGTTCTTAGTGGATTCCCTCCTTACCTTCCTTCTTCTTCCTCATGCAAAGTTTTGATGATAAAGGGGGAAAAGTTGATGGAATCTCTCTCTTTAATGTTGAGAACTTTTGAATGTTACCATGCAATGATGCAATATCGATTGGATAAATTAGTGTGAAACTTGCTTGAAATTTTACCACACTTGCATTGTTGAATCATTCTCCTTTTTGTTGGTGACAAAGGGGGAGAAAAATATCAAAATGTGATAAATTGATGACAAATTGGCATTATAAATGTATGCAATGTATCTTATTTTGAAATGTATTTCATATGCATTGTAGATACTTGAAATGTTGTTTGAATGCTTGATAATTATCTATCATAAGGTATCATAAGCTTAACTTGCTATTTACAATTGATACCATGGAATGATGAATTGCTATCTTGATATATTGTCTATCATAAGCTTAACTTGCTTGATAATTGTCTATCATAAGGTATCATGAGCTTAACTTGTTATTTACAATTGATACCATGGAATGATGAATTGTTATCTTGATATATTTGAAATTCGTATCATACTTAAAAATGATAATCAAGCCTTGACATCATTTTCATAAATACGTAGCAACATATTTTGAATTGGTAAATCATGATAAGTATCATGATGTGCATGTCGATAAGTTTAAATGACTTATTGGTTTGATACTTGAATTCTAAGGCCTTGAATTCAAGAATGTATTTTCTCAAGAATGGCATTTAGATAGGGGGAGTTAAGATTAACTCCGTCATCAATTGATTGTCATCATCAAAGAGGGGGAGATTATTGAATATCAGTTTTGATAATGAAATTAATTGATTAATTGTTTGATCTAATCTATATGTTGAGAAAAGTGTATAGGATTAACTATGATAGCAGAAAGACATAAAGCAAATGTTGTGTCAGAGTCAAGTCGAGATTTTGTTGGGAGTTTGAAAGTTCGTTGGAAGTCCGAACATTCGTCGGAAGTTCTACCGGAACCAACCGAGAAGTCTAGGAGCTTGCTAGAGAAGCTCGTCGAAACTCACCAAGAAGATCGTTGTGAAGTCCAGGAGCTTGTCGGAAGTCCACTGGAACATTGCCAAGAGATCGTCGGAAGTTCACCGAAAGATCGCAGAAGCTCGCTGAAAGAACAATTTACATATCAGAACTAGAATACTTTGTTATATTTCTTGATTTTTGTAGTTAGTGCATAGATTGAGTTAGGATTGGGAGGTGATCCCTCTAACTCAGTTAGGGGCCAATTAGGCCCTTAATAGGGCTGAATTGGGTCGGATTGAATAGCCCATTCAGCACCTGAAATCATGGCCGATGGTGGCACCGCCTAGTGACCTAGTTTCCCAGGTGGTCTAGCCGGTGGCACCACCCAGTGTTAGGTGTCAAGTGGTGGTACCACCCAGTAATGGTGGTGGTACTGCCAGTACCCGGAAATCCGGGGATGTGACACTTTTTGGCTTCAATTCTAAAGTAATTAGGGCCTATAAATACCTCACCTTTTTCTGCATGAAAAGACACGAAAATGTTGATATAATGTTGAGTTACTGAGTTGTTAAAAGTGTTGTAAAAGTGCAAAGAGTCCTCCCCTCCCTCTCTTAGCTTTGTAACCATCCAAGAAAGAAGAGTGAGGCTTGTAAGGGTTATCTCCTAAACCCAGTAAAAGGAGAAAGAGCTATAAAAGGTGGTTGATCTTCCCTATTGAAGGAAGGATATTAGTGGATGCTGGTGACTTCGATGGAGGAGAAATCCAAAGTGGATGTAGGTCACAACGACCGAACCATTCTAAATTCTGGTTTGCATTTTTTTTTGAGCAATTTACCTTTACTGCAAACTGCTTTACCTTCTTATTGCATTCTCTACGCTCCCATATGCTTTTAAGTCAATATCTTTATGAAATGGATTTTGCTAGAATCGGGTTTAATCGAAACAAAAAATTTTGAAATCAGTAATTTTTTCACTACACTAATTCACCCCTCTTAGTGCCGCTCTTGATCCTAATAGGTTTTACACAACACATGCAGCGGCTTTTTGGTATAACTTGAGTAGCAAACTGAGGGAGAGCCAATAGAATTTGAAGATCCAAACCTACTTCCTTTGTTTACTGAATTTTTAGATATATTTGACGAACTGCGCAACCTACCTCCTACTCATTGGCATGATCATTGTATACCGATTCTTTTGGGCAAACCTCTAGAAAATAATCAACCATATCAGTATCTACATCTCCAAAAGGATGAAATAGAAAGGATTGTAAAAGAGATGTTTGAAACATGAGTTATTCGGCCAAGTTGTAGCCTCTATTCTTCACCAGTACTCCTCGTACAAAAGAAGAACGGAACATGGTGAATGTGTTGAATCTCATATTTTGATGATTAAGTCAATTGTCATTTGTTATCTAATCCATATGTTGAGATAAGTGTGCAGGATTAACTACGATGAAAGTAAGACATGCAACAGGAGTTATACCGAAGTCAAGACTATGATCACGTTGGGAGTTCGAGAGTTCGACAGAAGTCCGGACGGTCGTCGGAGGTTTTGCGGGAACAAATCTGAGAAGTCCAGGAGCTTGCCAAAGAAGCTTATCAGAACTCGCCAAGTGGATCGTCACAAGTCCAGGAGTTTATCGGAAGTCCGTCGGAGCATCACCAAGGGTTCGTCGGATATTCACCGGAAGTTCGTCGGAAGCTCGCCGAAAGAAGCGATTGACGCATCGGAGAAAGTTGTAGTATAAATGTCTTAAAATATCGTAGTTAGCATGATGATTAAGTTAGAAATGGGAGGTGATCCCAATAACTTAATCTTGGGGCAATTAGGCCATTGACAGACCCAAATTGGGCCGAATGGATCAGCCCATTCGGACCCAGATTTCCTAGCCGACAGTGGCACCACCTGGGTCGGCGGTGGCACCGCCTGGGAGTTGAGTCTCCCAGGACAGCTAGGTGGTGGAACTGCCCAGGTCAAGCGGTGGCACTGCCTGGGCTCGGTCTCTGAGTGAGGCTGGGCAATGGTACCGCCCGAGCTCGATCTCCGAGCTCTGTTAGGCGGTAGTACCACCCACTTATGGCGGTAGTACCGCCAGGACCTCGGAAATCCAAGATTTGACATTTTTGAGCTCCAAATTCAAACCAGTTTGGGGCCTATATATACCCCACCCTTTCCTACATGAAAGGGCACCAAAATCTTGATCTTACTCTATGATTTTTAGAGCTCAAAAGTGTTGTAAAGGCCAAAAGTTCTTCTCCCTCTTTTCTTCCAAGTTTTGATTATTCAAGAGAGGAGTGAAAAATCTGTAAGGGTTGTCTCCTAATCCCGTCAAAAGGAGTGAAACTGTAAAATGGTGGTTGGCCTTCACCTATTGAAGGAAGGCCTCTAGTGGATGTCAATGACCTCATCGGAGGAGGAAGCCAAAAGTGGATGTAGGTCAAGATTGACCGAACCACTCTAAATCTCGGTTTGTATTTACATTTTGTTCTCTATCTTAACTATAACTTCCTCCATAGCTTTACTTTAACTGCACTTCACTTGATCTTAAGTTAAAGTAATTTTTGAATCGGCTTTCACACCGAAATCATTTTTATTGTACGAACACAGTTTTAAATCGTTGAAAGTTTTTCGCTGCACTAATTCACCCCCCCCCCCCTCTTAGTGCTCTTGATCCTAACAATTGGTATTAAAGCGGGGTTAACTCTCAATCGGATTAAAACCCAAGAGATATGGCATATGCCGAAAATCAAGAGGGCTACTCTATTACACGTCCACCCATGTTCAATGGGACGGACTACACCTATTGGAAGACCCGAATGAGGATCTTCCTTATTTCAATGGATTTTAAACTTTGGAAATCTTGTTGAAAATTGATTTTCGAAGTCTTCTCTTCCAATGATCGATTGGAATGAATTGGAGAAGAAGACTTTCGCTCTTAATGCAAAGGCTATGAATGCCTTATTTTGTGTGCTTGATAAAAACGAGTCCAATCGTGTTTCAGTTTGTGAAACCGCATTTGATATTTGGCATACACTCGAAGTGACTCATGAAGGTACAAGTAGAGTGAAAGAGTCAAAAATCAATCTTTTGATACATTCTTTTGAACTTTTTCGAATGAAACTGAGCGAGACTATTGGCGACATGTACACCCGTTTCATGGATGTCGTCAATGGTCTAAAAGGACTCGACAAAAGTTTTTTGGATTTTGAGCTCGTAAATAAGATTCTAAGATCCCTTCCTAAGAGTTGGGACCCTAAAGTCACTGCTATTCAAGAGGCTAAAGATTTAAATAACTTCCCTATTGAAGAATTAATCGGGTCATTAATGACCTACAAAATGACTTGCAAAGCACATGAAGAGTAAGAAGATATCCTTCCAAAGAATAGGAAGGATATGGCACTTAAAACTTTCGAAGACCACTTGAGAGAAAACTCAAGTGATGAAGACTGTGACGATGACTTGACATTTCTAATAAGAAAACTCAAAAAATTCATTAAAAGAAACAAATTTAAAAATAACACAAAAAATAAATTTGAACCCAAAAAGGACCAAGTTATTTGCTATAAATGCAAGAAGCCGGGACACTACAAAAGTGATTGTCCCCAAGCCAAGAAAAGAACACCAAAGAAGAAGGCGCTCAAAGTAACATGGGATGACTCAAGCACGACCGAAAAAGAGGAGTCCAACACCGAGCAAATTGCTCATTACACCCTAATGGCCATCGGAGATGAGGTAACAAATTTAATTGATGCAGATTTATCATTTGATGAATTACTAAATACCTTCCATGACTTATTTGATGAATGCAAAACTATTAGTAGAAAATATAAATTGCTAAAAAAGGAGCATGATAGTCTTACTTGTAATTTTAATAAATTAAAAATTGAATATCATGATAGTTTAGCTCCATGTAAAAAATGCCATGATTTAGAAACTCTCCAAAAGGAGAACTTGCTACTTAAGGACACCTTGAAGAAATTCGAGGTTGGTAGCAAGTCTTTGAATATAATCCTTACAAACAAGGGTCATGTTTCTAAAAGAAGTGGAATCGGATTTATGAGAAGTCCTCACCAAAATCCACCAAAATCCTTACAAACAAGGCCCTATCTTATATGTTCGGCACCAAAGCAAATGTAACTTTTGTTGCAAACATAGACATAGAACTTATCATTGTCCATTCAAGAAAGTTAGTCCGAACAAACTGATTTGGGTTCCTAAAGGAATCACGATAAATTCTATGCAATATGATAAATAATTAAGATCAGTGTTTAAGGCACCCAAAAGTAAATTGGTACCTAAACATCATCCTTTCTTGTAGAAACATATACCATCACAAGCTAGGAGCAAGAGATGGTACATTGATAGTAGATGCTCAAGGCATATGACTAGAGATTCATCTCAATTCTCTAAGCTCACTAGCATAGACTAAGGCTATGTCACCTTCGGAGACAACAACAAGAGTAAAATCATTGGCAAAGGAACCATAGGTAACAAATCCAACTTCTTTATTGAAGATGTTTTGTTAGTTGATGGTTTAAAACATAACTTCTTGAGCATTAGTCAATTATATGATAAAGGATATATTGTCAAATTCGAGTATAATACTTGCATCATTGAAAAACCACACAAAAACACATCTATGATTGCATTAAAACAAAATAACATATACACCATTGACATGAATGATCTTTGCAATGAAATGTGTTTCTCGGTTTTGAATGAGGATGCTTAGCTTTGGCATAGGAGATTAGGTTATGCTAGCATGAAACTAATCACTCAAATATCATCCAAAGAACTTGTAAGAGGAATTCCTCATATCAAGTTCATCAAAGATAATATGTATGATGTTTGTCAATTAGGAAAATAAATTAAGGGTAGTTTCAAATTTAAAAATCAAATAAGCACCTCTAGGCCCTTACAATTGATCCATATGGACTTGTTTGGACCTATCTCTACATTAAGCCTAGGAGGTAGCAAATATGCCTTCGTCATTATAGATGACTATAGTAGATACACATGGACTTATTTCTTAAAACACAAAAATGAATGCTTTAGATATTTTACCAAGTTTTGCAAACTTGTCCAAAATGAAAAGGGTTCTATGTTTTCTTCAATTAGAAGTGATCATGGTGGTGAATTTTAAAACCGTGATTTCCAAGAATTTTGTGAATTTAATGGATATAATCACAACTTCTCTACTCGAAGAAATCCTCAACAAAATGGAGTAGTAGAAAGAAAAAATAGAAATTTACAAGAAATGACGAGAACCATGTTGAATGAACATGGCCTACCCAAATATTTTTGGGCCGAAGCCGTAAACACTGCATGCTATATTTTGAATAGAGTTCTAGTAAGACCCTTACTCACCAAAACTCCCTATGAGTTGTGGAACAACAAAAAACCCAATGTTTCATATTTTAAAGTTTTTGGGTGTAAGTGTTTTATCTTGAATGAAAAAGATACCTTAGGAAAATTTGATGCTAAATCCGATGAAGGAATTTTCCTTGGTTATTCTTCGGTTTCTAAAGCTTTTCGTATCTTCAATAAAAGAACTTTAATTATAGAAGAATCAATTCATGTTGTTTTCAATGAGATTTTTGAAATCAAGAAAAATGATTTTGATGATGATGTTAATTTCAATTCTTTGAATTTAAATGAAACCCCTTCTCCAACTAGCAACTTGGATGCATCCACTTCCGAAACATCCTTACCCAAGGATTGGAAGTATGTAGATGCTCATCCTAAGGAGCTAATCCTAGGAGATATATCTACGGGGGTTCAAACACGTTCTTCTCTCAAAAATTTTTGTGTCAACGTCGCTTTTCTCTCCCAAATTGAACTTAAATGTATTAACGAAGCTATGAAAGATGATTCATGGATTATCGCAATGCAAGATGAGTTAAATCAATTTGAGAGAAATGAGGTATGGAAGCTTGTTCCTAGGCTAAATGACCATTTAGTTATTGGTACTAAATGGGTCTTTAAAAATAAGTAAGATGAATATGGTATCGTGATTAAAAACAAGGATAGATTAGTATTTAAAGGTTTCAACCAAGAAGAAGGTATCGATTACGAAGAAACCTTCGCTCCTGTGGCTAGATTAGAAGCCACAAGGATGCTCCTTGCCCATGCTAGTAATAATAATTTTAAATTATTTCAAATGTATGTCAAAAGCGCTTTTCTTAATGGCTTTATTTCCGAAGAAGTTTATGTTGAACAACCTCCCGGATTTGAAAATAATAGCCTCCCTAATCATGTGTTTAAATTAACTAAAGCTCTCTATAGTTTAAAACAAGCCCCAAGGGCTTGGTATCAGAGACTTAGTTCTTTTCTTATTGAAAATAATTTCACAAAAGGCAAGGTCGATACTACATTGTTTATCAAGAATTTTGAAAATAATTTTCTCATTATTCAAATTTATGTTGATGATATTATCTTTGGTTCTACAAACGAATCTCTTTGTGAATCTTTTGCTAAAACCATGAGTCTTGAATTTGAAATGAGTTTGATGGGAGAATTAACCTTTTTCCTAAGCTTACAAATTAAGCAACTAAGAAATGACATCTTTATTAGTCAAACTAAATATGCTTTAGATTTGCTAAAACGATTTAATATGGAAAGCTCCAAAGCTATTAACACTCCTATGAGCACCTCCACTAAGTTAGAAGTTGATGAAAGTGGAGAAAGTATCGATAAAAAAACTTATAAGAGTATGATAGGACGTTTACTTTACCTCACTACAACTAGACCAGATATCATGTTCAGTGTAGGACTTTGTACTAGGTTTCAATCGAATCCTAAGATATCTCATCTCAAAGCGGTTAGAAGAATACTTAGATATCTTAAAGGTACCATAAATCTAGGATTATGGTATCCAAAAACTGAGAAGTTTGAGTTAATTGCTTATGTTGATGCGGATTTTGCTGGGTGTAGACTAAATAGAAAAAGCACATGAGGAACATGTCAATTTTTGGGACATACTCTTATTTCCTGGTCATCTAAGAAACAAAACTCGGTTGCACTATCAACAACCGAAGCTGAGTATATTGCAGCTAGTGCATGCTGTGCACAAGTTGTGTGGATGAAAAATACCCTAGAAGATTATAAAGTTCATCTTAAAAATATTCCCATTAAATGTGATAACACAAGTGCTATATGTTTAACAAAGAATCTCATTCAACACTCAAGAATAAAACATATTGATATTAGACATCACTTTATACGAGATCATGTCACTAATCATGATATAGTTATAGAGTTCATTGATACTAAACATCAACTAGCTGATATTTTTACAAAGCCTTTAAGTGAAGAACAATTTGATTTCATTAGAAGAGAATTAGGAATGTTAATGTGTCCGAATGCATGAACTTATTAAAATTATTTTTCGGATGTTCTTGATTTAATGATCAAATCAATAATTGCTATGATAATTTTACACGATTACATGCCTTAATAACATGTTGGAAATTATGTGTTTTGGATACAAAAATTTCCATGATAATAAGGATGTTTTATCTTCATGATTGTATTTGAAAATCTATAGCAAAACTTTGTCCGAATGCATGAAAGTGTAAAATCTCATTTTTGGATTTTTTTGATCCTAATGATGCATTATCCTCTTCCAGACTTAATGCAGTTTTCATAAGCATATGTCATATAGAGTTTAATTCATATCATTCATTTTTGACATATAAAATCAAATGCATCTCTCATATAGAGTTTAATTCTTATAAATTCCTTCTCGAAAAAGGAAGATTTTTTTTTGCAAGGATTTGATTCAAATACATATCTTGATCCTTATAAAAATGAAACACGATTTAAATCTCTTATTAATTTTAACTTCATTCGAGTAATCTCACAAATGGCTTTCCTCCTTCATGCAAACAGATAATTCCAAATAAAAAGGAAGATGTTTGTATAATTAATATCCTACCACTCATTGTTGAAAAATGATATGAACCTAGTTATGGCATGAATCATTACCGCACTTATGCTTAAAATTTGTTTATATCGTTCTCCTTTTTGTTGATGACAAAGAGGGAGAAATATATGAATTGATACTATGAGTGCCATATTGAATTTGAATTATGTTAAGATATCTAAATAAGTTTGCATCGAAATATATGGTAAATTGATGCTATGATTGCCATA
The DNA here is from genome assembly GCA_004837865.1 of Musa balbisiana. Taxonomy (NCBI): domain Eukaryota; kingdom Viridiplantae; phylum Streptophyta; class Magnoliopsida; order Zingiberales; family Musaceae; genus Musa; species Musa balbisiana. The sequence goes on along the minus strand of CM017190.1, from coordinate 24,275,266 downwards.
TTTGCAGTATGCCATATATGAATCATGTTAAGATATCAAGAACTTGCATCGCAATTTTACATGTTAATATCTTGCCATGTGATGAAATGTTATGATTGCTAAACACTTGAAATATTTGCATTATGTTAAGATATCAAGAACTTGCATCGTAATTTTACTTGTTTATATCTTGCCATGTGATGAAATGTTATGATTGTTAAACACTTGAAATGTTTGCATTATGTTAAGATATCAAAAGCTTACATTGTAATTTTATATGTTGATATCTTACTATATGATGAATTGCTACCATTACTATCATTCACACTTGAAATGTAAGACTTGAAAATAGATGTCAAGCCTTGACATCATTTTCAGAGAGATACATCATGATAGGAATCATGATGGGAGTATTGATAAGGTTAAACGATCTTAACTTATCAATATGTCTCTTGAATGCAAAGGCTTTAAATTCAAGAATGACTTATCTCGAGTATGGTATATAGATAGGGGAGTTAAGGTTAACTCCGTTATCAATTGATTGTCATCATTAAAAAGGGGGAGATTGTTGAATAGCTGAGTCTCCCAAGATAGCTGGGCGGTGGAACCGCCTAGGTCAAGCGGTGGCACTGCATGGGCTCAGTCTCCGAGTGAGGCTGGGCGATGGTATCGCCCCTGTCAGACGGTGGTACCGCCCGAGCTCGGTCTCCGAGCTCTTTCAGGTGGTAGTACCACCCAGTTATGGTGGTAGTACTGCCAGGACTCCGGAAATCCAGGATTTGACATTTTTGAGCTCCAAATTCAAACCAGTTTAGGGCCTATATATACCCCACCCTTTCCTACATGAAAGGGCACCGAAATCTTGATCTTACTCTGTGATTTTTAGAGCTCAAAAGTGTTGTAAAGGCCAAAAGTTCTTCTCCCTCTTTTCTTCCAAGTTTTGATCATTCAAGAGAGGACTGAAAAATCTGTAAGGGTTGTCTCCTAAGCCCGTTAAAAGGAGTGAAACTGTAAAAGGGTGGTTGGCCTTCGCCTATTGAAGGAAGTCCTCTAGTGGACATCGCTGACCTCATCGGAGGAGGAAGCCAAAAGTGGATGTAGGTCAAGATTGACTGAACCACTCTAAATCTCGGTTTGCATTTACATTTTGTTCTCTATCTTAACTGCAACTGCCTCCATAGCTTTACTTTAACTGCACTTCACTTGATCTTAAGTTAAAGTAATTTCCGAATCGACTTTCATACCGAAATTGTTTTTATCGTATGAACGCAGTTTTAAATCGTCGAAAGTTTTCCGCTGCACTAATTCACCCCTCCCCCTCTTAGTGCTCTTAATCCTAACAGAATGTGCATTGATTACTGAGCACTCAATAGCATAACCGTCAAGGACAAATACCCTATTCTAGTAGTAGATGAATTGCTCGATGAATTAAATGGAGCATGAGTTTTCACAAAGCTGGACCTTCGATTAGGGTACCATCAAATACGAGTGTGCGAAAAAGACATATCGAAAACCGCCTTTTGAACACACAACGGCCACTACGAATTTATGGTAATACCCTTTGGTCTCACCAATGCTCCCTCCACCTTCTAGAGCTTTATGAATGATATTTTCCGAAATAATCTTCGTAAGTTTGTATTGGTTTTCTTCGACAATATCCTTATTTACAGCCCTTCTCTTGAAAGTCATTTTCAGCACTTATGACTTATTTTAACGATTTTGCGAGAACATGTTCTTTTTGTTAAAAAATCGAAGTGTAGCTTTCTTCAATAGAAGGTGGAATATCTTGGGCATATTATATCAGAGGAAGGTGTGATGGTGGATCCCTCCAAAATTGAAGCTATGCAGAACTGGCCGACCCCGAGGAACATAAAATGGCTACGTGGATTTCTCGGTTTAATAGGCTACTACCATAAGTTCGTGAAAAACTATGGAAAGATCAGTGCACCTCTTACTTCCTTGTTGAAAAAAGATGCTTTCCAATGGTTGTATAAAGCCACCACCACCTTCGATGAACTTAAAGTCGCAATGATGACAACGCTCGTACTAACGCTATTCGACTTCGGCAAGACTTTTGTTATTGAAGTCGATGCCTCCAGAGTTAGAATTGGTGCTAGAATAATGCAAGATGGCCACCACCTTGCTTATACCAGTAAGGCATTATCTCTTTCCCATCTCAGGATGACTATTTACGATAAGGGGATGATCGCGATTATACATACAATGGCCAAATAGAGATCGTACTTGATCGGGCGACACTTTCAAATTAAGATTGACCATAAAAGCCTAAAATATTTCTTGGAGTAGAAGATATCTTCCCCCGAGTAGTAAAAATGGGTAACAAAGCTTCTTGGATATGATTATGAAATAACTTACAAAAATGGGAAAGAGAATGTTTTTGCAGATGCGCTTTTGCAATTACCTGAGCAAGCTGAATTTTTGACCATTTCACTTTCAACTAGTAACTTCCTTGAGGATATTAAGAGGAAATGGCAAGAAGATCTAGAGACCAGTAAGATCATAAAAAAATTAGAGGAAGCACTAAGCTCCGTGACTCACTACAATTGGGACTTAAAAGAATTGTGCTATAATGAACGTATTATGCTTGTGTCAAATTCTACTTGTATCTTCACGAGCAGATTTTGGACAGAGTTATTCCAAATGTAGGGCACTAAATTGAAAATGAGTACGACATATCACCTACAAACTAACGGCTAGACTAAAGTGGTGAATAAGTGCTTGGAGATATACCTCAGATGCTTCACTAGTGACCGACCAAAAGAGTGGACAAATTGGCTTCCTTGGGCCGAATGGTGGTATAATACAACTTATCATTTATCCATAAAATGTACTCTCTATGAGGCTTTATATGGCCGACCTCCCCCTGTGATCCCAAAATATGTGTTGGGCACCTCTAAAGTGGAACAAGTAGATAAGGAACTACAAGACAAAGATAAAATGCGAAAGTTGCTAAAAGATAATCTCACTGCAGCTCAAGCAAGGATGAAACAACAATATCATCAACACAAAAGTGAAGGAGAATTTTCAGTGGAAGATTCGGTCTTCCTACTGCTCCAATCATACAAGCAAACATTAATCCAAACTAGAGCATCTATAAAGCTTTCACCTTGGTTCTATGGACCCTACCAAATTTTGGAGTGCATCAAAATTGTAGCATACAGATTGGACTTACTCGCCAGCTCTCGAATCTATCTAGTCTTCCATGTGTTGTGTTTAAAGTTCAAGCTGGGATAAAATAAGACAACCCAAAACTATCTACCAAATATAACTACTTAAGGAGAATTTCAAACCCAACTGAGTGCCATTATGGATCGACAGATCGTGACTCGATGACGATGACCCACTACTAAAGTGCTAACACAGTGGGCAAACTTACCAGTAGAACTATGACGACTTGAAAATCAAATTCCCAGAATTCATGGATCCTTAACCTCGAGGACAAAGCTGATTTGAAGAGGGCGGGTCTATTAGGACTCTAGTTAGGAGAGTCCTAATTGAGAAGAGCATTCATGTAAATCTACCTAGTCGACCCCTATTAAAGAGGTGAAGAGACTAGCTAGAGTTAGGAGGTTATTTCTTAGAAAAGAATTAGGAGTTGTAAAGGAATAGGAGTCTTGAGTAGGAGTCCTATTAAGAGTTCGTTAGATGTAGAAGTCTTGAGTAGGAGTCGTATTAGGAGTTGGGGTTTAGAAGCCCTATAAATAGCCATGTATTCATCCTCTTTTCTTAAGCAATAGATGAATATTTTTTGCAGCCTTTGAGTAGCAACTTGGAGGAAGGAACCACTATAGAGTTCTAAGGAGGTCGATCCCCTAAAGAGATCAAACTCAAGCTTAGAATCTACAAGGGTTCTAACAGATCTGCAGAGATTCAGGGATATATGATCTCTCTAGGTAACACAATCTTTAATATACATAGTTTTCTATTTTATGGATTTTGTGCACCAATCTTCACATGATGGCGGCGGCCGCAGCAAGCAATAGGGATGAGGGTTGGGGTTTTTTTAGATAAAAAGATAGTTTTGTCCCTCAAAATTTTAGAAATTTCAAATTCTGTCCTTTGTCCAAATTATAAAAATACCCCTCAAAATTTTAAAAATTTCCTACATGTCCCTAGTTTCAAAAAATATTAATTAATTAAAAGCTTAATTGATTATTTTTATTATTATTATTATCTAGTAGTCCTACATAATGATGATTCGTATATGTCATCTATGATATGTGGACGGATGATCATGGACCATGTGATGTGTATACTTGTGATTATTATTATTGGGGCCTACGAGCCTCCATTTTGTTTCTCATTTATTATCAGGCTTGCATGCTTATGTTTAAGTTGTAATCACATGAGAAGGCGCAGGAGGAGCATGGAAGCGATAGCGGGACCCACGAGATGGATGATCGTGATTCATGGAGATGTGTCGAGATACCGACAGAATCGACGAGGACGAGATGGACGATCATAATGCATGGAGATGTATCGCTGCACACATAGATCTTGATATGAGTGATTAAGCCCACTAGCTCGGGCTTGATCACATTAGACTATAGTCCATGATCATATGGTGTAATTACTCATATGATGTATGATTGTTAATATACCTACTAGATATGTATATATATTTACATGAGATGTAGATATCTATTAAATATATATGTGTGTGACATTTCATATCAGGAGACCAAATCAATATCCCCTCTCTCGATAATATTAAATTGGTAAATGTGAGATAATTAGATTAACTCACATGACATTCCATCGTTAAATGTAGGGATCAATTCTCGATGTAGGTTGAGTTAGTCGAGACCCTCAAGGCTCACCTATATCACGATTCGCTATCTTGCCTACAACATAGAGATGTCATCGGTGACCTGAGGATATGGTATGCTTGGTCGAGTCCCTCGATGGTATATCATCGAATCATACTCATCTTGTAACGATGGTATTGACTTAACTGAACATTATGGTTGGTTGAGTCCCTCGAGATCATGGGGGTTCGAAGGCCGAACAAGATGGGAATCACAAGAAGTTGTGATCGGCAAGAGTTGCCTACCTTTTGGGTTTAGTGTGATTAGTTGAGTTCCTCGAGATTACACTAAGACACTGATTGTATCTCGATCCCCACTAAAAGTCTGGTGGAGACTTTCGTTTCATATGCTAAGAGTATCATGTGACTCGCCAGTAAAATAATGAGAGCATATTAATATAAAAGTTCATATCTTAATTGTTTAGTTTACAAAATCTGCATGTTATTTATTCCTACTATATCTTTATTTTCATAAAATGACGTTTTCAAATACCTAACGTGGCATACTTGATGTCAATTGTCTCACTGGTCCGAATTATATGGAGTGGCTCTGCAACTTGAGAATTGTTCTCACAATAGAGAAAATCGTGTATATCTTTGATACGATGATGCCTATGCCCAAGGAAGGGGCAAGCAAGGATGAGATTGCTTGCTACATAAAGTACATTGATGACTCACTCTTGCTCAGTGTTACATGTTGGGCTCCATGAATCCTGAGTTATAGAGACAACATGAAAAGATGGAAGCTAGATCCATTCTCCAACATATCCATAAACTGTTTGAGGAATAAGGAATGACTCAACAATATGAGATATCCAATAGCCTCTTCCGTGCTAGGATGACTGAGGGGACACCAGTTCAGAACATATCCTAAAGATAATTGAGTGAATAGAGAAACTCATAGGTCCAGAAATAATCCCAAAGGATAACTTATGTGTGGATCTTGTGCTTTAGTCTCTACCGGATTTCTTTTCACAATTCATCATAAATTTTTATATAAATAAGCTTGAGATGACTTTCCCTGAGTTCCTTAATATATTGAGGGAGGTAGAGAGCACTATTAGGAAAGTGAAGCCAGTTCTCTATACTAGTGAGACTAGAAAGAAAAGGAAAGTAGAAAAGTCCCTTAAGAAGGGCAAGGGCAAGGACAAACCGGGTAAAGCAAAGGTTGCTAAGAAAAACCCGGGAAAGGACAAAGGCCAATGCTTTCACTATGAAAAAAGATGGGCACTTGAAGAGAAACTATAAAGAGTACCTTATAGAGAGGGCAAAACAGAAGTTTGAAGAAGCTTCAAGTACATTCATGATCAGTCTCCATTTGTTAGACTCTTATGATAATACATTAGTATTGGATACTGGTAGTGCTTATCATATTTACAATTCGTTATAGGTTTTGGCAAGACCTAGGAGATTGGTAAGAAGCAAGATGGACCTCAAGATGAGCAATGGAGCAAGAGTTACTATAGTAGCTATTGGCGAGGTCACCCTACATCTGCTTAGTGGAACTATTATTGCATTGGATGTATATTATTATGTTCCTTCTATTATCAAAAATATTATTTTTATTTCATGTTTAACAATTAGTGGATATAAATTAGTTTTTGAGAACAATGGTTGTTCAATATTATTACATGATGAGATCATCATGAGAGGAACATTACATAATGATTTGTTTATGCTAGATACTACTCCATATATCATGAATGTAAGTGTGTCCAAGAGGAAATGAGATGAGATGAATAGTGTATACCTGTGGCATTGTAGGCTAGGTCACATCTATGAGGGAAGGATCTAAAAGTTGCTAAAGGATGGATATTTAGATTCATTTGACTATGAGTCATATGTAACTTATGAACCTTACCTTCGTGGAAAATTGGCCAATTCTCCTTTCAATGGAATTGGAGAGAGAGCCACTGAGCTATTGGAACTCATATATAGTGATGTATGTAAACCTATATCAACTCATGTCATAGGTGGTTACTCCTACTTTATTACTTTTACTAATGATTTCTTAAGGTATGGATATATGTACTTGATGAAATACAAGTTCGAGGCCTCTGAAAAATTCAGAGAGTATAAAAATAAAGTGGAGAATCATACTAGAAAGAGTATCAAGACTCTTCGATCAGATCGAGGAGGTGAGTACTTACGTACAGAGTTCACCCAATTTCTCAAGGACTATGGGATTCTATCCTAATAGACATCTCCTTATACACCTTAGCTCAATGGTGTATCTGAAAGGAGGAATCGTATACTGTTACACATGATACGGTCCATGATGAGTTTCACTAACTTACTCATCTCATTCCGAGGATATGCCCTAGAGACTAAAGCTTACATTCTAAATAGAGTTTCAATTAAATCTGTAGTGTCTACACTATATGAGATAAGGAAATGGAAGTAGCCCGATCTTAAGGTTGTTAAGATTTGGGGCTGCCCTACTCACGTTAAAAGACACAACCCCGATAAGTTGAAATTGAGGACGGAGCAGTGCAAGTTTGTGGGATACTCCAAGGAAACTTGTGGGTATTATTTCTATTATCTCGAGGACCAAAAGGTCTTTGTAGCCAAGAGAGTGGTGTTTCTTGAGAAGGAACACATTCTTGGCGGAGACAGTGAGAGCATGATAGAGTTGAGCGAGGTTAGAGAACCTAGCTCAAACATTACTCCACAGCCTAAGTTTGTTCAAGTACCTAACACACAAGTTCCAACTTTACGTAGGTCTAGTAGAGTATCACATCCTCTTGAGAGATATGTGGGACATATTAAAGGAGAGGATGTTGAGGATATTGATCCTCAGACCTACGAGGAGGCGATTACGAGTATAGACTCCAAGAAGTGGCAAGAAGCCATGAATTCTGAGATGGATTCCATGTACTCCAACAAGGTTTGGAACCTAATTAATGCACCTAAGGGAATTGTATGCATCGATTGCAAGTGGATCTTTAAGAAGAAGATCAGAGTAGATGGAAAGGTAGAGACCTATAAAGTAAGGCTAGTGGCTAAGGGGTATCGTCAAAGGTAAGGTGTTGACAATAACGAAACCTTCTTGCCCATAGTCATGCTAAAATTCATCTAAATTCTATTGATTATTACAGCATACCATGATTATGAGACCTGGTAGATGGATGTGAAAACTGTATTCCTCAATGATTGTGAAAACTGTATCCCCGAGGAGGAGATGTGAAAACTGTATCCCCGAGGAGGAGATGTATATAATACAACCTGAGGGATTTGTGTCCAAGGACTACCTAGATAAGGTGTGTAGGTTGTTTAGGTCCATTTATGGACTAAAGCTAACTTCACGAAGTTGGAACATAAGATTTGATGAGGCAATTAGATCTTATGATTTCGTTAAGAACGAAGATAAGCCTTGTGTGTATAGGATGGTAAGTGGGAGCGCTATCACTTTCTTGGTGTTATATGTGGATGATATATTGATCATTGGGAATGATATAGGAATGCTATCCATAGTAAAGTCTTGGTAATCTAGAAACTTCTCCATGAAGGACTTAGAGGAAGCATCATATATCTTGGGGATTCAGATCTATAGAGATAGATCCAAGAGGATGCTTGACTTGTCCCAATCCAGGTATATAGACACCATTGTCAAATGGTTTTGTATAGGAAATTCCAAAAGAGGTCTCATACCGATGAGACATGGGTTATCACTTTCTAGGAGTATGTCCCTAAAGACTTCTGAAGAAAGGGCGAACATGGATAGGATATCTTATGCTTTAGCGATAAGGTCTATCATATATGCCATGCTATATACTATGCTTGATATAGCGCATGCTCTGAGTGTCACGAGTAGGTATCAGGCGGATCCAAGCTTGAAGCACTAGAAAGCAGTAAAGTGTATCCTTATGTACTTGAGAAAGACTAAAGATCTTTTACTAGTATATGGAGGTAGTAACCTCAGTGTTAAAGGTTACATGGACTTGAGTTTCTAGTCCGATATTGATGATAGCAAGTCAAATTTGGGGTATGTGTACACCCTGATTGGAGGAGCAGTGTGCTAGAAGAGTTCCAAGCAAGATACTACTACTGACTTGACCATAGAGGTAGAGTATATTATTGCAGCAAAGGCAGCAAAGGAGGAAGTCTGGATGAAGAAATTCATCGTAGATCTCGAAGTCGTGCCGAGCAACGAGAAGCTGATTCCCTTATATTGCAATAACAACGAGGCGATTGCTCAAGCAAAGGAACCCAGGTCTCATCAGAAGTGTTATGAGGAGGTTCCAATTTATTAGAGAGATCGTGACCCAAGGAGATATAGTAGTGGAAAGAGTTTCATCTAAAGATAACATTGTAGATCCATTGACAAAATCATTGTCTCAAATTGTCTTTAAGCATCACAGGGGTTTGATGGGGATCAGACACATAGGTGATTGGCTTTAGGTCAAGTGAGAGATTGCTAGTCAAAGGTGCCCGGCAAGCCAATCACGTGAGTGATGGCACGTGTGACTTGACACGCATGTTGATCTCGGATTTTGATGATGAAACCAATTGATAGATTTTATGATTTGATCTACATTTTGAGTGATGTAGGAAGCTTTGATTAGGGAGAGACAATTAAAGCATGAATAATTATGTTGGGCCGAAGTGGAACATGTCAAAAGATTGGATGTCGAGTTGGAGGATCGGTCGACATATCAACAGAAGGTTTTAGGCCATGAGTTTAGGCATCGAGCCAAGAAGAGTAGAAATTATATCAAGGAAATCAGAGTTGCGAAGGTCAATAAGCCAATTGGGCAATAGGCCGTAAGAGAGGACAATGCGCCGAAGAATCGAATGAAGCGTCAATGAACCAATGACATGCCGGACAACATGATTCAAGCTTTATAATAATTATCTAGATCAAAGTAGGTTTTATTTGTGCAGGATTAACTATGATAGTGATCAAGACATAAAGCAAAATGAAGTCCTGGAGTCAAGAACATGATTTTGTTGGGAGTTCGAGAGTTCGTCGGAAGTTTAGACGTTCGTCGGAAGTTCTGTCGAAATTGACTGAGAAGTCTAGGAGATTGCCAAAGAAGCTCATCAGAACTCGCTAAGAAGCTTGTTGTGAAGTCTAGGAGCTTGTTGGGAGTCCGTTAGAATATCGTCGGAAGATCCCCGGAAGCTCGCCGGAAGAAACCTAGACTTACAGACTTGTTTAGTTTAGTAAATGTCTTAAATTTCATAATTAGCATATAATTGGGATTAAAAATGGGCCAACCTAATTAGGGACCAGTTGGGCCCATGTATGGACTATGTTGGGCCAAGTGAAAGGCCCAAACAATGGCCCAACAAGTAGCATCGTTGTGGCAAAGTCTCCAAGATTGTATCAAGCGATGGTACTGGTAGACTAGGCAGTGGTACTGCCCAATGTCAGTGTCAGGCAGTGATACCGCTAGTCTGGGCGATGGTATCGCCTAGTGTCAATGCTGTAGGCAATGGTACCGCCCAACATAGGTGGTAGTACCACTAGGACCCAGAAAACCAAGGATGAGACTCTTTTAGACTCCAAGTTTGAATCCACTTGAGGCTTATAAATACCCCTCTCATCCCTAGTTAACAACATGCAATTGAGAGCAAAAAAAGAAAAGGAAACGCTATTGTAATTGTGTATAAACTCCTCTCAAAACTTAAGTGTTAGTCTTGTTTAAGAGAGAAGTGAAGGGGGTTGTAAAGTTTCTCTCCTGAACTTATCAAAAGGAGAATCAAGTTGTAAGGGTGGTTGATCTTCACCCATTGAAGGAAGATCATTAGTGGATGTCGGTGGCCTCGACGGAAGAGGAGTCGGTGGAGTGGATGTAGGTCACAACGACCGAACCACTATAAAATATGATTTACATTTCTTTTGAGTAATTTACTTTAACTACAAACTACCATACTTCCTACACACTCTTATGAATGTGTTTCTAGTTTAATATCTTTCCAAGCTCAGTTTTTGTTATACATACGAAAATTTCAGAACTGATGTAATTTTTACCGTTGCACTAATTCACCCCCCCCCCCTCTCTTAGTGCCAACTCGTTCCTAACAGTTGGTATCAGAGCCTCATAATTTCTTATTTGGTTTAACATCCAAGAGAAATTACTCTTCTCGGCTTTCAAGAGAGTCACTCTCTCATTCGTCCTCCCATATTCAATGGGACGGACTACACTTATTGGAAAACTCGGATGAGAGTTTTCTTACTTTCTTTGGATTTAAATTTATAGAATATTATTAAAAATGCCTTTCAAAAGTCTTCTACTCCAATGAATGAATGGAATGATTTGGAGAAGAAAATTTTTTCTTTGAATGCTAGAGTTATGAATGCTCTATTTTATGCTTTGAGTAAAAATGAGTTTAATCAGGTTTCTATTTGCGAAACGGCTTTCGATATTTGGCACACTCTTGAAACCACACACGAAGGCACTAGTAGAGTAAAAGATTTGAAAATTAATCTTTTGATGCATGATTTTGAGTTGTTTCATATAAAACTAAGCGAATCCATTGGAGACATGTACACCCGTTTTACGGATGTTGTCAATGGTTTAAAAGCTCGTGGTAAAAGTTTTTTAAACCTTGAACTTGTGAACAAAATTTTACAATCTCTTTCAAAAAATTGGGATTCAAAAGTAATGATAATACAAGAGGCTAAATACCTAAACAAACTTGCTCTCGAAGAACTTATCAGGTTTTTGATGACCTATGAAATGGAGTTGTATGAAACAAAACGAACATGAGAACAACCTTCCAAAAAATAGGAAGGATTTGATACTTAGAATAAATAAAGACCACTCGAACGAAAGCTCAAGTGATGATGAACTTGAACTTCTCACTATAAAACTTAAAAAGTTCATTAAACAAGAATTAAAGAATAAAGTAAACTTAAAAAGAATGCAACCACTTGCTATAAACACAAGAAGAAGAAAATACTCTAGGACGAATTGAGTTCATCTAAAGACGAGGAGCTAACCAACAAAGGCAAGGTGGCAACCTATGCCTTAACGGTTTTTGATGACAAGGTAATCAAAATTTCCTTAGTTTATTTTAAACTTACTTGATAATTTTTCATGAGTTGTCTTTAAATTAGCTAGTAAAAATAAAAATACAAAAATTATATCATGCTTCTTTCTCTAGCTATTTTGAAAAATTGATCATGTAATTACATGTTTTATGAAAATACAATAAAATGTTAATTTAATGCTTGTACACCTAGTAAGATTAATCTTATGCATATGTTTAAGAAGTAATAATGTGTATCATGTTGATCTCCATATTGTTTTTCGATTTTGATTGAAAAGGCCTTATGTTTAATGTGTTATATTTTTGGTCTTGATGATTTCTAACTTTGATTATGCTTTATGTTTAATGAAGCCATACTTAATGTCTTAATAAAAATATTAAGAGATTTGATATCATGCTTAATGAGTTTATAATTTGACATGTTTTGGTATTATGCCCAAAGTAATGATGCATAATGATCATGTTTAATGAGTTTATATTTTGAAATTATGCATGATGATTTTTGTGATTTATGGCTTGTTGATCCTTGTTATGATGAAATTTAATTTTTCAATTTTAAGACGATGATGAATGTTTTTATTTAGCAAAGGCATGCTTATATGAAATAAAAAGGGAATATATGCTTGATGTTTTAATGATATAATAATGCAATAAAATGTTATCCTTACTTGACCATTAGAACTTGCTTTCTTGAACATCACCAAGAAGTGCTATCTTGCTTATCTCAAGAAGCAAAACATGCTAACTTGCACATCTTTAATTATTGCTAGCTTGCATAATGATGAGATTGGAAATTATGTTTATTATGTAATAATTTAAAATTATGTCGCAAATGGTGCTAGTTTACATGCTCTAAAATGAAATAAAAATTTGCTAGCATGTATGTTGTAAAACTTGCATATTTCTAAAAACATGTTGCTTGGATGATCTACTTCTCCTTTTTGTTGATGACAAAGGGGGAGAAGTATAATGATGTTATGCATAATTTTATGATAACATGTTGTTTGGATATGTGAATCCAAGAGTTCCATAAATATGGCATATTGATAGGGGAGTTTGTTTAAATTCCGGGAGTTTGTTTTAACTCCGTCATCAATTGGTTATCATCATCAAAACGGGGGAGATTGTTGAATCTCATATTTTAATGATGAAACCAATTGATAATTATTTATGATTTAATCTATGTTTTGAGTGACGCAGGATGCTTCGATCAGGATCAGATAATTAAGCAAGAAAAATTATATTGTGCCGGTGGAAAACATGTCAGAAGATTGGACGTCGAACCGGAGGATCGGTCGACATATCGATGTAAGGCTTCAGGCCATGGATTTAGGCATCAGGCCAAGAAGAGCAGATATTGCACCAAGGATATCGGAGTTGCGGAGTCAACTGACCGATTGGGCAATAGGCCGCAAGAGAGGATGATGCGTCGAAGAATCGGATGAGGCGTCGAGGGACCAATGACATGCCGGACAACATGATTAATGCTTAGTATTAATTGTTTAGATCGAAGTATGTTTTTATATGTGCAGGATTAACTATGATAGTAAGGCATAAAGCAAAATGAAGTCCAGTCCCGGAGTCAAGAAAGTGATTTCGTTGGGAGTTCAAGAGTTCATCGGAAGTCCAAATGTTCATCGGAATTTCTGTAGGAACCAGCCGAGAAGTCCAAGAGCTTACCAGAAGAAGCTCATCGGAACTCATCAAGAAGATCGTCTTGAAGTCCAAAATCTTGTCAGGAGTCTGCTAGAACATTGCCATGAGATCGTCTGCCATGAGATCGTCGGAAGTTCATCGGAAGTCCAAATGTTCATCGGAATTTCTGTAGGAACCAGCCGAGAAGTCCAAGAGCTTACCAGAAGAAGCTCATCGGAACTCATCAAGAAGATCGTCTTGAAGTCCAAAATCTTGTCAGGAGTCTGCTAGAACATTGCCATGAGATCGTCGGAAGTTCATCGGAAGTCCAAATGTTCATCGGAATTTCTGTAGGAACCAGCCGAGAAGTCCAAGAGCTTACCAGAAGAAGCTCATCGGAACTCATCAAGAAGATCGTCTTGAAGTCCAAAATCTTGTCAGGAGTCTGCTAGAACATTGCCATGAGATCGTCGGAAGTTCATCGGAAGTCCAAATGTTCATCGGAATTTCTGTAGGAACCAGCCGAGAAGTCCAAGAGCTTACCAGAAGAAGCTCATCGGAACTCATCAAGAAGATCGTCTTGAAGTCCAAAATCTTGTCAGGAGTCTGCTAGAACATTGCCATGAGATCGTCGGAAGTTCATCGGAAGTCCAAATGTTCATCGGAATTTCTGTAGGAACCAGCCGAGAAGTCCAAGAGCTTACCAGAAGAAGCTCATCGGAACTCATCAAGAAGATCGTCTTGAAGTCCAAAATCTTGTCAGGAGTCTGCTAGAACATTGCCATGAGATCGTCGGAAGTTCATCGGAAGTCCAAATGTTCATCGGAATTTCTGTAGGAACCAGCCGAGAAGTCCAAGAGCTTACCAGAAGAAGCTCATCGGAACTCATCAAGAAGATCGTCTTGAAGTCCAAAATCTTGTCAGGAGTCTGCTAGAACATTGCCATGAGATCGTCGGAAGTTCATCGGAAGTCCAAATGTTCATCGGAATTTCTGTAGGAACCAGCCGAGAAGTCCAAGAGCTTACCAGAAGAAGCTCATCGGAACTCATCAAGAAGATCGTCTTGAAGTCCAAAATCTTGTCAGGAGTCTGCTAGAACATTGCCATGAGATCGTCGGAAGTTCATCGGAAGTCCTGGAAGTTCATCGGAAGCTCGCTAGAAGACACTAGACTTGAGAACTTGTTTAGCTTAGAATATGTCTTAGGAATCATAATTAACACGTAATTGGGTTTAGATTTGAGCCAACCCAATTAAGGGCCAGTTGGGCCCAATGAGAGGCCCAAACAATGACCCAAGAAGTGGCACCATCGTGGCACAATCTTCGAGACTATATCAGGTGGTGGTACCATCGGTCTGGGTGGTGGTACCGCCCAATGCAGTGTTAGTGTCAGATTGACATTGGCAGTGGTACCACCCAGTGCAGGCAATGGTACTGCCTGTGCCCGGGAAACCCGGAATGAGATGTTTTTAGGCTCCAAGTTTGAATCAACTTGAAGCCTATAAATACCCCTCTCATCCCTGGTTAAAACACACAAGTATTGAGAGTAAAAAGGAAAGAAACTCTGCTATAATCTTATGTGAAACTCCTCTCAAAATTCTAAGTGTTAGAATAGTTTGAGAGAGGAGTGAGTGGGGGTGTAAGGGTTATCTCCTAAACCCGGTAAAAAGAGAAAGAGCTATAAGAAGGAGGTTGATCTTCGCCTATAAAGGAAGATTGATAGTGGATGTCGATGGCCTCGACGGAAGAGGAATCGATGGAGTGGATGTAGGTCACGACGACCGAACCACGATAAAATCGGCGTGTTCTTTTCTGTTTACATTTCTATATTTGAGCAATTTACTTACTGCAAACCTCTTAACTTGCTTTACATCTACTACGCTCTTCCATAAGCTTTCAAACTATCTTTACGAAAATGCTTTCAAGTTAACCTCTCTCTGAAACGGGTTTTGTTGAAATCGGTTTTCATCGTATGAAGGTTTTTTGAACCAATATAATTTTACCGCTGCACTACTTCACCCCCCCCCTCTTAGTGCCGACCCTTTCCTAACAAGGAATTCCTCTTACAAGTTTTTTAGATGAGATTTGAGAGATTAGTTTTATGTTAGTATCACATAATCTCCTATGCCAAAGCTAAGCATCATCATTTAAAACCAAAAAACACATTTCATTGCAAAGATCATCAATGTTGATAGTGTATATATTATTTTATTTTAGGGCAATTATAGATGTGTTTTTTAGTGGTTTTTCAATAATGCAAGCATTAGATTCAAATCTAACGATATATCATTTATCATACAATTGACTAATGGTTAAAAGGTTATGCTTTAAGCCATCAACCAACAACACATCTTTAATAAAACGGTCGGATTTGTTACCTATGGTTCCTTTGCCAATGATTTTACCCTTGTTGTTATCTCCGAATGTGACATATCCTTTGTCTAAGCTAGCGAGCTTAGCGAATTGAGATGGATCTCCAATCATATGCCTTGAGCATCCACTATCAATGTACCATCTCTTGCTCCTAGCTTGTGATGGTATATATTTCTACAAAAAAGGATGATTTTTAGATACCCATTTGACCTTGGGTGCCTCAAAAATCGATCTACATAGCTTATCCTGTTGCATTAAGTCATTTGAGATTCTTTTAGGAACCCAAATCAATTTATGTGGATATATCTCTTAAGTGGACATTTATAGGCAACATGTCTATGTTTACAACAAAAGTTGCATTTGATGTGAGGTGATACATGCAAGGTAGGGCCTTTGACAAAGGTGGTTGGATTTTGGTGAGAGCTACTCACAAATCCAATTCCGCCTCTCCTATGAACGTGACCCGTATTGGCAAGGATCATATTCAAGGACTTCCTACCAACCTCAAATTTTTCTAAGTTTTCTTTGAGTAGCAAGTTTTCCTTTTTAAGTATTTCTAGTTCATCACATTTTATACAAGGAGCTAAACTATCATTATGCTCAACTTTTAATCTATCCAAATCACTAACAAGAGAAGCATACTTCTTTTTTAATAATTATATTTTGTACTAACTAATTTGCATTCATCAAACAAATAATGAAAATCACTTAATAGTTCATCAAAAGATAAATTTGCATCTAATGAACTACTTACCTTATCTTCGATAGCCATTAGCGTATAGTGAGCAACTTGCTCGATGTTGGTTTGCTCCTCTTCTTCGGATACACTTGAGTTGTCCCAAGTTACTTTAAGGGTCTTCTTCTTCTTTGGTTGCTTCTGCTTTGCTTGAGGACATTCACTTTTGAAGTGTCCCAACTTCTTGCACTCGTAGCATATCACTTGTTCTTTCTCGAGTTCAAATTTATTTTTAGTGTCATTTCTAAATTTATTTTTTTTTATAAATTTTTTGAACTTTTTTGTCAAGAGTGCCAAGTCATCATCATAGTCCTCATCACTTGAATTTTCTTTTAAGTGGTCTTCTTGAGTTCTTAGTGTCATATCCTTCTTGTCCTTTAGAAAATTGTTCTTAAATTCTTCATGAGTATTACAAGTCATCTCATAGGACATTAGTGACCCGATTAGTTCTTCGAAAGGAAAATTATTTAAATCTTTGGCCTCTTGAATAACCATTACTTTAGGGTCTCAACTCTTTGGAAGAGATCTTAAGATTTTATTAACAAGTTCAAAATCCGAAAAACTTTTACCAAGTCCTTTTAGACCATTGACAACATCCGTAAATCGGGTGTATATGTCTCCAATGGTCTCACTCGGTTTCATCCAAAATAGTTCATAAGTATAGACTAAAAGATTATTTTTTTACTCCTTTACTCTACTAATGCCTTCGAGAGTTACTTCGAGTATGTGCCAAATATCAAAAGTTGTTTCATAAATTGACACTCGATTGAACTCATTTTTATCCAAAGCACAAAACAAGGCATTCATAGCCTTGACATTTAGAGTGAAAGTCTTCTTCTCCAACTCAATCCAATCGCTCATTGAAAGAGAAGACTTTTCAAAGCTAATTTCTACAAGATTTCAGAACTCAAAATCTATTGAAATTAGAAAGATCCTCATTTTAGTCTTCCAATATATGTAATCCGTCCTATTGAACATGGGCGGACGTGTAATTGAATGACCATCTTGGTTGCCAGCAAATGCCATCTCTCTTGGGTTTCAACCCAAATGAGAGTGACTGAGCTCTAATACTAATTGTTAAGATCAAGAGCGGCACTAAGAGGGGGTGAATTAGTGCAGCGGAAAAATTTTCGATTTCAAAAGTTTTCATTTTGATTAAACCCGATTCTGGCGAAAACTATTTCATAATGATATTGACTTGAAAGCATATAGGAGCGTAGAGAATGCAATAAGAAGGTGAAGTAGTTTGTAGTAAAGGTAAATTGATCAAGACAAAATGCAAACTAGAATTTAGAGTGGTTCAATCGTTGTGACATACATCCACTTCGGATTCCTCCTCCATCGAGGTCACCGGCGTCCACTAATAGCCTTCCTTCAATAGGCGAAGATCAACCACCTTTTACGGCTCTTTCTCCTTTTATCGGGCTTAGGAGATAATCCTTACAAGCCTCAGTTCTCTTTCTTGAATGGTTACAAAGCTAAGAGAGGGAGGGGAGAACTCTTTGCACTTTTACAATACTTTTATCACCTTAAGAACTCAAGATTATATCAACACTTTCATGTCTTTTCATGCATAAAAGGGTGGGGTATTTATAGGCCCTAATGGTTTAAGAATTAGAGCCAAAAAGTGTCACATCCCCAGATTTCGGGATACTAGCGGTACCACCGTCATTACTAGGCGATACCACCGCCTAATCTAGGTGATACTACCGTCTAACATAGCTTAGAGACCGAGCTCTAGCGGTACCACCACTTGACCAGGGTGGTACTATCGCTAGCAACATTAACTGCCAGTGGTACCACCGCCCAGACCACTTGGGAGACTAGGTCACCAGGCAGTGCCACCGTCGGCCATGATTTCAGGTGCTGAATGGGATGTTCAATCCGACCCAATTCAGCCCTATTAAGGGCCCAGTTGGCCCCTAACTAAGTTAGAGGGATCACCTCCTAATCCTAACTCAATCTACGGACTAACTACGATAATTAAGACAACAAAGTATTATAGTTCCGATACATCAATTGTTCTTCTAGCGATCTTTCGGCGAACTTCCGACGATCTCTCGGTAATGTTCCGGCAGACTTCTAACAAGCTCCTAGACTTCACGGTGATCTTCTTGGTAAGTTCCGACGAGGTTCTTTGGCAAGCTCCTAGACTTCTCGATTGGTTTCGATAGAACTTCCGATGAATGTCCGGACTTCCGACGAACTCTCGAACTTCCAACGAAATCTTGATCTTAACTCTGGCACAACATTTGCTTTATGTCTTCCTACTATCATAGTTAATCCTACACACTTTTCTCAACATATAGATTAAATCAAACAATTAATCAATTGATTTTATCATCAAAATCCGAGATTCAACAAGTTCCATTTGAAACAATTCAAAACTATGCATCAAAAGATTAATTTTTGAATATTTAACTCTACTAGTGCTTTTATATGTGATTTCAAGAGTATGTCAAATGTCATGCGTAGTTTCACAAATAGAAATCAGATTAAATTCATTTTTATCTAGAGCACAAAACAAAGTGTTTATTGCTTTAGCATTCAAAGAAAAAATCTTCTTCTCCAAATCATTTCATTCATTAATTAGTTTGGAAGACTTTTTGAAACCGCTTTCAATAATGTTCCATAAATTAAAATTCATAGAAAACAAGAAAACTCTCATTTGAGTTTTTCAATATATGTAGTACATCTCATTAAACATAGGAGGACGAATGATAGAGTGACCCTCTTGAAAGCCGAAAAAAGTCATCTCTCTTAGGTATTAATCCAACGGAGAGTAACTTGGCTTTGATACCAATTGTTAGGACCAAACTTAGCACTAAAAGGGTGGTTGAATTAGTACTTCGATAAAAGCCACAACGATTCGAAAACTTTCGTTTGATGAAAAAACCGTGCCGGAAATGTTGAAGGTGTGTTTCACTTAGAATAAGTGCAATATGTTGAATCTTAGATTTTGATAATGAAACTAATTGATAATGTTATGATCTAATTTACATTTTACTTGACGTAGGACTAGTTATGATCAGGAGATGCAAATTGATTAAAGCAGGAAGAATAAAAAGTTGGGCCGGAATTGAACATGTCAGAAAATTGGACATCGACTAGAGGAATAGTCAACATGTTGGCAGAAGGTTTCGTGCCATGAGTTCGGGCATCGGGCCAAAGGATCGAACATTGTGCTAAGGAGATTGAAAATTATGAGTGTCAACAAGTCGATTAGGTAATACGCTAAAAGAGAGGATGATGCACCGAAAGATCGAACGAAGTGCCGGAAGAACCAATGACATGCCGGACAATATATGATTTGTGCATTGTAATAATTTGTCTAGATCGAGTTAGTTTAGGTCGTAATTGAGTTAGTTTCGGGTGTAACCATTCCAACTCAATTAGGGGCCCATTGGGCCCGAGTTAGGATTGTTTTAAGCTAAGTGGAAGGCTCATTCAATCACCCAAGGTTAGGTAGAACCACCCATGAACTAAAAAAAGTCAAGAGCATACTTTTCCATGCTGTCAAGCAATAGTACCGTTAGACTGGGTAGTGGTACCGCCTAGTGTCAGGTAGTGGTACCGCCTAGTGTCAGGTAGTGGTACCGCTAGTCTGGGCGGTGGTATTGCCCAAACACAGTCTCCCAAACTGTGTCAAGTGATAGTACCGCTAGGACCTGGGAAACTCGAGATAAGATCTTTTTTTGTTCTAATTTTGAAGCCATTTGGGTCCATATGTTGAGAAATATGAGGGCGACATCACATGCGTAGCGGAAGAACAAAAAATAAAAAAATAAAATCTCGAACTTCCTAAAAATGTGTTCATCATCGTAAAAAAATTTGTGCGCAAAAATCATAAAACTTAAAACTACGTATATGAAAGATTGTATTACATAGGGAGATCATATATCATTGAATCCCTGTAGATCTCTAAGAGAGGGTGAAGGAGGTCAAGCATCCTCCTCTCTAGTGGTGATCTACATAATAGAGTTACGACGATGCTCCTCAAAACTCCAAGTCTGCTATTTAAGGATGAGAATGGGAGGAGAATAGGGGAGGCAACCCAAAAAGGCTCTAACCTATAAACCATTGGTTCCCTCCTATTTATAGAGGTCCCCTGTCAACTTAACCATAATGAATCTTCCCCTATTGGGTATTAGATATCCATCCAACTACCCAAGCCTCTTAGACTAGTGGACTCTATCCAATAATCTCTCATTAGCTCTTATTGGATATCATCCATAGGATCCAATAATTCAGGGTCTTATTGGATATCCAATAAGATAGGAGCTCTGATGGATATCTCATACCTGAACATCTTCTCATCACAATGCCTACCATATATGTGTGACTCTCTTGGCCTAATATCGAGCTAGCCATGAGTCATACCTATTAGAACTCCTTCTAGCTTAGTGAATTATTATCTTTATAATAATTCACTCAACTCATCGACTACGGATGTACTAGACCACTACGCCGTAGTCCCTAAACGATACAGGAAAATCTAATCCATTGGACCTAGTTGTCCTTAATTACTATGTACCCTATAGTCCCTCATCCATCTAATATCCCAAAGACCGTATACCGGGCATAGTGCTGTCAGACCCATATGATTTTTACATGAGTCTCACTTTAATTGGATTCTTACGGAAAATTCTTTCTCTCTCAATCTGAATTACCCTAGCTAGGGATTTGTCTGAGCAAGAACACATGGGATATTCTTCTCATAACACCGAGAGTGGATGATCCTCTATCGACACTCAATAGTCCTCGTAAGGTTGGCTACCACTCTCGATGACCGATTATACTAGATCTAGAACCTCCATACCTATAAGTCTGGTATCAAAGAGTGGAGTACTCAAACAGGACATCCTTGATGTCTTAAGTCTATGGACCAGATACACCATTAGGACTACGGAATCACTATCTAACAATAAGGCATCATCAACCATCCAACATTTTGTAAGTGGATCAATCAATGAAGTCATTCTCCAATGAGCAACTGTACTGTATCCCTAGTATCCCCAGACGAGCAGCTATGAGACCAACTGCATCCATCATATGGAGGGGTATACAACACACCAATCTATCTGGTTATCTCGATGTCGCTCTCGAGTAACCTATGATTGGGATTATTGTAGATTTGTGTTTAAAGGCGAATTGGTCTTATTATCGTGATCTAATCGTGATTCGATTCCCATTGCACAGATCCATGGACATCACAATATATTCAAGCAACAAGCAATATAAATTGATACACCAAAAATGTGTTCCTTCTCAAAGAACACCGCTCTCTTGGCTACAAAGACCTTTTAGTCCTCAAAATGATAGAAATAAAACCTATAAGTTTCCTTGGGATATCTCACGAACTTGCACCGCTCTGTCCTCGATTCCAACTTATCGGGGTTGTCTTTTAACATGAGCAAGGTAGCCCCAAATCTTAGCAACCTTAAGATCGGGTTTTTTCCCTTTCCATATCTCATATGGTGTAGACACTATCGACTTAATTGGTACTCTATTCAGAAGGTAAGCTATGGTCTCTAGGGCATATCCCGAGAATGAGATGGATAAGTTAACAAAACTCATCATGGACCGCACCATGTCTAATAGTGTATGATTCCTCCTTTCAAATATACCATTGAGCTGAGGTGTATAAAGAGGTGTCTATTGGGATAGAATCTCATAGTCCTTAAGGAATTAGGTGAACTCTGTACTCAAGTACTCACCTCCTTAAACTGATCAAAGAGTCTTGATACTATTTCCAATCTGATTTTCCACTTCATTCTTATACTATTTGAATTTCTCAAAGGCCTCGGATTTGTACTTCATTAAATACATATATCCATACCTTAAGAAATCATCAGAAAGGTAATAAAGTAGGAGTAACCACCAATGGCATAAGTTGACATAGGTCCACATATATCACTATGTATAAGTTCCAACAGCTCAGTGGATCTCTCTCCAATTCCACTAAATGAAGAGTTTATTAGTTTTTTACGAAGGCAAGGCTCACAAGTTGCATATGACTCATAATCGAATGGATCTAGATATCCATCCTATAACAACTTTTGAATCCTTCTATCATGGATGCGACCTAGCCTACAATGTCATAGGTATGCATTGTTCATCTCATCTTGTTTTCTCTTAGACACACTTATATTCATGATATATAGAGCAGTGTCTAGCATAAATAAACCATTATGCAATGTTCCTCTCATAATGATCTTATCATCTAATAATATTGAACAACCATTGTTCTCAAAAATTAATTTATATCCACTAATTATCAAACATGAAATGGAAAGTATGTTTTTGATAATAGAAGGAACAAAATAGTATGCATTCAATGTACTAATAGCTCCACCAAGCAGATGTAGGGTGACCTCACTAATAACTACAATAATAACTTTTGCTCCATTACCCATCTTAAGGTCTATCTCGCCTCTCGCCAATCTCCTAGGTCTTGTCAGAACCTATAATGAATTGCAAATATGATAAGAACTACAAGTATCCAATACCTATATGTTATCATAAGAGTCTAACAAATGAAGACTAATCATGAATGTACCTGAAGCTTCACTAAGCTTTTGTTTCACCCTCTCTATAAGGTACTCTTTATAGTTCCTCTTCTAATACTCATATTTGCTATAGTGGAAGCATTGGCTTTTGTCCTTTGTCGGGTCTTTCTTAGCAACCTTTACTTTATTACTTGGTCTACCCTTGCCCTTGCCCTTCTTAAGGGACTTTTCTACTTTCCTTTTCTTTTTGGTCTCCCTAGTATAGAGAATTGGCTTCTCTTTCTTGATAATACTCTTTGCCTCCCTCAACATATTGAGGAGCTTAGGAAGAGTCACCTCAGGCTTCTTCATATTAAAATTCATTATAAAGTGTGAAAAGGAATCTAGTAGGGATTGAAGCATAAGATCCATACATAGGTTATCCTCTAGAACTATTCCTAGACTTGTGAGTTTCTTTATCCACTCAATTATCTTTAGGACAGTTCTGAACCAGTGTCCCCTCAGTCATCCTAGCATGGAAGAGGCTCTTGGATATCTCATATCATTGAGTCCTTCCCTGTTCCTCAAATAGTTTGCGGACATATAAAAGAATGGATCTGGCATCCATCTTTTCATGCTGTCTTTGTAACTCAGGAGTCATGGATCCCAACATGTAATACTGAGCAAGAGTGGAGTCATCTATATACTTCACATAGCGATTTTCTCTATCCTCCCTTGCCCCTTACTTGGGCTTAGGCATCATTATATCAAGGACATACATGATTTTCTCTATCGTGAAAATAATTCTCTAGTTGTGGAGTCAATCCATATAATTCAGACTAGTGAGGCGGTTGACATCAAGTATGCCACGTAAGGGATTTGAAAATGACATTTTCTAAAAATAAAGATGCAACAGAAGTAAATAACATATAGATTTTATAAAAATAAATAAATAAGATATTGACTTATATATTAATCTACTCCCACTATTTTACTAGCGAGTCATGCGATACCCTCAGCACATGAAACGGAAGTCTCCGGCAGACTTCTAGTAGCGATCAAAATCCAATCAACGTCTTAGTATAACCTCGAGGGACTTGACCAATCACACTAAGCCTAAAAGGTAGGTAATTCTTACCGATCATAACTCCTTATGATTTCCGTCCTGTTCGACCTCTGAACCATTATGGTCTCAAGGAATTCGACCAACCATGATGTCCGGTTAAGTCAATACCATCATTACAAGATGAGTTTGACTCGATGATATACCCTCAAGGGACTCGACCAGGCATACCATATCCTCAGGTCACTAGTGACACTTCTATGTCATAGGTAAGATAGCGAATCATGATATAGTTGAGCCTCGAAGGACTCGACCAACTCAACCTATATTAAGAATCGATCCTTACCTATAACGATGGAAGGCCACGTGGGTTAATCTAATTGTCTCATGTTTACCGGCTTAATATTGTCGAGAGAAGGGTTTATTTGATTTGGTCTCCTAACATGACATGTCACACATATACATATTTAATATATATCTACATTGCATATATATATATATATATATATATATATATATATATATATATATATATATATATATATATATATATATATATATATATATATATATATATATATATATATATATAGTAGGTGTATAAGCAATCACACCAGATGATCATGAATCACAGCCTAATATGATCAGGCCCGAGCTAGTGGGCCTAATCACTCACATCAAGATCTATGTGTGCAACGGTGCATCTCTATACCCTGTGATCATCCATCTCGTCCTTGTCGGTTCCGTCGGCATCTCGACGCATTTCCATACATCACGATCGTCCGTCTCGACATTGTGGGTCCCATTATCGCTTCCACGCTCTCACTACACTTCCTCGTGTGATTACAACTTAATCATGCTAGGATCAAGTTGGTACTAAGAAGGGGGGTGAATTAGTGCAATGATAAGAATCACGTCGAGTCGGAAATCTCATTCGATAAAATTGTTTCAACAAAGCCCATATAGGAAATATATTTAACTTGAAAGCATACAAAAGCATAGTGAAAGTAAAGTAGTTTGCAATGAAAGTAAAGAGCAAAATAGAAATGGAAATTAGATTTTTATAATCGTTCAATCATCGTGACCTACATTCACTCTCGATTTCTCTTCACTCTAGACCACCGACTTCTACTACCGATCTTTCTTCAATAGGTGAAGATTAACTACTCTTTTATACTCTTTCTCCTTTTCATGGGTTTAGGAGACAACCCTTACAAGACTCTCTTTCTTAGACCTCACTTCTCCCTTTAGACGAACTTCTAAATACTAGGAAGTAGTGATCCTAAATCTTAAGAGGGTTTCCTAATTTTTCTCAAGTATTCTTTCCCTATTTTTCAACTCAATTTCGTGCTCAATTCTTGCTACTCTATGCAAGAATAGCTGGGGTATTTATAGACCCCAAATGGCTTCAAAATTAGAGCCAAAAAAGGTCTCATCTCGAGTTTCTCGAGTATTAACGGTATCAATTTGACGATACCACCACCTAGGAGATTGTGTATGAGTGATACCACCGCCTAAACTAGTGGTACCACTGCCTGACAACGGGTGATACCACTGCCCATTTGGCGATACTACCGCCTAACACAGTCTTGGAGACAATATCTCAGAGACTGAGCCTTTGACGGTGCCACCACCTGACCCAACTTTTGGGTCACTGAATGGGCCTTTCTCTTGGCCTAAACTAGCCCTAATTCGGGCCAAATTAGCCCCTCTTTGAGTTGGCTTAATTACATTCTAAACCAATCCAATTATGACCTAAAATAACTTGATCTAGACAAATTATTACAAAGCATAAATCATGTGTTGTCCGATATGTCATTAGTTCTTCTAACGCTTCCTCCGATCCTTCAACACATCGTCTTTTCTTTTGGCGTATTGCCCAATTGGCATATTAATACACATAACTTCTAATCTCTTTGGCACAATATCCGATCTTTCGGCTCGATGCCCGAATTCACAGCATGAAGCCTTCTGCCGACATGTCGACCGATCCTCCAGCTCAATGTCCAATCTTCTAACATGTTTAACTCCGGCCCAACATCTGATTCCTCCTACTTTAATCAATTTACCTCTCCTGATCAAAGCTAGTCCCATGTCACTCAAAACATAGATTAGATCATAACATAAATTAAGAATCCTAGCAACATATCATTATAAAATCATGCATAATCAAAATATCCAAGTACATCATCCTATGCATGATTATCATCATACCTTCTCCCCCTTTGTCATCAACAAAAAGGAGAAAATATTCTCTTTAATAAAATATAAGAAATCATTCGAGAATAAAAAGTAAAGGATCTTGATTCACATAAGGAAAATATCAAGTTTTGATTCCAAGAATTCAAGATCATTATTTCAATAATGCTTCTTTTTAATATATAGTAAGTAGAATCATAGGAGAACAATGAAAAATCTTGATTCATATAAAGAAAATATCAACTTATCACGATTTGATAAATATTCTCTTAAAAGAGTGAATCATACATACATCAAGAAAGATGTTTCATGTTGAATATAAGTCATAAATACAATAAATGATTTAGTTGGATATATCATCTCATTAGTAAAATGAGTTATATGAAAATAGATCCAAAATCATTGTCAAAATCACTTTTCGAAATATTCAATGAAGGCAATATAGATATATTTATATGAGAACTTGATTCATACATAATGTCTCAATTCATCATGAATCATAAAAATTTAGAGTATCAAGTGAAGGAATCATGATTCGTGTGACAAAAAGATTATCAATTCGTGCATTCCAATCATTATTACTTCAACTCATCATGTATAGTTTCAAAATATAAAATCATCAAATATGATACAAATATTTATTTTCAAAATATTCAAATTGACAAATTATCAAAATTATTTTCATAATTTAAGAGATAACATAAGATAGATTCGTCACTAAGAATCACTTATTGAAAAAAAATTGAAAAGCTTTATAGATATTTTCAAGAAACATGCATTCTCCACTTTTTGTTTCAATTTAAGTAATTTGATTTCATACAAGCATGTCTTTATTTTTTGTTATCCCAAACAAATCATACATCATCGTTAAAAACCGAAAGAGCAAGATTTATCATCAAGATCAAAAATGCAACACATAATTCCAAAACATATAATTTCAAATCATCATAACTTCATTAAAACATCAAGCATGATTTCATTGAACATAAAACATTTTCAATCAACATCATTTTGTTTGTTGTAGTGATGCATTTTGCTTTTTAAGTGAATCTAATTCTTTATGCTTGGTGCTAGGAGTTAACATACAATTGTCATGCTCAAATTTTTAAAATTTTTTTTAAAACACTAGAAAGAAAAGCATGATCCCCTTTTATTTATTTTTTTTACATTTTATATTCTAATTTAAAAATAACTTATGAAATACATCAAGTAATTTCATAGTAAACTAAGGGGGTTTTGGTTACCTCGTCATCAAAAGCCATTAAGGAGTAGTTCGCCATCTTATCTTTGTCAGTTTGCTTCTTGTCTTCGAAGGAGCTCGATTTGTCCCAAGCCACCTTAAATACTTTCTTGTTCTTTGGCAACTTTTTCTTTTTAAGTTTATTTTTATTCTTAGTTTCAAGTTTTATAAATTTTATAAATTTACTTGTGAGGTGTTCTATGTCATCATCACATAAGCTTTCACTCGAGTGGTCTTTTTTTGTTCTAAGAGCCAATTCCTTCCTGTTCTTTGAAAGGTTGTTCTCAAGTTCATCATGTGCCTTGCATGTCATTTCATAGGTCATTAATGACCCGATAAATTCTTCAAGTAAAAACTTATTTAAGTCTTTTGCCTCTTGTATTGCAGTTACTTTTGAATCCTAGTTTTTAGGAAGAGAACATAAAACTTTATTCACAAGTTCAAGATTCGAAAAATATTTGCCATGAGCTTTTAAACTATTGTTGATATCCGTAAAATGGGTGTACATATCAACAATAGTTTCGCTTGGCTTCATATGAAATAATTCAAAATCATACGCCAAAAGATTATTTTTTTAATCTTTAACTCTACTAGTGCCTTTGTGTGTGATTTCAAGAGTGTACCAAATATCGTATGTAGTTTCACAGGTTGAAATACGATTAAAAGTCATTTTTATTCAAACCGTAAAATAAAGCATTTATAGCTTTCGCATTTAAAGAAAACGATTTTTTCTCAAAGTCATTCCATTTATTCATAAGTTTAGAGGGGGTTTGAAAACCAAGTTCAATGATATTCCATAAATCAAAGTTCAAAGAAAGCAAGAAAACTCTCATTCGAGTTTTTCAATATGTGTAGTCCGTCCCATTAAACATAGGAGAACAAGTGATATAGTGACCCTCTTGAAAGCTGAAAAGAGCTATTTCTCTTGGGTGTTAAACCAAATGAGAAAAACGTGGCTCTGATACCAACTGTTAAGATCAAGTCGACACTAAGAGGGGGGGGGGGGTGAATTAGTGCAGCGATAAAAATCACATCGAGTCAGAAATCTCATTCGATAAAATCATTTTGACAAAGCCCGTATAGGAAATATGTTTAACTTATAAGCGTACGGAAGTGTAGTGAAAGTAAAGCAGTTTGCAATGAAAGTAACAAGCAAAATAGAAATGTAAACCAGATTTATATAGTGGTTTGGTTATCGTGACTTACATCCACTCCCGATTCCTCTTTACTCGAGGCCACCGACTTCCATTACCAATCTTCCTTCAATGAGCAAAGATCAACTACTCTTTTATACTCTTTTTCCTTTTCATGGGTTTAGTAGACAACTCTTACAAGCCTCTCTTTCTTAGGCCTCACTTCTTCCTTTAGACGAACTTCTAAATACTAGGAAGAAGTAATCCTAAATCCTAAGCGAGTTTCCTAATTTTTCTTAAGTATTCTTTCTCTCTTTTTCAACTCAATTTCATGCTCAATTCTTGCTACTCCATGCAGGAATAGCTAGGGTATTTATAGACCCCAAATGGCTTCAAATTGGAGCCAAAAAAGGTCTCATCTAGGGTTTCCCGGATAAAGGCAATACAACCGCCTGTAGTGTGCAGTACCACCACCTGTAGCATTAACACTGGGTGGTACCACCACCTGACACTAGGCGGTACCACTGCCCAGTCTGGTGGTACTACCGCCTGACACAATCTTGGAGACTGTGTCTCAGAGACTAAGCCTTTGGTAGTGCCACCGCCTAGACCGATGGTGCCACCGCCTAACCTAACTTTTGGGTCACTGAATGGGCCTTTTTCTTGGCCTAAAATAGCCCTAATTAGAGCCTAGTTGGCCTTAATTGAGTTGGCTTAATTACATTCTAAACCAACCCAATTACGACCTAAACTAACTCGATCTAGATAAATTATTACAAAGAACAAATCAAGTATTGTCGGGCATGTCATTGGTTCTTCCGACGCTTCATCCGATCTTTCGGTGCATCATTCTCTCCTTCGGCGTATTGCCCAATCGGCATGTTGACACCCGCAACTTCTGATCTCCTTGGCGCAATATCTAATCCTTTGGCTCGATGCTTGAATTTACAACACAAAGCCTTCTGTCGGCATGTCGACCGATCCTCCGGCTTAACGTCCAATCTTTTAACATGTTCAACCCTGACCCAACATCTGATTCTTCCTACTTTAATCAATTTATCTTTCTTGATCGAAGCTAGTCCTATGTCACTCAAAACATAAATTAGATCATAATATTATCAAAATCCAAGATTCAACAAATCATAAGTATGCATGTCTGATAATAAATAAGAAATAAAAGAGACTCATAGGCCCCAATAATAATAATCACAAGTACACACATGTCACACGGTCCATGATTGTCCATCCACATCTCATATATCACATGTAAATATTATTATGTATGACTACTAGATAATAATAATAATAATAATAATAATAATAATAATAATAATAATAATAATAATAATAATAATAATAATTAAACTTTTTAATTAATTAATATTTTTTGAAATCAAGGACATGTAGGGATTTTTTGAATTATAAGGGGTATTTTGGTCATTTAGATAAGAGGATGGAATTGAAAATTTTCAAATTCACAAGGGTAAAATTATCTTCTTGCCCAAAACCCTAACCCTCCCTATCCCTGCTACTTGTTGCGGCCACCGCCATCCTACCGGTAGGGGGCGGGGGCGTCGCCCCTGCAAGTGCATGCCCCCGCTAGTGCAGTGCCCACAAGCGCTGTGCCCACAGTCCGCACCTCCTCTTGTAGGTGCTGTGCCACCCGCAATTACCGCCCTTGCCGGCAGGCTGCCCACACGCATCTCGCCCCTGTGGGTAGGTCGCCAGCGGGCGGCGCCACCCCTACGGGAATAATGCTTGCAAGCTGTGCCCATGGGTGGGGCACCTACGGGCTGCCAACCCCTTGCCGGCCATAGGCCTGCTGCAAGCAGGCCGCCGATCGGCTACTACAAGCGCAGCGCCTATGTGTGCATCAGCACTGTGTTGCCTGCCTATGATCGCCGCCCTTGCGGCTACCACTATAGGCGGCTACACGCACGCAGATGACAGCAAGCTGCCATCTGCGAGGGCAACAAGGGCAACAACAATTAGTGCCCTTTCTCTCTTTTGTGTCAATGATTTTGTTGTCAAAAATTTCTCCAAAACACAACACATGCAGTTCAAAACTAATCTTTCGCACGAACAACTTGGCTCTGATACCACTGTTTGGAAATCTAGGGGCGACATCACATGTGCGGTGGAAGAACAAAAAAACAAAACAAAATCCCTAATTTCCCAAAGATATGTTCGTCATCGTGCGAAGATTTGTGTGTAAAAACTGCGAAACTTAAAACTTTGTATATAAAAGATTGTGTTACCTAGGGAGATCGTATATCCCTAAATCCCTACAGATCTCTAGGATAGAGTGAAGGAGGTCAAACATCCTCTTCTCTACCGATGATCCACATAGTAGGGTTGCGACGATGCTCATCAAAACTCCAAGCCTACTATTTGAGGATGAGAAGGGGAGGAGAATAGGAGAGGCAACCTAAAAATGCTCTAGCTTATGAACCATTGGTTTCCTCCTATTTATAGAGGTCCCTTGTCAACTTAACCCTAATAGATTCTACCATTTTGGGTATTAGATCTCCATCCAATTACCCAAGCCTCTTATATTAGTGAATCTCTATCCAATAATCTCTCATTGGCTCTTATTAGATCACATTCATGGGATCCAATAATTCAGGGGCTTATTGGATATCCAATAAAATAGGGGCTCTGAAGGATATCTCATCTCCAAACCTCTACTCATCACAATGCCTACAATATGTGTGTGACCCTCTAGGCCCAATATCGAGCTGGCCGTGAGTCATACCTATTAGAACTCCTTCTAGCTTAGTAAATTATTATCTCTATAATAATTCACTCAACTCATTGACTACGGACGTACTATGCCACTACGTCGTATTCCTTAGACAATATAGGGGAATCCAATCAATTGGACCTGTCTATCCTTAGTTACCGTATACCTCTAGTCCCTCATCCATCTAATATCCCAAAGACCGTATATTGAGCATGGTGCTGTCAGACACATATGGTGTCTATTCGAGTCTTACTCTAATCAGATTCTCCTAGAGAACTCTTTCTCTCTCAATCTGAATGACCCTAGCCAGGGATTTGTCTGAGCAAGAATACATAAGATATTTCTCTCATGACACCGAAAGTGAATAATCCTCTATCGACACTCAATAGTCCTCATAAGGTTGGCTACCACTCCCGATGACCGACTATGCTAGATCTAGAATCTCCAACCTATAAGTCTAGTATCAAAGAGTGGAGTACTCATACAAGACATCCTTAGTGTCTCAAGTTTAAGGACCAGATATACCACTAGGACTACGGAATCATTGTTTGACAATAAGGCATTATCAACTATCTAGCATTCCGTAAGCGAATCAATCAGTGAACTCATTCTCTAATGAGCACCTGTACTGTATCCCTAGTGTCTCCACATGAGCAGTTATGAGACCAACTGCATCCATCATATGGACGGGTATACAGCACACCAGTCTATCTAGTTATCTCGATGTCCCTCTTGAGTAACCTATGAACGAGATTATTTAGGATCTATGTTTAAAGGCTAATTGGTCTTATTATCGTGATCTCATCACGATCTGATTCTCATTGCACAGATTCACGGACATCAAAATATATTCAAACAACAGGCAATATAAAGTGATAAAATGTCAAATAATAATAATAAGCAAAAATAATATGTGTCAAGTCACACGTGTCATTACTCACGTGATTGGCTTGTAGGGCACCTATGACTAGCACTATAAATACCCTAGCTATTCCTGCATGAAAAGCAAGAATTAGAGCAGAAAGGAGTTGTTATTCTGGGTTGTAAAATTGTTAAGTGCCCTCCTCCTTTTCTAGTTTTGAGATCATTCAAGAGAGGTGTGAGGCTTGTAAGGGTTGTCTCCTAAACCCGTGAAAAGGAGAAAGAGTTGTAAGAGGGTAGTTGGTCTTCACCCATTGAAGGAAGACCGGTAGTGGAAGTCGGTGGCCTCGAGCGAAAAGGAATCGGGAGTGGATGCAAGTCACGACAATCGAACCATTATAAATCCTAGTTTGCATTTACTTTAAGCTTTCTTCTTCATATAAACTGATTTACTTGCTTATGAATGCTTTCAGTATACTTATGAACGCTTTTAAGTTAAATGCATTCCGATATTGGTTTTCATCAAACATAAGATTTTTAAACCATCATTTTTATTGCTACACTAATTTACACCCCCCCCCTTAATGATTTATTGATCCTAACAGTTGATATCAGAGCCATTTTTTTTTTCTTGTTTGGTTTAATACTTAAGAGAAATGACTCTTTTCGGCTTTCAAGAGGGTCACTCTATCATTCGTCCTCCTATGTTCAATGGGATAGACTACACATATTGGAAAACTCGAATGAGAGTTTTCTTGATTTCTATAGATTTTGAGTTATAATAATAATAATAATAATAATAATAATAATAATAATAATAATAATAATAATAATAATAATAATAATAATAATAATAATAATAATAATAATAATAATAATAATAATAATAATAATAATAATAATAATAATAATAATAATAATAATAATAATAATAATAATAATAATAATAATAATAATAATAATAATAATAATAATAATAATAATAATAATAATAATAATAATAATAATAATAATAATAATAATAATAATAATAATAATAATAATAATAATAATAATAATAATAATAATAATAATAATAATAATAATAATAATAATAATAATAATAATAATAATAATAATAATAATAATAATAATAATAATAATAATAATAATAATAATAATAATAATAATAATAATAATAATAATAATAATAATAATAATAATAATAATAATAATAATAATAATAATAATAATAATAATAATAATAATAATAATAATAATAATAATAATAATAATAATAAAGTCGAACCATTATAAATCCTAGTTTGCATTTACTTTAAGCTTTTCTTCTTCATATTGCAACTGATTTACTTGCTTATGAATGCTTTCAGTATACTTATGAACGCTTTTAAGTTAAATGCATTCCGATATTGGTTTTCATCAAACATAAGATTTTTAAACCATCATTTTTATTGCTACACTAATTTACACCCCCCCCCTTAATGATTTATTGATCCTAACAGTTGATATCAGAGCCATTTTTTTTTTTCTTGTTTGGTTTAATACTTAAGAGAAATGACTCTTTTCGGCTTTCAAGAGGGTCACTCTATCATTCGTCCTCCTATGTTCAATGGGATAGACTACACATATTGGAAACTTTGGAGAAGAAGACTTTCTCTTTGAATCTCAAAGCTATGAATGCTTTGTTTTGTACTATGGATAAAAATGAATTAAATTGAGTTTCTATTTGCGAAACAACTTATGAGATTTAACACACACTTGAAATCACACATGAAGGCACAAGTAGGGTTAAGGAGTCAAAAATCAATCTTTTGGATTATAATTATGAATTATTCCGCATGAAACAAAGCGAGGCCATTGGAGACATGTACACCCGGTTTATAGATATCGTCAATGGTCTAAAAGCACTTGGCAAAAGTTTTTATAATTTTTAATTTATTAACAAGATATTAAGATCCCTTCCAAAGAGTTGGGATCCTAAAGTAACTGTCATACAAGAGGCAAAGAACTTAAATAGTTTTTCACTAGAAGAATTTATTGGTTCATTGATGACATATGAAATGACGTGCAATGCATATTATGAATATAATGAACTTAAAAACAACCTTCCAAAGAATATGAAGGACTTGGCATTTAGAACAAAAGAAGACCACTCGAGCGAAAGCTCAAGTGATGAGGACATAGAACTCCTCATAAGTAAATTTATAAAATTTATAAAACATGAAACTAAGAATAAAAATGAACTTAAAAAGAAAATGCTATCAAAGATTAAGAAAGCACTCAAGGTGACTTAGGATGAAACCAGTACATCCGAAGACAAGGAGCAAACCGATAAAGACGAAGTGGCAAACTTCGCTTTGATGACTCTCGACAATGAGATAAACCACTCAAACAAATCTTCTTTACTTTACTATCAAATTACTTGATGCTTTTCATGAGTTATTTTTAAATTAGTTAGTAAAAAATAAAAAAAATATCATGCTTCTCTTTCTAGAGATTTTTAAAAAAAATTTAAAAATTTGAGCATGAAAATTGTATATTAACTCCTAGCACTAAGCATGAAAAGTTAAATTCACTTAAAAAGAAAAATGCATTACTACAACAAACAAACTGATTTTGATTAAAAATGATTTATATTTAATGAAATCATACTTGATTATTTAATGATGCATAATGATATAGTGATGTAATAAAAATGTTAAAAAGTTTTGGTATAATGATTTTATATTTAATTATGCATGATGATTTGAAGTAATGATGATTTTTGGATGATTTATGGTTTAGTGATCTTGATGATTTAGATTTGCTTTTTTGATTTTAAACTATGATGCATGTTTTGATTTGGCATAAAAAACTTGGGCATGCTTGTATGAAATCAAATCACTTAAATTGAAATAACTAAATGGGAATGCATTTTGAAAATATCTCTATCTCTATCGTATCGATTTTTTAATAAGAGATCGATGAATCTAAAATATCTTGAAAGTGATTTTGATGAATTGATAAATTGAATGAGTTGAAAATAATGATGAATATTTTGAAAATAAATGTTTGTATCATGCTTAATGGTTTTACATTTTAAAATTATGCATGATGAGTTGAATAATGATGGTTTAAAAAAAATTATATTTATTCAAATGCATGAATCATCAATCTTTTTATCACATGAATTATGATTTTTTCACTTGATGAATCATTATTTTTTATACATGAACCAAGTTCTCCTTTCTTCTTATCGTTTACTAAAGAGGAGAATTTTCTAAATAAATAATAATTTTTCATAATTATTTTTTTTATGATTCATAATGAATTGAGATATATGATATATGAATCGGGATCCTTTATGTATTCTCTCATGACTCTTTTTGCTATAGAAAAGTCTTTGTCTATATCATGATCTTAAATTCTTGATATTTAATACTTGAATTTTTTTTTTTGAATCAAAATCTCTCATTTGATCTTTTTTGTTATTTATTATAGAGAATACTTATCTAAATGAATCATAATTTTTATCTTGATGTCTCGATATTCTTGAAATTCTCTATGATGCATTTTATTTAAGAAGAAACTTTCTATATGTATCATGAGATTTCTTATACATAAATCAAGATATTTTACCATTATATTCTCCTATGTTTCTTTTTGCTATTTACAAAAGAAGAGATTTCACAAAATAAATCATGTCTTTTGGTATTTAAATGATCTTTGATATTATATATTTCATTTCATGATTTATTTATGATACTCTCTTGTATTTATAAATTGTATACATCATCACATTTGTTTTAAATTTATCTTTGTCAAGACATGAAAATTGATGTAAAGGGAAAAGAATTATAAAATTATATTCTTCCCTTCTTTTTGACAATGACAAAGGGGAAGATAAAATTACTAGCTTGTATGTTCTAAAATGATGTAAAATTTACTAGTTTACATGTTCAAAAATAATGTAAAACTTGCTAGATTTGCTAACTTGCACGTTGCAAAAGGAAGAAAAAATTGCTAGCTTGCAATCTTAAGCAAAAGTGCTATCTTGCCCATCTTAAGAAGCAAAACTTGCAAACTTATACACTGCAAAAGGAAGCAAGAATTGCTAGCTTGCACACTTCAACAAGAGGCAAGAATTGCTATCTTATATATCTCTAAACCTTGCTAAGCTTGCATGTTCTATAATGAAGTAGAACTTGCATATTTCAAAAATTGCTAGTTGCACTTCTACTTTTTGTTGATGACAAAAGGGGAGAAGGTATGATGATGATTTAAATCATGTATGGTATGATGTACTTTTATATTTTAAAATATTGTATGATTTTCTAAATTTAAAGGTTCTATCAATATGGCATATTGATAGGGGGAGTTAAGGTTAACTCCGTCATCAATTAGTTGTCATCATCAAAAAAGGGGAGATTATTAAATCTCAGATTTTGATGATGAAACCAATTGATAATGTTATGATCTAATATATGATTTGAGTAACATAGGACTAGCTTTGATCAAGAGATGCAAATTGATTAAAGTAGAAAGAATAAGAAGTTGGGCCGAAATTGAACATGTTAGAAGATTGGATGTTGGACCCGAGGAATGGTCGACGTGTTGGTAGAAGGCTTCATGTCATGAGTTCGAGCATCAGGCCGAAGGATCAAACATTGTGCTAAGGAGATCAAAAGTTGCGAGTGTCAATATACCGATTGGACAATACACCAAAAGAGAGGATGATGCGTCGAAAGATTGGACGAAGCATCGAAGGATCGGACGAAGCACCAGAAGAATCAATGACATGCTGGATAACATATGATTTGTGCTTTGTAATAATTTATCTAGATTAAGTTAGTTTAGGTCGTAATTGAGTTGATTACAGGTGTAACCATTCCAACTCAATTAGGGGCCCATTGGGCCTGAGTTGGGATTATTTTGGGCCAAGTGGAAAGCTCATTCGGTCACCCAAGGTTAGGTGGAACCACCCATAAGCTGGAAAAGTCAAGAGCACACTTTTCCATACTATCAGGCGGTAGTACCACTAGACTAGGCGGTGGTACCGCCTAGTGTTAGGCGATGGTACCACCTAGTGTCAAGCAGTGGTATCGTTAGTCTGGGCGGTGATACTGCCCATACACAATCTCTCAAATTATGTCAAGTGGTGGTACCGCCAGACTAAGCTGTGGTACCACCTAGTGTCAGTGCTGCAAGCGGTAGTACCGCCCAAACACAGATGGTAGTACAGTCAGGACCCGGAAAACCCGAGGTAAGACATTTTTTTGCTCTAATTTTGAAGTCATTTGGGGTCTATAAATACCCTAGCTATTCTTACATGAAAATCAAAAATTAGAGCAGAAAGGGGTTGTTATTCTAGGTTGTAAAATTGCTAAGTGTCCTCCTCCCTTTCTAGTTTTGAGATTATTTAAGAGAGGTGTGAGGCTTGTAAATGTTGTCTTCTAAACCCATGAAAAGGAGAAAGAGTTGTAAGAGTGTACTTGGTCTTCACTCATCGAAGGAATATCAGTAGTGGAAGTCGGTAGTCTCAAGTGAAGAAGAATTGAAAGTGGATATAGGTCACGATAATCAAACCACTATAAATTTGGTTTACATTTACTTTAAGCTTTTCATCTTCATATTGTAAACCAATTTACTTGCTTATGAATGCATTCACTATGCTTATGAATGCTTTCAAGTTAAACACCTTCCGATATTGGTTTTCATCGAATGTAAGATTTTCAAACTATTATTTTTATCACTGCACTAATTCGCTCTCCCTCCCCCCTCTTAGTGTCGTATTGATCCTAACATAATAAGCAAATAAAATAATATTAATGACAATAAAAAGTAAAATATAAATATAAACCAAGTTATATAGCGGTTCGGTCATCATGACCTATGTCCACTCTCAATTCCTCTTCCATTGAGGCCACCAGCATCCACTAATGATCTTTCTTCAATGGGTGAAGACCAACTACCCTCTTACAACACTTTTCTCCTTTTTATAGGTTTACGAGATAACCTTTACAACTACTCACCCCTCTCTTAAACTAAAATCAACACTTAGAGCTAAATGAGAGGAACTCTCAAGATTACAATAGCATTTTCCCCAATTTATGTTCTCAATTCATGTGTTTACTAAGTAGGGATGAGTGGGGTATTTATAGGCCCCAAATGGCTTCAAAAAGTGAAGCCAAAATTCAAATCCCTAGAATTTCAAGGTATACCGCCAGTACTTTTTAACACTAGGTAATACCATCGCCTAGTCTAGTAATACCATCGCCTAACACGGTCTTGGAGATTGTGTCTTCGAAATTGTGTCTTAGAGATTGAACCGCTAAGGGTTCCACCACTTAGACCAATAGTGCCACCGCTTGACCCAACTTTTGGATCACTGAATAGGCCTTCCACTTGGCCTAAAATAGCCCCAATTCGAGCTTAGTTGGCCTCTAATTGAGTTGGTCTAATTACATTCTAAACCAATCCAATTAGAACTAAAACTACTTCGATTTGGACAATTATTATAAAGCATTAATCACATGTTATTTGACATGTCATTGGTTCATTCAGCACTTCATCCGACCCTTCTGCGCATCATCCTCTCCTTCGACTTATTGCTCAATCGACATGTTGTCTTCTTGCAACATCTGATCTCCTTGGCGCAATATCTAATCTTCTTAGCTCGATGCTCGAACTCATGGCATGAAACCTTCTATCGACATATCGATTGATCCTTCGGCTCAACATCTAATCTTCTAACATGTTCCACTTCGGCCCAACATTGATTCTTACTACTTTAATCAAATTATGTCTCTATGATCAAAGCTAGTCCTGTGTCACTTAAAATATATTAGATCATAAACTTATCAATTAATTTTATTATCAAAATCTGAGATTCAATATGTAAAGGTTCTCTCCTGAGCTTGTGAAAAGGAGAAAGAGTTATAAGAATAGTTGATTGATTTCGCTTCATACTTTTTATTTATATTGCTAAATGATTTACTTGTTTACTACTCTCACTACGCTTATGAATGTACTCTCTAAATTTAAATATTTTCTGATACGATTTTATCGAATAAGATTTTCAACCGATATTTTTACAAAAGCACTAATTCACCCCCTCCTCTTAATATCGATTTCAGTCCCAATAGAGTGTTGTTTGGGACAAGCAACGTCGTGATGGGTAACATAGTGGCATGTGCCCTAAAGTTTGCGAGTGACATTTGGTAAGTAACTCACAATATATTGTGAGTCAGCATATGCCATATAAGTAGACTCTAATGTTTGTTAACTTAGACTTGACGAGATGAGCTTATATGCTATAATTTTAAAAATATAAGAATTATTTTAGACACGAATAAACCAACCAAAACTACATGAGCTAAAATAGACCTTAACCCTAAATTATATAAATCATTATATTAATAGTTTATGATGAGTCAACATATCATGCAAACAGATTATATCATTTATTAATTCAGATTTAACAAAAGGAACCTATATGTTATATTTTTGAAAATATAAAGATTATTTTAGATATGAGTAAACCATAAAAAATTAAAAAGGTTATGATCAAAACTACAAGAGCGGGCTAAAACTACGTGATTCTAAACTCTTTTAAAGTTTAGAAAGCTAGTGGCCTCGAGTGAAGAGGAATCAAAAGTGGATGTAGGTCATTAGTTTGTATTTCCTTCATGTTTTTCGTTTATATTGCTAGCTTACTACTCTCACTAAGCAACAAAGTGTCGTTCATAGGAGTGGGCAATGCTGTGATGGGCAACATAGTAGCATGTGCCCTAAAGTTGAGTGACATTTGATGAGTAACTCATAATATATTATGCATCAGTATATGTCATATAAGTAGATTCTAACGTTTGCTAATTCAAACTTGACATGATAAACTTATATATTATGTTTTTAAAAATATAAAATTTATTTTAAACATGACTAAACTAGTCAAAATCATATGTGAAACTTATATGCTATGTTTTTAAAAATATAAAAATTATTTTAAATATAAATAAACCATAAAAATTAAAAAAAGGTTATGACCAAAACCATAAAAGCTAAGGGGCTAAAATGAAACCCCAATATCTAACATCTTCAATTTTGGTCTCGAATGCCTCTTTTCCAACGGTTGAAAAACCTTCCAATTCAATGAATTGATAAGTATTTATTATTATTATTATTATTATTATTGACGTAATAGTTATGGCTGTTACCGAGCAGATTGTGATTACCGGGGTCATATCGTCATTTAGCCGGTTTACCTCCCCTCTGAAGGCTCTTCGGCGTGAGGTCTGATGATCGAACACAAGCCGCCTCGCTGCCTTGTGTGC
The DNA here is from genome assembly GCA_004837865.1 of Musa balbisiana. Classification (NCBI taxonomy): domain Eukaryota; kingdom Viridiplantae; phylum Streptophyta; class Magnoliopsida; order Zingiberales; family Musaceae; genus Musa; species Musa balbisiana. The sequence goes on along the minus strand of CM017190.1, from coordinate 24,234,678 downwards.
GTGAAAAGGAGACAGCAGAGTTAGGATTAAGAAGAGGGCGAGATCTGACTTACGAAGATCGGTGTAGGATTGCCGGACGGAGATGACGCCCGGTGTCGGCTACGGAGCCACCGAGGAGCAGAGCCTTGAGCGGCATGTGGGGTGCATTGCCGGGTTCCTCCAGCTGTTCGACCGCCACAACGTTCTCGTCTGGCGCCGCCATGCGACCTGCTCCGTGAGAATTTGTAAGGATAAAAGATGCCATATTTCGTGCGTTTCGTTGCTGCTTTTCTAAAGGTTGGATGGCATGTTTCAGACTACCGGATCGACGTCCCCGTCCGAGAGGTCGGAGGCTTCGTCAGCGTCTTTATTGAAGGAGAGCCACCCGCAACCGTCGTCGCCGGAGAGCCGGGACGAGGCGGAGTCGGCCAAGGACGGGGCGAGGATTAGGGATGCAATACGGCAACATCGAGAACCGGCTGAGTATGCGGGGAATCGACGAACCAGGGAAAGATTTGGAGACGCTGAAGCAAATCCTAGAGGCGCTCCAGCTGAAGGGCCTCCTCCGTTCCAAGCCCTCAGATCACGGCGCCACCGGCCGCCGCATTCGCATCTACGATAACCAGGGCCCCGATCGTCATCATGAAGCCGACCTCCAAGCCTCCACGGCGGCCATCAAACGAGCAGCAGCGGCCCAGATCCGGCGTCGCTCGTCGGAGTGCTCCGCCAGTCCGCCGCGAGCAGGTGGCATCGGTCGAACATAGCATCAGGGGAGGAAACAAGCGGAGTAATCGAGCGCCGAGATCGCCGGAGAGACCGATCTCGCCGGTGCACCGGAGAGCATCAAATGCGGCAGCCCGGAGCCCGCTGTTCCAGCGGGGAATGCCGAACGTCAGCTCCGCAAAATCCAATCCGAAAAGGGCGGGGCCAGATCTGCTGCCCGTCCGATCGCCGAGGAGACGAAGGCCAACGACGAACGCATCTCCCATGGAGAGGGTTCACCCGCCGGCGGAGGACGATGCCTCCACCACCGTCTCCGAGAGTAGTGATAAGGGTATTAATTATGATAAGACTCTCGTGACATCAGCTGACGCCCCGCGCCTCTGACGGGCTGACAACCCCTGGCCAGCATGGGCCAGAACGCCAACCGAGGCCCATCAATGACCGGTCAGACTCGCCTTCTCACGACACGCCAGCGGCAATGTCAGACGTCATCAGGGGTACGATCCTGCTCCCAGCGGGCAGGTGCATCCGGTAACACTCAAGCTCCTTATAAATACCCTCGCGTTCTAAGACGCTGGGGGAGGAAAAAACACTCTAAAAACCACTCTTCTCCACATCACTAACTTGATCGTCGGAGGGGTCGGGCCGAGCTTCCGACCCGACCTGTGTGCAGGGACGAAGACGAGGCATGACTCGCCGAACGTACAGGCGGGGAGTCCTTTCCCGGAGGAAATGACGTCCCCTCTCCCCGGTCGAATCCCCCAGCGGGTCGACGACCTCTACTGCCTCAAGGAACCCCCCGGGAGATTCCCTCCATTCGGACCCAGAACGAGCCACGTCGGCCCCGAGGCCACGGCATAAAGTTGTTTACCCCAACATTTTGGCGCTAGAAGGAGGGCTCGAATGTCGAGGAATCACCAAACCGACTTGGTCGAACCCACAGCCGAAATATCATACCCGGCTGTGGGTCCGGGAGGACATTCCCCGCAGACCGGCCTTTGTGATGAACCCCTGGCCGCGACCTCGAAGCGTTACTGGCGGATATTCAACGACCCGAGTCTAACGCCCCTTCACGCCCCCTCGGCCGCACCCTCGCAAGTTTCGTCCAAGGCCTTCCTCGACCTCACCCATCAGGTTCGAGCTTTGGTCGGGATGGTACAGTCTATCATTCCGCCCGTCACTCGGACGCCGCATTCGCCGACCGCCCAACCGGCCCAGCAACAGGAGCCACACGTCCGCGCTCACACTCAACCCTTGGAACCTCTCACTTCCCCTCGGCCACCGACGTCTCCTCTCGACGATCGAGTGACGGCAAACCAAGGAGGCCACGCGGAACCCGAGGTCCTCTCTTGGACCTCAACCGACTCTTTGCGGGCCCAACTGCTCCTCGTCTGTCAGCGGTTAGACGAGGTACAGAAGGAGATCCGCAGGTCGAGGGGAGAGCTCGGGGTTGACGTGCGACAGGGATCCCCGTTCGTCCCCGAAGTTCGGGACCAGGCGGTCCCACAGAACTTCCGTCTTCCCTCTTTGGACGCTTACGATGGCTCTTCCGACCCGGCGGACCATGTAGCGGCCTTCCGCACTCAAATGGCGCTATATGGAACTTCTGACGCCTTAATGTGCAGGACGTTCCCCACAACCCTGAGAGGATCTGCTCGCATGTGGTACAATGGCCTGAGGACCGGGACGGTTGCCTCGTTTGACCAGCTCGCCAGGGACTTCGAGCTCAACTTCCTGGCCAGCGCGCGGCCGAAGCCGTCCATTGCCCTGCTCCTTAGACTACATCAGAGGGAGAACGAGCCCCTCTCCCACTTCGTAAACCGCTTCGCCACGTAGATCCGGGAATTATCTGACACACATCCCTCTCTCTTAATGCAGGCATTCATGACTGGATTGCGACCCTCCCGATTCTTTTGGTCCCTTGTGGAGAGACCCCCCACCGCGTTACCCGAAATGCTTCAGCGGGTGAATCAGTTTGTTGCCGCCGAGGCATGGATGGCTGAAAAGCAGGAAGAACACGCAAGGGCCAGGCTAGAACCGGCTCGCGGGCAATAGCCCGCCGCGACTAGGCGACGGCTGAACCGATTCGATCCGCCCACTCTAGCGCCTCCCCTGCCTCCTCTAGGCCCGTCTCGGACTGAGATATTCCTCCAAATAAGGGAGAAAGGGTTGCTCAAGCCCCCCGTCCCGATGAGGAACCCACGAGAACTCGCCGATCAGTCCAAATATTGCCGCTTTCACAAGCAGCACGGACACGACACCGAAGACTGTCGCGAACTAAAGCGGCATATTGAAGAGCTTGTCAGTAGGGGTCACCTTAGCCGATACGTCCGCCAGGACAGGGAGCCCTCACCACACCCGGTGGGTCCAGTGGAGCGACACATCGACGTTATCACCGGAGGGCCGGCGGTCGGGGGAACTAGCATGTCGGGAAGGAAGGCCTACGCCCGTTCCGCCGCATCCGACGCCCCCCGACGCGGCCCCGACCCCGAGGTTGTCTTCCCTTCCGAAGACCCCCGATGGCTGGAACACGATGACGCGTTGGTAATAACGGCTCAGATCGCCAACGCCCAGGTAAGGAGAATCATGGTCGATACAAGGAGCTCAGCCGATGTGCTCTACCTGGACGCCTTCCGGAGGATGGGGCTAGCCGAAGAATCCCTGAAGCCCATCTGCTCAGCACTCACGGGATTCACCGGCAATTCAATTTCACCGGTAGGAACTGTCACTTTGCCCCTGACTTTGGGGACGCCGCCCAGAGCCAGGACGGTGATGTCCACCTTCTTGGTAGTAGACCTGCCCACCGCCTACAACACCATCCTTGGTCGCCCCACCCTCAACAAAGTTAGAGCAGTGGTCTCTACCTACCATCAGACGGTGAAGTTCCCTACCGACTCCGGGACAGGGGAAGTTCGCGGCAGCCCCCAGGAGTCCAAACGGTGCTACTTGGCGGCGGTTTCGATGCGCAAAAGGGTTAACACCGGCCAACCTCTGGAAGACCCGAGGGAAAGAAAGCGGCTGACCCCGCGTCCGGAATCGACGGCGCCCACTTGTGATATTCCGTTGACAAAGGATCGACCGGATCGGATGGTCCAGGTCGGGTCGGATCTCCCCGAGCAGGAGCAGGAACAACTTGTTGGCTTCCTTCAGGAGAATGCCGATGTCTTCGCCTGGTCACCATCCGACCTGACGGGCGTCAACCCAAGCACCGCCCAGCACCACTTGAATATTTCGCCCGACGCCCGACCGATAAGGCAGAAACCACGGCGCCAAGCCCCTGATAGGCAACTCACCGTCCGCGAAGAGGTGGAACGACTCTTAGCAGCTGGCTTCATTGAGGAAGCCCAGTATCCGCAGTGGCTGTCTAATGTGGTGCTGGTGAAGAAATATAATGGGAACTGGAGGATGTGCGTTGACTATACCAGCCTCAATCATGCATGCCCAAAAGACTGTTATCCCCTCCCAAGGATCGATCAGCTGGTCGACACAACCGCCGGGCACGCTCGCCTGTCATTCATGGACGCCTTTTCCGGCTATAACCAGATCAGAATGGCGCCCGAAGACCAAGAGCACACGGCTTTCATCACCGACCTGGGGACGTATTTCTATAAGGTCATGCCGTTCGGACTCAAAAACGCAGGCGCCACCTATCAGAGAGCCGTGAACAAAATGTTCGCCGCGCAAATCGAGCGAAACGTCGAGGTCTATGTCGACGACATGATCGTAAAAAGTCGCAGGACGACTGACCATCTAGCCGACCTGGCTGAGGTATTCTCTACGCTCCGGAAGCACAGCCTACGCCTGAACCCAGCAAAGTGCATTTTTGGCATGGACTCGAGGAAGTTCCTCGGATTCATCGTGCACGAAAGAGGAATTGACGTGAACCCTGAGAAGGTGCAGGCGGTCATCGATATGCAGGCCCCCCGGACAATCAAGGACGCGCAACGACTGAACGGAAGGCTGGCTGCCCTATCCCGATTCCTATCTCGGTCAGGAGACCACTGCCTTCCCTTCTTCCGGGCGCTGAAGAACCCGAAGAACTTCCAATGGATGGCACAGTGTGAGGAGGCTTTCGGGCAGGTCAAGCAGCATTTAGCCCGCCTCCCTCGCCTAGCCTCGGTCCTTCCCGGCGAAAGACTCAGCATCTACCTCGCCGCTTCTCAACATGCGGTCAGTTCTGTCCTTATCAAAGAGGCCTATGGGAAACAACTACCGGTCTATTACATCAGCCATGTCCTGAACGGACCCGAGGAGCGTTATCCGCCCATTGAGAAGCTCGCTCTGGCGCTCGTGCTGGCGTCTCGGAAACTGCGCCCTTACTTCCAGGCTCACCCAATCGCGGTAGTCACTGATCAACCACTCCGATAGATTCTATCTAAGTTTGACGTTGCAGGTCGGCTCCTTAAATGGTCGGTGGAACTCGGAGAATTCGACATACACTACGCACCAAGAACAGCAATCAAAGCCCAATCCGTGGTGGACTTCATTGTCGAGTTGGTCCAAGACGGAAACGAACGCTCCGACCGGCCAGACGAGGCCTGGGATCTACACGTAGACGGCCTGGCAACCTCGGATGGTGCGGGCACAGGGTTGGTACTCTCGGCCCCCGATGGGCGCTCGTTCGAACGTTCCCTCCGCCTCGGGTTTCGAGCAACCAACAATGAAGCCGAGTACGAGGCGCTCCTGGCAGGGCTCGAGCTGGCCCTGGAAATGCAGGTGGACGCCATCCGCGTCTTCACCGACTCGCAGCTCGTGGCCGAGCAACTCGGCGGCGGATACGAAGCCAGGGAGACAACCATGATCAAATACCTGGCGGAGGTAAAAAACTTAACCTCAAAATTCTCCCACTTTACGATAACCAGGGTGCGGATGAGCCAAAATCAGAGAGTCGACGAGTTGGCAAAACTGGCCTCGGGACCTAACCACGGGAATCACCCCGAGTTCAAGCAGCTCCCGTCCCACGCCATCTCGATCTCGGCTATAGCCTCCACCCAGGCGAGCCCCACGTGGGTGCAGGAGATGTTGCTTTTCAAACGCAGCGGCATTCTGCCCGAGGACGAGGCCTCGACCCAACGCATCCGCCGAACCCAGGCGTGGTACTCCGAGATGAACGGACTGCTTTACAAGCGATCCTTCTCCCGACCTCTGCTGCGATGCCTCGAGCCAGAGGAAGTGCGATCAGTCCTGGCCGAGATCCATGAGGGGATCTGCGGGGAGCACATCGCTGGTCGGGCTTTGGCCTACAAAATCTTGCGTCAAGGGTACTACTAGCCCACCATGTCCCGAGGCGCAAGATCCTATGTGCAGCGGTGCGACCCATGCCAGAGGCACGCCCGAATGCCACAGCAGCCGGCGGTCCCTCTATCCCCCATCGACAGCGCATGGTCGTTTGCGCAGTGGGGGTTGGACCTCCTCGACCCCTTCCCGCCGACCTCTGGTCAACGGCGATACATCATCGTGGGCGTAGACTATTTTACCAAATGGGTAGAAGTCGAGCCGCTGGCCATGATCACGGAGCGACAAGTGGAGAAATTCGTCTGGAAAAGCATTGTAACGCGGTTCGGCTTACCCAAGGCCATCGTCACCGACAATGGAGCTCAGTTTACCAGTACTCGGTTCCGCGAGTTCTGTGCGAGCCACGGGATTCAGCTAAGGTTCAGCTCAGTGGCCCACCCCCAAACGAACGGGATGGCCGAGGTGACTAACCGGTCTATCCTAAGCGGACTGAGGAGACAAGTGTCGGCGGCCCGAACGACCTGGGTGGAGGAGCTTCCCAGTATCTTGTGGTCCTTACGGACCACCCCCAAGACTGCAACTGGGGAGTCCCCCTATAGCCTCTCGTTCGGGACTGAGGCCGTCCTGCCACCCGAGATAGCCCTACCAACCTTGAGGACGGCAAACTACAACGAAGGGGTATCGACCCAGGGGTTGCGAGCAGGCCTCGACCTGCTTGAGGAGCAACGCGCTGAAGCGCACCTGAAGGACCTCTCGTACAAAAGGGCCGTCGCTAGAATTCACAACCGAAGGGTGCGGCCCCGACCCATTAAACTAGGCGACCTAGTCCTGCGCAAGGCCGAAGTTAGCGATCCCACCGGATCGCGGGGCAAGTTGGCCCCCAATTGGGAAGGACCCTATCGGGTAACCGAAGTCGTTAGGACCGGAGCCTACAGGCTCACAACAATGACGAGTCGCCCACTGCCGAGGACTTGGAACGTACAAAACCTCAAAAAATTCTTTCCATAAATAGGGACTTGGCCAAAGCTGTATCAGGACATCAGGAGGCACAAGACAAACTGGGAAGAAGGAAAAGATTCTATTTATTAGAAAAGCTCGTTACATCAGTGGACAAAAACAAAACAAGAGGTACAAAAGCTCTTATTCCTCGGGGGCGTCCGGGGTGTCGTCAAAAGGGACCTCGGCCGGCATATCGACTCCTATGTCCTCGGGAAAGGAGTCAAAGGGGTCCTCTGCGACCACGGAGTCTGGATTGCGCACCTTGAAATGCGCGAGGGCAATCCGATACCCATACTCATACGAGACCCGCCCGGTCTGAACAAGGCCCAGCTGAAAGCCCGAGGAACCCTTGTAGTCCTCGATCAGCTTCTTGTCCTTCTCCGGTCTTAGGCGGATCTCGGCTTCAAGGGCTTCGGAGGCCCTCCGCGCCTCGGCACGTGACTCTTCCAAGCGGCGGATAAGCTCCAGTGAATCCGCCCTCGCCGAACAAGCCTCGGCCACGGACACCCTCAAGTGTGTCTGGAGCTTCGTATTCTTTCTTTCAGATGCCTCCAACCACGTCTGGAGCTCAATGCCTCGCTCCGTGGACGCCTGGAGCTCGGTCCGAAGGCGCTCCACCTCCGCCTCCAAACCCAAGGCACGTTGCTCGGCCGCCGCGACCGCCTCAGGACCCACCCCGGCACAGACCTCGTCCACTTGCCTCTGGAGCTCAGAGTTGCGGGCGCCCAGGGCAGCAATGACTCGCCCCGCGTCACGAACGCGGTCCATCAGCGCCGCGGCATAATGATGGCTCTGCAAACAAAGCAAGTCAGAACAAAGCCTGGCCGAACGCATACAAACAAAGGACAAAGCGTCACTCACTCACAGCAGCAACTTAGCGGATTTGCTAAGCAGGGTCTCGGAGGGCAGAATGTACAGATCCCAAGCTATGTCAGGATGGAGCCCTCCGCGGATAAACCTCGCTGCGCAGTCCCCGTCGGCCCACGCCTGGCTACCCCGGGTGAGGCCCTCCCAGCGGCCCACCAGCGGGTCGACGGCCTCGCCGCGCGGGATTGCACCTATCGCCCGCGCCAGGTAGGGCTCATCCTCTCCCCCGGCCGGAAGGCGGCAGAGCTCGCGGATGGTAGGCTGTCGAGGAGCCTCTGCCGCCGCCCCCTTGCTCGGGCCCGCCTCGCCTTCCCCCTGGCTCCCCGCGGCGCGATCTGTCGGGGCACTCACGGCTTCCGCCGCCTCGGGGCCCTTGCTTTCGAGCCCCCGCACCCTCTTCCAAGGGCGATCGGCCTCGACATCCACTGGGGCCTCCTGCGAACCAGTCCCCGCCGCGGGCAATGAACGGGCCGACGAGGCGGACGAGACCTTCCCCCCACGTAGGGCTTGAAGAACCACCATCTCTGCGTAAAAAGGCCGAACAACGATCAGCTAACTGGGTAAGTCCATGAAAAGAAACCCTAAGACTACCCCTTGGAGCATACCTCGAGGCACCGGGCTTAAACCCGCCTCGACCAACCACTGCTCAAACATGTTCCGGATGGCTCTGGAGGCTAGAAGAATCTCTCTAAGCCTCCGGAGCCCTCGGTGCTCCTCGTCGTCCAAGACCAGAGCGGTGTTGCCTATCGCGTGCGCCCCCCAACGGACCCCGAACCCCCAGTCTCCCGAGCGACTGACAAAAAAGAAGTGCCCCTTCCACCCCTTATTACTGGAAGGGGCCCCGCTCACTCGGAAGCCCGCTCGGGTGGACAGATAATAGCCTCCCGACCCCTTAGAAAGGCGAAAGCAGGAAAGGAAGAGGGGTCGGGACGGGGTTATGTTGACGTAGTGGCACTCCCCCAGGAACGCCACCAGATAGCGCCATGAGTTTGCAGCCATCTGGGACGGGGAGATATGCCACCAGGAAAGGCAGGAAGTTATGATGGGGTGCAGGGGAAGGCGTAGCCCGGCCTCGAAGGCATCAATAGTGAGGGCAAAGCCTCTGGGAATCAGGTCATACGCCCGCTGGCCGGGCTCAGGGGCTAGAAGGACAAACTCCTCCGGGATGCCATAGAGATCCCGGAGACGACTCAGCGATGACTCGCTCACGGTAGAATCGAGGTCATGCGGCCACATTAGGGCCTCAAGGGCCCGGGCTGCCCTTTCGTCGGGGGACGAATTGGGATTCGACGCAGTCGCCGTGTCCTCGACTACCGCCAAAGGAGAAGACGAAGGGGAAGGGGAAGAGGATGCCATTCTTACTGACCTTTAGTAAGAAAAGAAGAAACGATCGACGCAAGCATAACGATGGAGTCTGAAGCAGTGCAACAAAAGCAGATGAAGAGACCTCCCAAGGGCTAGCCATACGATATTTATATCCCGCCAAAAGCGTTGACTCTTCCCCTCCCGAGATGAGTCGCATCGGGCCGACCAAACGTCATTCAACCATAAATACGGCTCACAGGGACGCCCAATCAACGCGTCACGCATGGCAAAAAACAGGTCCAAAGCGCCGGACTTCTTGAAAACCGGTGATTCGCGAAAAGCGGCCTGCCGGACTTTTTGAAAACCGGCAATTCGCAAAAAGCGGCCTGCCGGACTTTTTGAAAACCGGCGATTCACGAAAACCGGCGAGTCGTGCTCCTTGGCTTCATGTTGCCCGAGGCCACACCAGTGCGGCCCGCCCGCCTGCGTCGTGCCCCTCGGCTTCATGTCGCCCGAGGCCACACCAGCGCGGCCCGCCCGCCTGCGTCGTGCCCCTCGGCCTCATGTCGCCCGAGGCCACACCAGCGTGGCCCGCCCGCCCGCGTCGTGCCCCTCGGCTCCATGTCGCCCGAGGTCACGCTTGCACGGCCACCGCATTCTCACCACATCACCTCAGATCCGCAATTTCAGCAATCCTCGCGGCGAACCAACTCTGCTCAGCTATCATAGTCCCATAAACCCAAGGCCATGCTTCGTGCCTCCCTACGGCGACCAACGCATAGCCTCCTTTGTGGGGGGAGTATGATAAGGGTATTAATTATGATAGGACCCCCGTAACATCAGCTGATGCCCCGCGCCTCTGACGGGCTGACAACCCTTGGCCAGCATGGGCCGGAACGCCAACTGAGGCCCATCAACGACCGGTCAGACTCGCCTTCTCACGACACGCCAATGGCAATGTCAGACGTCATCAGGGGTACGATCCTGCTCCCAGCGGGCAGGTGCATCCGGTAACACTCAAGCTCCTTATAAATACCCTCGCGTTCTAAGACGCTGGGGGAGGAAAAAACACTCTAAAAACCACTCTTCTCCACATTACTAACTTGATCGTCGGAGGGGTCGAGCCGAGCTTCCGACCCGACCTGTGTGCAGGGACGAAGACGAGGCGTGACTCGCCAGACGTACAGGCGGGGAGCCCTTTCCCGGAGGAAACAACGTCCCCTCTCCCCGGCCAAATCCCCCAGCGGGTCGACGACCTCTACTGCCTCAAGGAACCCCCCGAGAGATTCCCTCCATTCGGACCCAAAACGAGCCGCGTCGGCCTCGAGGCCACGGCATAAAGTTGTTTACCCCAACAAGTAGCATCGATGCCTCCTCTCCATTGGACTTCGAGGTAGTAAATCCCGCCAACTAATGCCAACACCAGTCTATACTCATAAACCCATTGCGTTAGTTTGAATCGAGGGATACTGTGATGCAGCGATCGGGGCGAAGTTTGTTGGAACGGTGCGACAAGCTGTTACAAAGCATTGCGGCGTTTACGGAGGCGGAGCAGGACACCGCGGCGGACCAGCAGCCGAGCCCCGTCTCGGTCCTCGACTCGTCGTCCTACCTCGGCGAGGAGCGTTCGCCCTGGCCCCTCGTCAAGCGCTCCATCGACTTCAAAGGTAAACGCCCTTTCTCCGTTGCCAGTTGTCGCCACCGTGGCGGCGTAGAGCAAGAACGGTTATTTTTTGATCGACTGCGGCCTCCCGCTTGACGTTTAATCACCGTCCATTTCCTTATATCTTCGAACACTGATGCAATCTAGTCCGCCGATCAACTGGCGGACGACTGGAAAGAGGAGCCGTGGTCAACGTATGAAGTGCGCGAGATTGGTGCGCCCGTCGCAATGGACCCGGACTACGCCTACGTGTGCGACGTCCTCCGCGCGTCCGAACGCTACGGGGCGCCTCCGACGCGGCGTTCGCGGCCCTGGAGAACGGCCGCTGCCGCCAACGAGGGGGCCCGGCCCGCTACCCGTCCAAGGACAGCCCGTCTTCACCGCCGCCTCGTCTTCGACGCCGTGGCCGAGATCCTGGATCGCAAGCACCACGTGTCGCCGTGGGACGTCTTCGCGCGGGGAGACGGGGAGGAGGGGGAGAAGGCGCTGCCACGGGTTTGGGCGGAGATCCAGCGACTCCGGAGCAAGGGTGGCGGCTGGCGGGGACGATCACGAGGGAGCTGCGTGCGGGGCCGTGAGGAACGACATCGCAGAGGCGCGCCCCGACGGGTGGGTCCGGCCTGCCGCCGAGATGTCCGACGTGGTCCTCGAGATTGAGCGGCTGATCTTTAAGGATCTCGTCGCCGAGACCATCCGTGACCTTGGCGCCCGGGAGCCCCTCCCCCTTCACCGCCGCAAGCTCGTCTTCTGAAAAACCCATGACATAGAAACTTTGCTCGCCTGATGTTGTTTGAATGCCTCTAGCGATGTAGCAAAAGCCGTCTACCGGAGTGCAGATGTAAGAGTGAAAATTGAGGAACAGAACAATAAAGAGAAGATGGTTGCATATCCTCTGCTCTCATTTCCTCGTGCATCTGAAGTCATCTAATACAATAAGATCGGACATAGTTCTACGACAAGCCGTAGCGTACACATCAAGTAATTCACGGCTTCAGTCCGTCTTCTTTCTCACATACTTCTACGACAAGCCGTAGTGTACACATCAAGTCAGGGCTTCATTCCGTCTTCTTCCATCAAAGGAATCGAAGAGTTGCCTGACGAGCAAAATCTTCAAGGATTCAAGCAGGAACAGCTTCACGAGACCTGTTGGTCTCCTGTGGGGTCACACTGTCATAGTAGTCCACTAATACTTTCCATCCACCAGGGCACATAAAGCCATCTGGGGGATCCTCTCTGTTCTTTGCGAGAGTCCGCATCTACAATGGAGAATTCAAGGAATCAGCAACACTTCAGGAGCATTCTCTATGGCATTGATTAGAACGTTCACAAGCAGAGTGGGGTTACCTTTGTACCAGAGATGAAGAGGAAATCCTGAGGTCTGGATGGATCAAAGAAGGCCATTTTCTGCTGCTTTTTGTCATAGGCAGCTACCTAAACTCATTAAAAAACAATTACTTGTAAGCCACATCAAGCCCTGACATATTTAGTAGATAAATCTTTTATGTTGCGTCGATTATCCATAAACATGTATTCCCAAAAGGTAAAGATGGTAATAAACCCTTACAAGATCATCAAATGATTGCATCAATGCCGAAAGCCTATGTAAAATCACCAAATGATCCATCATGTTCCTCAATTTCCAATGATGAAACAAACAAAAACAAGCCGTATTGACACCTACTTTGTAGTTCATACATAACCTTATAAATGTTGGCAACAAAAACAGTTTGTGATAAGATAAAATAATGACATTGATGTGAAACATACAACAGACAAACTAACAAGTTACTGCTGCATTTCATCATTTTTTTCGTTATTCTGACCTTAACCTCTGCATTCAATTGGTGTCAGCAAATAATGCATATTTATTACAATTTGCTTGCCTGATGTACTTAAATCTAATTGTAGGTAGTAAAGATGTTCATCTTAATCAAGAAATAGAAGCTTATTCTCGATAAATATAGGCGATATGACCATTTTAAGCAATTTGTCCATTGAAGCTGAAATTTTGTAGAGGCTTGAAGTACCTTGAATGGAAGGATGTTAAGCCTTTCAAGACCTGGAGCCATACCGAGTACCTTCTTCCCATGGTCAGCATCATAAAGGTCCCTTTTCTCTATCGGGTGACTCATACCTGCCGGGTCTCTGCCCACAATGTAAAAATTTGCACCAGCATTTATACGAGATTTTGCATGCCACTGAACTTCGGTTGGGCCAGCATAGTGCATGGGAGAGGGGAAGATAGCGACGACCGTGGTTTCTGGGTTAAGAACACCATCCTCAAGAACCTATAAATATATAAAACAGAAAGGTGTAAGCATATATATATATATATACTACAGTCACTTAAATTTAGGGTATCAAAAATTCCGTTGATCAAGTGTGAAACCACAGGAAGAAGCTGGTGATGTGAACTTGAAATCTCTCTCTGAAAATATATCTAGAAGAAGGTGAAATCATTGGAGAACTTGAAATCTCTCTCTGAAAATATAACTTTGTATTTGTATGTATATGTTCCTGTAAACTTTCAATATATGCTTTGTGTTTATATAATCTTTTGCAAGATGTATATCCATTAAAATGACAAACATCCATCCACCACATTCACATGCACCTGAATCCTGAATGTACATACACCTACAGAAGCAAGACAGCAGCCATCCAGATAAACAGAAATATATGAACACATAAAATTGGCTACTCCCTCTGTGTGTGTGAACAGACAGAAAAATAAAGCCTAGGTCATGAAAGGAATTATGCTAAGACTTCTATTGTGTAGAGGTATTTAAGTATAGATTCTACATGGAAATGGATGTAAAAAATTGTTAGTTATCTTGATATTATCATAAAAATTATTTGATAATTGTATTGGTATTAACCTTCTCATGTTGCTTCATTCTCCAATGAAGTGGTACATCATCTGCTTTCGTATAGCCTCCCAAGGGATGAAGCAAAAGAACTGGGTTTCTGTAGCCCATTTCTAGAAGACGTCTGCGAGTGTCTGTCATGAGCAAGGCATGACCATTGTGTACAGGATTACGCAGCTGGAAAGCAAATACAGCATCTGCATCGCGCCTGGAAAATTCTTCACGGAGTTCAGCAGGCGAAAGACGATACTGATCGAGACCATCATTATACTTGATTCGTTCTATAACCTCCAAGTCTCCACCAATTAGCCAATTACCAGCTTTCGTTATTGCTTCCTCGACATATGGCAGCCCAGGAGCTGTTGTTCCCCAAGTTCTTGCGATTCGTTCTTCTTTGTTATGCTTATAGATCTCAATGCTAAATCAAGAAACAATAAATAAGAAATTTGAAATGAGATGAAATCTACAATATTTAGAAAGCTCAACATATTGCTAAAAACAACAGTGTCAGAGCATAATCTCTTGGCATTACAGCCTAGTCAGGAAGGAACAGCAATAGTAAACAAGTGGATCCTAATAGTAAAACTAGCAAAGCAATATCGTAAATGACATGATATGTTTGCATTGTCAAAAGCAATTCTATCTATTAACTTGTAACAAGAATTCTGAAATCAGCACTAATGATGCAATTGCGTTTCCCAACAAGTATGCATTCTATTCATTCAAAGATCACTATCAACGGGGCAGGTTTCTGGTCAACATATCACTACAACAAAGACCAGCAGTCCAAATCATGG
>CM017190.1:24170243-24215243 GCA_004837865.1 Musa balbisiana | reverse complement strand
TATTTGTATGTGATGTAGATGTATGATGTGGATGAATGATCATGAACCGTGTGATGTGTGTACTTGTGATCTGATTATTATTATTATTGGTGCCTATAAGTCTCTAATTTATTTTTCATTTATTGTTGGGCCTATGTACTTGTGATTAAATTGTAATTACACGAAGAGGCGCAGCAGGAGCATGGAAACGATAACGGGACTCACGAGGTCGAGACGAACGATCGCGATGTATGGAGATGCGCCAAGATGTCGATAGAACCGACGAGGATGAGATGGACGATCACATGGCATGGAGATGTACTTTTGCACACATAGATCTTGATGTGAGTGATTGGGCCCACTGGCTTGGGCTTGATCACATTGGGCTGGGGTCCATGATCATCTAGTGTTATTGCTCATGTGATGTATGATTTCTTATACACCTACTAGATATATATATATTTGTATGTGATGTAGATGTATGATGTGGATGAATGATCATGAACCGTGTGATGTGTGTACTTGTGATCTGATTATTATTATTATTGGTGCCTATAAGTCTCTAATTTATTTTTCATTTATTGTTGGGCCTGTGTACTTGTGATTAAATTGTAATTACACGAAGAGGTGTAGTAGGAGCATGGAAACGATAAAGGGACTCACGAGGTCGAGATGAACGATCGCGACGTATGGAGATGCACCAAGATGTCGATAGAACCGACGAGGATGAGATGGACGATCACATGGCATGGAGATATACTGTTGCACACATAGATCTTGATGTGAGTGATTGGGCCCACTGGCTTGGGCTTGATCACATTAGGCTGGGGTCCATGATCATCTGGTGTTATTGCTCATGTGATGTATAATTTCTTATACACCTACTAGATATATATATATTTATATGTGATGTAGATATATATTAAATACGTATGAGTGTGACACGTCATATTAGGAGACCAAATCAAAATCTCCTCTCTTGATAATATTAAGTCAATAAATGTGAGACAATTAGATTGATCCACGTGGCCTTCCATCATTATAGGTAGGAACCGATTCCTAACGTAGGTTGAGTTGGTCGAGTCCTTTGAGGCTCACCTATATCATGATTCATTATCTTGCCTACGATATAGAGATGTAACCGATGACCTGAGGACATTGTATGCTTGGTCGAGTCCCTCGAGGGTATATCATCGAATCAGACTTATATTGTAATTATTGAATCTCGGATTTTGATGATGAAACCAATTGATAAGTGTTTATGATTTAATCTATGTTTTGAGTGATGTAGGATGCTTTGATCAGGATGAGACAATTAAAGCAGGAAGAATCATGTTGGGCTAGGGGAAAACATGTCAGAAGATTGGACGTCGAGCTGGAGGATCGGTCGACGTATCGACAGAAGGCTTCGGACCATGGATTCGGGCGTCGGGCCAAGAAGAGAGGATATTGCGCCAAGGATATCAGAGTTGCATAGTCAACTGGTTGATTGGGCAATAGGCCGCAAGAGAGGACGATGCGCCGAAGAATCGGACGAAGCGTCGAGGAACCAATGACATGCTGGACAACATGATTAATGCTTAGTATTAATTGTCTAGATCAAAGTGTGTTTTATATGTGTAGGATTAACTATGATAGGAAGGCATAAAGCAAAATGAAGTCCCGGAGTCAAGGACGTGATTTTGTTGGGAGTTTGAGAGTTCATCGGAAGTCCAAACATTCGTCGAAAGTTCTGTAGGAACCAACTAAGAAGTCCAGGAGCTTGCCGGAAGAAGCTCATCGGAACTTGCCAAAACGATCATCGTGAAGTCCAGGAGCTTACCGGGAGTCCGCTGGAACATTGCCGAGAAATCGTTGGAAGTTCACCGGAAGCTCGTCGAAAGAAACTAGACTTACGGACTTGTTTAGCTTAGAATATGTCTTAGGAATCGTAGTTAGCACATAATTGAGTTTGGATTTGGGCCAATCTAATTAGGGGCCAGTTGGGCCCATGTAAGGACTATGTTGGGCCCAATGAGAGGCCCAAACAGTGACCCAAGAAGTATCACCATCGTGGCATAGTCTTCGAGACTATATCAAGCGGTGGTATCGCCGGTTTGAGCGGTGGTACCACCCAGTGCAATGTTAGTGTCAGAGTGGTACCGCCCAACGCAGGTGGTGGTATCACCCATGCTTGGGAAACCTAGGATGAGATATTTTTAGGCTCAAAGTTTAAATCAACTTGAAGCCTATAAATACCCCTCTCATCCATGGTTAAAGAATGCAAGTATTGAGAGTAAAAAAGGATAGAAACGTTGCTGCAATCTTGTGTGAGCTCCTCTCAACGTTCTAACTGTTAGAATAGTTTAAGAGATGAGTGAGTGGAGGTGTAAGGGTTGTCTCCTAAACCCGGTAAAAGGAAAATCGAGTTGTAAAAGGTGGTTGGTCTTCACCTATTGAAGGAAGGCCTCTAGTGGACGCTAGTGACCTCATCGAAAGAGGAATTTGAAAGTGGATGTAGGTCACATTGATCGAACCACTCTAAAACTCGATTTGCATTTACTTTGAGCAACTTACTTTTATAGCAAACTGCCTCTCCTCCTTACTGTGCTTTAACTACATCTACATACACTTTCACATAAACATCTTCCGAGATCGACTTTAATCATACGAAGACTTACAAAACTGATGCTTTTCATTTGTGCAATTTACATTGCTGCAAATTACCTTAGTCTTCTCTTGCACTTTCACGAAAGGTTTCAAGTTCAAATTCCTTCCGGAACGGATTGAATTGAAACTATTATCGTTGGAATCAATTTTAATCGAAATAAGTTTTTTGAAATAGCAAAAGTTTTTCGCTGCACTAATTCACCCCCCCTCTTAGTGCTACTCTTGATCCTAACAGTAATGATGGTGATGACTTAACCGAACACTATGGTTGGTTGAGTCCCTTGAGGCTATGGTGGTTCGGAGGCCAAACAGAATGGGAATCACAAAGAGTTATGATTGACAAGAGTTGCCTATCTTTTGGGCTTAGCGTAATTGGTCAAGTCCCTCGAGGTTACATTGAGACATCAATTGGATCTCGATCTCCACTAGAGAACCACCAGAGATCTCTGATTCACATACCGGAGGGAGCTATGTATTTCACGAGAAAATAGTAGGAGTAGATTAAGATAAAAAATCATATCTTAGTTATTTACTTTTTGTAAAGTCTATATGTTATTTATTTCTACTACATATTTATTTTCAAAAAAAAAATTCGCTTTCAAATCCCTTACGTGGCATACTTGATGTCAACCGTCTAATTGATCCAAACGACACGAATTGGCTCTATAACCTAAGAATCATTCTCACGGTAGAAAAAATTGTGTACGTCCTTAATACAGTGATCCCTATGCTCGAGGAAGGGGCAAGCGAGGATGAGATTGCTCACTACGTGAAGTACATAGATGACTCCAATCTTGCTCAGTGTTACATGTTGGGCTCTATGATTCCTGAGTTACAAAGACAGCATGAAAAGATGGATACCAGATCCATTCTCCTATATGTCTGCAAACTATTTGAGGAACAAGGAATGACTTAGTAATATAAGATATTGAAGAGCTTTTTCCACGCTAGGATGACTAAGGGAACATCGGTTCAGAATCATGTCTTAAGGATGATTGAGTAGATAGAGAAACTCATAGAGAATGGTCCTAGAGGATAACCTATGTGTGGATCTTGTGCTTCAGTCCCTATCAAATTTCTTTTCCCAACTTAAGATAACTCTCCCTAAGCTCCTCAATATATTGAGGGAGGCAAAGAGCACTATCAAGAAAGAGAAGCTAATTCTTTATGCTGGTGAGACCAAAAAAAAAAAGAAGGCAGAAAAGTCTCTTAAAAAAGGAAAGGGCAAGGGCGGACTGGGTAAAGTAAAGGTTGTTAAGAAGGACTTAGCGAAGGACAAAGGCTAGTGCTTCCACTATGACAAAGATGGAACTGGAAGAGGAACTGCAAAGAGTACTTGGCAACGAGGGCGAAACAGAAGCTTGGAGAAGCTTCAAGTACATTCATGATCAGTCTCTATTTGTCATATTCTTATAATAACACATGGATATTGGATACCGATAGTGCTTATCATATTTGTAATTCGTTGCAAGTTCTAGTAAGACCTAGGAGACTGGCGAGAGGTGAGATGGACTTCAAGATGGGCAATGGAGCAAAAGTTGCAAAGATAGCTATTAACAATGTCACTATACATCTGCCTAGTGAAGCTATTATTACATTGGATGCATACTATTTTGTTCCTTCTATTATAAAAAATATTATTTCCATTTCGTGTTTGATAATCAGTGGATACAAATTAGTTTTTAAGAATAATAGTTGTTCAACATTATTAAATGATAAGATTATCATGAGAGGAATATTACATAATGGTTTATTTATGCTAGATACTGCTCCACATACTTGTGACAATGTAAGCTAGGTCACATTCATAAGAAAATGATTTAAAAGTTACGAAAGGTTGGATATCTAGATCCATTTGACTATGAGTCATATGCAACTTGCGAGCATTGCCTTCGTGGAAAACTAATCAATTCTCTATTTAATATAAATGGAGAGGGAGCTACTGAGCTATTGGAAGTCATACATAGTGATGTATGTGATCTCATGTCAACTCATGTCATAGATGGTTACTCCTACTTCATTACTTTTACTAACAATTTTTCAAGGTATGGGCATGTGTACTTGATAAAGTACAAGTTCGAGGTCTTCAAAAAATTCAGAGAGTATAAGAATGAAGTGGAAAACTAAACTAGAAATAGTATCAAGACTCTTCGATCATGTCAAGGATGAATCGTACACTATTAGACATGGTGTGGTCCATAATGAGTTTCGTCGACTTACTCATCTTATTCTAGGGATACGCCCTAGAGACCGCAACTTACCTTTTGAATAGAGTTCCAACTAAGTCGGTACTGTCTACACCATATGAGATATTAAAAGGAAAGAAGCTCGATCTTAAGATTGTTAAGATTTTGGGTTGGCCTACTCACGTTAAAAGACACAACCCCGAAGTTATAATCCAAGATGGAGTGGTGTAAGTTCGTGGGATACTCTAAGAAAACTTGTGAGTATTATTTCTATCACCCCGAGGACCAAAAGGTCTTTGTAGCCAAGAGAGTGGTGTTCCTTGAGAAGGAATACATTCTTGGCGGAGACAATGGGAGCGTGATAGAGTTGAGCGAGGTTGGAGAGCCTAGCTCAAGCACCACTCCATAACCCGAGTCTATTCAAGTACCTAGCACATAAGTTCCAACTTTACATAGGTCTAATCGAGTATCTCATCCTTCTAAGAGATATGTGAGACATATTAGAGGAGAGGATATTGAGAATATTGATCCTTAGACCTACGAAGAGGCTATTACTATTGAATCTCAGATTTTAATGATGAAACCAATTGATAATGTTTATGATTTGATCTACACTTTGAGTGATATAGGAAGTTTCAATCAGGGAGAGACAATTAAAAGCAGGAAGAATCATGTTAGGCTAGAGTGGAACATATCAAAAGATTTGATATTGAGCCGAAGGATCGGTCGACGTATCAGCAAAAGGCTTCAGGCAATGGGTTCGGGCATTGAGCCAAGAAGAGTGGAAATTGTACTAAGAAAATCAGAGTTGCAGAAGTCAATTAGTCGATTGGGCAATAGGCCGTAAGAGAAGATGATGCGCCGAAGAATCGGATAAGGCATCAATGAACCAATGACATGCCGGACAACATTTGATTAGCTTTATAATAATTATCTCGATCGAAATAGGTTTTAGGTGTAATTGGGTTGGAATTAGGCCAACTCAATTATGGGCCAATTGGGCTCAAGTTTAGGCTGTGTTGGGCCAAGTGAAAGGCCCAAACAGTGACCGAACAGGTGAAATCGTCGGTGGCACAGTCTTTGAGATTGTGTCAGGCAATGGTACCACTAGTTTGGGCAATGGTACCGCCCAAACTCAGTCTTTGAGACTATCAGGCAGTGGTACCGCCTAGTGTCAGTGCTGCAGGCGATGGTACCGCCTAACACAGGTGGTGGTATTGCCAATACCTTGAAAATCAGGGATAAGACACTTTTAGACTTCAAGTTTGAATCCACTTGAAACCTATAAATACCCCTCTTATCCCTAGTTAACACACACAAGCATAGAGAGCTTAAAAGTTGGAAAATGCTGTAGCAATTACTTGAGAGATCCCCTCCTTTAGTTCTAAGTTTATAATTCTATTAAAAGATAAGAGGGGTGTAAAAGGGTAATTGATCTTCATCCATTGAAAGAAGATTGGTAGTAGAAGCCAATGGCCTTAAGTGAAGAGGAATCGAGAGTGGATGTAGGTCACGACAATTGAACTGGGTAGTAGCCTCCGGCCTGGAGTTATGTTCGAGTTCTACTCTCTATCCAGCCTCGTGCCTGCTAATCAGAAAACTGAGTCAGACCCACTAAAAGAAAACTTTAGAAGTTGGAGATCAATGGACGACTCTAAGAAAACTGCCATGAAACTAGTAGCTTAGCTGGCAAATCAAAAAACGCTTTCAAGTTAAGCATCTTTCCGATACGTTTTTATCATACGGAGATTTCTAACTCAACATAATTTTACCACTGTACTAATTCACCCCCACCCCCTCTTAGTGCCGACTCGATCCTAACAATTATGAGCTTATACTCCAAGAAGTGGCAAGAAGCCATGAATTCTGAGATGGATTCCATATACTCTAATAAGATTTAGAACCTAGTTGATGTACCCGAGGGTATCGTACCCATTGGTTGCAAGTGGATCTTCAAAAAGAAGATCGGAGTAGATAGAAAGGTAGAAACCTATAAAGCAAGAATAGTGGCTAAGGGTCATCGTCAAAGGCAATGTGTTGACTATGATGAAACCTTCTCACCCATAGTCATGCTAAAATCCATCTGAATTCTATTAGCTATTATGGCACACTATGATTATGAGATCTTACAAATGGACGTGAAAATTACGTTCCTCAATGGCAATCTCGAGGAGGAAGTGTATATAATATAGCTTCGTGGATTTGTGTACAATGATAGCCCAAATAAGGTGTGTAAATTGCTTAGGTCTATTTATGGACTAAAACAAGCTTCCCAAAATTAAAACATAAGATTTGATGAGGCAATCAGATCTTATGACTTCGTTAAGAACAAATATGAGCCTTGTGTGTACAGGAAGGTAAGTGGGAGCACTATCACCTTCTTGATATTATATATGGATAATATCCAAATCGTTGGGAATAATGTAGGAATGTTATCCATAGTAAAGGCTTGGTTATCTAGACACCTCTCCACGAAGAACTTAGGAGAAGCAACCTACATCTTAGAGATTTGGATCTATAGAGATAAATCCAAGAGGATGCTTGGCTTATCTTAGTCTAGTATATAGACTTCATTGTAAAAAGGTTTGGCATGAAAAATTATAAGAGATGTCTCATACTAATGAGATATAGGATATCTCTTTCTAGGAGTATATCTCCAAAGACTCTTAAAGAAAGGGCAAACATGGATAGGATACCCTATATCTAAGCGATAGAGTCTATCATGTATGTCATGCTATGTACCAGGTCTTAGGATATGCTCTAAGTGTCACGAGCAGGTATTATATATATCCAGGCTTGAAGCATTGGAAAGCGATAAAGTGTATCCTTAAGTACTTAAGAAGGACTAAGGATCTTTTACTAATATATGGAGATGGTCACCTTAGGGTTGAGGGCTACACAGACTTGAGATTTTAGTCTAATGTTGATGACAATAAGTCTAATTTAGGGTATATGTTCACTCTGAATAGAGGAGCAGTATGCTGGAAGAGTTCCAAACAAGATACTACTATTGACTCGACCATAGAGGAGGAGTACATTGCTACAGTAGAGGTATTAAAGGAGGGAGTCTATATTAAAAAGTTCATCATAGATCTAGGAGTCATGCTGGGCAACGAGGAGTCAATTCCCTTATATTGCGACAACTATGGGGCAATTGCTTAATTGAGGGAACCCGAGTCTCATTAGAAGTGTTTTGAGGAGATTCTAGCTTATTAAAGAGATCGTAGACCGAGGAGATGTAGCAGTGGAAAGAGTTCCATTTGAAGATAACATCATAGATCCATTGACAAAGCCGTTGTCTTATATTGCCTTTGAGCATCACAAGGGTCTGATGTGAACCAGACACATAGGTGAGGTAACTTTAGGTCAAGTGGGAGATTGTTGGTCATAGGTGCCTTGCAAGCCAATCATATGAGTGATGACATGTGTGATATGATACAGATTCTTTTTACTTATTATATTATTTGACATTTTATCACTTTATATTGCTTGTTGCTTGAATATATTGTGATGTCTATGGATCTATGCAATGGGAATCAAATCACGATAAGATCACGATAATGAGACCAATTCACCTTTAAACACAAACCTTAAATAGTCTCAATCATGGGCTACTCGAGAGGGACATGGTCTAGGTTCTTTTTGGTTGCCTCCTTCTATTCTTCTCTCTCCCTCTCCTCCTCATATTGCAGCCTCTATTTGGGACGTGTGGACGGCAAGAAAGGGTAACCCCTTCTTGATTGCATGGTGCGAGCGATGAAGAGATTTGGACAGCGATTTAAGGAGCATCTTCATAGCCCTGGCAATGTGGATCACTGCTAGAGAGGAGGACAATTAACCTCTTTATCCTCTCCCACAGATTTGTGGGTTTTCATGGATATATGATCTCCTTAAGTAACACATCTTTCTTATTCATGTAGTTTTTTGGTTTTACAGGTTTTTACGCACCAATCTTCACATGACGATGAACACCTTTTCGAGAAATCTAAATTTTCATTTTTCTGTTCTTTTGCTATGCATGTAATGTCACCCCTAAATTTTCCTATAGTGTCAACAACCTAAGACTTTTTATGTATTAGATAAACATAGTCATATCTAGATAGATCATCTATAAATATGATGAAATACCTTTCTCTACTAAAACAAGGAATATAGAGTAGTCCACATATATCAGTATAAATAATGTCAAGTAGTTCTTTACAAACATCAACATCAGTAAAGTCTAAATATTCCAAAATATTATCCTTCACTAATCTTTCAATTCTTTCCTTAGTAATATGCCTCAATCGTCTATGCCACAATATAGAAGATCTTTCATTATTAAAACTACATTTCAATCCAACACTTGATTGTAGTGTCAATAATGTCTTTATAAACTTAAGATTAAAATTAATTATATATAAACCATCACACATAGTTCTAGAACCAACTTTTATTGAATCATAAAATATACTGAGTTTACCATTACCAAAAGAAAGACAATATCTTGACTTATCAATTATAGATAGAGAAACTAAATTTCTAGAAATAGTAGAAACATAATATGTGTTAATAAGATCCATCAGATGACCCGTCTCTAGGCGTAGACGATAAGTCCCCATTGACATCACTTTCACTTTGAGACTATTTCCCATAATAATGAATCTTTCATGTTATTTTGGTTTTCGGATTGAAAGAAATTCTTGCATATTATTGGTAACATGAGTTGAAGCACTAGAATTAATCCACCAAGTATTAGAAAGAACTTCTATAATGTTTGATTCAAAATATAAAAAGATCGAGTTTATACCTTTCTTTTCAAACCAAGTCTTACGTTTAATGCAGTCCTTTTTCACATGTTATTTCTTACTACAAAAGAAACACTTTATTATAAAAACTTTCTTTTTATTAGTCTATTTAACATTTCTGCAAATTTCTTTAATGGATGTTATTTCAATTTTCTTTCTTTGTTACTAACTCCTTGAGTAGTAGTCATGATATTATATGAACTTTCCTACCTTAATTCAATTCTTCCTGAACACATATACTAGTTAACTCATTCAGTCCCACTTATCTTTATTTATATTGTAGTGAATCTTGATTGAGCCAAACTAAGAAGGAAGAGAATTAAGAATGAATTGTACGAGGAAAGACTCATTAACATTCATGCCTAATGCTTTAAGTTTTACAACTTTATTAGCCATATTGAGGATGTGATCCTAATTCCTCGAATGCCATCATATTGAGCCATAGTCAGCAATGACTTATCAGCATATTTAAATTTGTCTTCAATAATCTTTAAATATTCTTGTGCGCTAGTTGCAATCGATAATGAAGTCTTTACGTTATTTGCAATCGTCATTCTTATGAACATTAAACTAAGTCTATCAGATCTTTCCCAAACCTTCTTTCTATTAACTTTTTCTATAGTATTTTTATCAATTAAGTCTGTGGGCTTTTCAACAAGCAATACTAAGTCAAGATTTAATATGCCTAATATGAATTGTACATGTCCTAACCATTCTAAATAATTTGATTTAGATAGTACAAGGACACTAGAAGCATAAGAATATATGGACGGAAGTATCACTGCAAAATGTAAAATACATTAATGCTTTAGTTTTTCAAAATTTGATGAATTATTGATATTATCTTTATTTCATCTTTGGGTGAAATATTGACATATTTATATCACTCAAGATCATTATGGATGATTGATACCATCCTTATGGAATAGTATGTTACTTTGGATATATAACCCTAGGCTACAAAGATATCCAAATAGTATCTCCTATCCCATCACATAATTATTTGAAGTAAATTCTCCTTTGGGATTATCTAAATCTCCTAATTATGTGTATCATTATGAATATTATTTTTTTAATATCATTTAGGATTAATTTCTTAATGTAATTTTATAAGTTATTGGTCTATGTCACTTTGATGGTTGCAAGACCAATAGAATAATATAAAATATCCTATAAATGATAAAAATTTATTATAATTCATATCCTAAAAGTCTATCATCCTATGCCACTTTGGTAGCTATAAGTTAGATAAAACTTTAGGATATAAGTTACAAATAATATTCATCAAATTTCTTCAATTTAATTTATACTAAGTAGGTCAATAATAGAATAACAATCATAATAATAATTAAACATTAATCATTAAAAGAAAAAAACTTATATGATAATCATGATAACATATAAATCATGCCTTCATGTGAAAGATATATATCATTTCATAATTTCAAATATATACATGAGAATAACCAAATGAATATCCAATAACAATAATTAGATTTTATTTACCACAAATAAAAATGTAATCAATAAGTGAGAAAACTATAAAAGTAAACTATAATTTATATTTTTTTATTAATCAAAATTAAATCCATTAAAATAATCAAATATAATCATGATCAAATTCAATCATAATTATAATAAATCATACTTATCAATTTTATAATTGAGGATATAAATTATAAATTCTTAATTTAATAAGGGCAAAACTATAAATATATTGATAGGACATAAATTGGAATTACTAGATTTGTAAAGGATAGAGCTGTAATTTGATAAAAAGTCTCGAGGGCAAAACTATAATTTTGCTTAAAACCCCCTTGAGCCGTCGCCACTGGTGCGGCCTTCCTACCGGCATGGTTTGTGCCCTCGCGCGACTGTCACATGTGCGCGCTACTGCTTGTGCGACGACCTACATGATCAGCCCAACGTTCGGCTTGTGCCCGTAGGTGGTTGCTGCCTGGGCATGGCCTGTGCCCGCAATTGGTTGCTGCCTGCATGGTTATCGTCGCCTACGTATGGTTGGCCGTGGCTCCGGCCTACGTGTGGCCATCTCCTAGGCGCGGTCTTTGCCCGCGCGCAACCACCGCTTGGATTGATGGTTCAGGAGGATTGAGAGGAACTCCTTTATTAGATGTCTTGTTTAGTCGTTAGAGATTCTGCCTATTTATAGACGAGAGTATAGGATCTAGAATAAATTATTATGAGAGTTCTCCCATTAAGGATATCTCTTAAGGAATCTTTGATCAATATTTGTTATCAGAATTCAAATAGTTCTATTATGATCCTATCCAATTATAAAAGGTCATATAATCTAAAACAAAATCCTTCATTGTTTCTGTATCTTGATGACTGCAACAGTTCCTTCGGTGGGAGCAACGGACTGACTGGTTGATCTAATTGGATGCATGACTCACAGAGCAAGCAGACTCTGCCCGGGCTGTTCCCTCTGAACAAAATAGAGTTCTTCAAAACCCAAAGCATAAATTTGGTCAAGGAAGAGAAAGACAACAGCTTTTGATCTTGTTTTAGAACAGATTTTGGGCTCTGATAGAATTGGGACATGTTTTCATTTGATAGTTAGAACAGTGATTTCGTGCTGCATCGCGTGCAAAAAGGACACAAAACATCGAAGTCTGACTACCAGTTAACGGCCCTTTGAGGGCCTCAAATTGATGTTGATTAGCTACCAAGTGGCAACAAACAGGCATTGATAGCCACCTGATGAGTTCTTTCCCAGGTTTCAAGCTGCTTCCTCCTGCTTCACATCTGCAGCATTTGTGCCACACTTGACCTAATTGATCATTAATTTCCTTCATTACCAGCATCTCTTTCTAAGAAATGTCTCACTTTTGCTGCTGATGCTATTTTTTGTGCTTAAGCTGCCTCCTTCCAAGAAAATGTAGTTTGTTGTGAGATGTAGACAAGTTTCATGTGAAATTAACAGCAGCACTGTAATTGAACATAATTTGAGCTTTCCTTAACTTGCAAGATGGAGTGTTTATGCGTGTGTGTGTGTGTGTGTGTGTGTTATTACCAACTTTGAAAGTGATGAAATCACATACAAGAAATAAATATGGGTGATGAACTGAGGATTGTTTTCTTCAAGATCATCAGCATGCATCTGCTTTCGATCAATGTGAGAAAAATGAATCACAATTATTTGATTCGAATATTTGAAAGGAATGTAAGAAATTGCTTCATTACAACATAAGAGTTGAAGAACTCTTCGAGTGCTTTCTAGGAGACATTTTTTGCAGCAATAGATTAGCCATTACTGCTGCCTGGATAAGAAAATGGTCAAGAAATACTGGATGCATGTAAAGACACATAGAGAAAGAGGGAAGAAGTGGAAAGGAAAGCATCTTATGGTGCTCAAGAATTTGGTGTATTTTTCTTCTTTAGAAGCAAAACCAAATCCATCCATGTTTGCTAGCCTATGGACTAAAGACAACAAATCCAACCACAATCAAGTACTGTCAACTTTGAGTAAAACCTTTTGCCGATGATCTAATTGTTAGTGCAGAGTATTATGACACAAATGTTAGTATGATAAACTTGATAATGATTTAGAAAATGTCACATCCTGCACGCATTATTTGCAGCAATAAAAACAGAGTTTTTAGTCAAGGAATTTTGGATCGATCAAGTAGATATCTTGCTAAAAGTTTAGCCATATCAAAGCCAATGGCTATTTGCCTTTATCATCAAGAAAGTGGAAATCATCAACAATTGAGCCTCCCTATCTTCCTGAGGTTGCAAACGGGCTTTCCAACGCAGCAACAAAGATGATTAACTGTGCTAATGGTTGTCAAACCGAAAGATAGACCTCAAGCACTTGATCTGCTGTGATGAACAATAATATGCAGTATGGATAATCCAAGAGCCTCTCATCTTCAGTTCCACACTGTCCAATAAATGCAACTTCGAGTTCTTCATCTTCTGCAGTCGTGTCTATTCAACCAACCATACAAATAAGCTGAGGTAAACAAGTCAACTGAAAGGCCACTTTTGCCATCTTGATGTTAAGATCAAGTGACAAGGTATTGCTGGTCATTTCATAAGGACAACCCAAAGATGCATGCTTGCAAACACTAAAGAGGAGATACAGGTCTCGATCTCCTACATGCAGTAGCAGTAAAGATAACACAAAGGTGGATAACTTCCAAAGTGTTTGTGGCATGGATAGCAACACTTCAGCTTTTTTGAGATAGTATGAAAAGGGATTAGTGCTCTTTAAAATTAGAGGAGAGAATTGAAGAGAGAGAGAGAGAGAGAGAGAGAGAGAGAGAGAGAGAGAGGTATCAGGAGTGTTTGCACCAAGGAAGGGAAGGGAAGATGTGGATAAGACTATCTAGATTTGAAGCCTCAGTGCATGCTTGGGAATCTATAAGCATCAACTCCAATGAAACAAATGCTACAAAACAAACTATATCCAAGTGGATGTGCAGGATAGGGTTCTTTAAGAATATGGCAGGAGTGACCAGTGTTTAGGAAAAGATGAGTCTTCCTGTGTGCTTCACAGAGAGAGAGAGAGAGAGAGAGAGAGAGAGAGCGAGCAAAGGTCCATTGTTCCGCAGTACAATATATAGCTACAAAAAGAATTGATGACACTGTTGCCATGGGCTTTTCATCAACCCAGGACATATTTTCATCCTAGAGAAGCCTAATTTTTGTTCTTTTTTGGAGGGAGAAGAGGAAAGGGTGTTTCAAAATCACTAGGGTTATTGACACAAAATGATGTAAGAATTTGTGGGTGTGAGCATAGTCTGAAACGCATGATTTATTTGGTTTAACATGCATGCAAGTATGAGCAGGTAGGCTTTTGTCTACTTGTAGGTAATACAGGAGTACTGCTATCAGTCTCACAGTCACAGATAAAGAAGAAAGAAAGCTCAGAGATGCATGTGGAGGTGTTTTTAATGGTGCTACAAACCAGATTGAAATTTTCAGCAATAGAACATATCTAAAAACCCAACTTATTACTACAAAATTAGTAATAATAATCCCTAGTATTAGGAAACAGAAAAACAACAGCAAGAATTAATGTTGTGGACATGTACAAACTTCAGCTACTTGAATTAAGCACTAAATCTGACCTCTCCATGGTCTTCCCTGAAGAAACCCTGATGAATTAGGGTTAGGGTTTTCATGTGCTCCCATCAGCAGATGAAACTGCCAGATGATCTGAGTTTTTTTTCTCCCTGTGGAGATCCATACAACGCACAGATCCAGGATATGATCAGATCATGCTGGCAGCTTCAGCTACTTGTGGTGGCACACCGTAGGAAGATGGAGTATCGACATGAGATCAATAGAACAGTAGTCATAGGAATTAAGAAAAGAAGAGAAGAGAGGCTTTTGATGGTTGTACAGAAGGAGGCTTTTGCAGGAGGGGAGAGGAGGGGATGATGAGAGGAGAAATATATAGGAGAAGAAAGGAAGAGTGCTAATGTGAAGGGGGTTATAGCTTTTATCATTTAATTTGTGGAACTGGAGGTTGGCATTGACTATAAGAGGAGTTAAGAATAATTTTATAGCAGTGGTCCCAAAGAAAAGGCAATTTAATGCTAATGTCTTACCTGCAGCCTAAGATTTCCATATATTTTCCTTGATCTTTAGAGAGAGAGAGAGTAGGGGTCCATTTTGCATGGAGTTTTCTATGTAATGCATATGACTGTCAAGAAAAGGAGTGTATATCATCTTTAACCCAGCAAGCTCAGGAGACATACTCCTCTCTCTCTCTCTCTCTCTCTCTTTTGTGTGTTATCTAATAGGATTTTTTTTGTATATAGACTGATGGCTTTTATTGGTGAAAGGAACAGTGCTGCCCTCTGTGGCTGGTCCAGTTGGTTGCTCACTTGCAGTCATTAAAGACATCAGCCTCTAAGCGGCAAGAACTGATCTAAGAACTGTCCCCTCTCTTTAAGGAGGTAGAAAAGGAGATGTGTGAGGCTAAAAGCTTCTGGCATGCATCATTTGCATGTAATTTCCCAGGAACTGTGCATCCATGGCCGGTCTCATGTATAGAACCATAACTCTCCAAGACAGTTAAAACTCAAACCCCACTGTCATAAATGATGAAAACATTCACATATAATTTGTCCTATATATATATCTTTGTTGTTTAGTAAGCCATCCATGGATGAACTGTGAAGGTACATTGCCAGCAGTATCAGTGATTGAAGTTGAATCAGCTTGAGGTTTAAGGGTCAAAGTCTGGCAGATAGGACAGCCGAATGAACAACCAGTTAAGAGCTGTCTTCTAAGCTATAACCTTTAATGAGTTCAGACCAGTAGGTGATCACAAGATTGTAGGTGTAACTACTGCCATCTCATGTTGAATTGGTCAGCTTCATATAAATGTGGCCATTTACATTTATAGATGCAAATTTCTATATGAGGTTACAAGGAAATGGATGAAGTTTATAAATTAGGATATGGTGAAATCAGGTTAAGGCATATATGTTGTTGCCCCCACATGGTCCTCAAAAACAGTAAAAGAAAGGAAAAAGGAAAATCTGATAAGCAGCAATTTTCAGCTAAAAACATTTCTGTAGCTTCCTTCATAGGCTTCCTGTTAACATATGATACAGCAGGGAAAACTATGTCCCAAAAAGAAATATTTGTGAGATAGGAATGAATTGTAACTCATATACCAATCAAAGCATAATGCTTGACTGATGTGGGTGGGGGTAATCAGATTGGGGCATTTTTGTTTTTTTCCTCACATTTTTCATCTCTGCAATCTTGCTACAACGAAAGGTTTATACCTATTGCTACATCTACCTCACAAGCCTCCTTATAGATAGGTAGATAGACTTCAAATCACTCTCTAGTAGCTTGGACTCTTCCATGCTTCTTGAGAAAAGCCAATTTGGCTCTATTGCAATCTGAAGAAGCACAAGCAAAAACAATTTGTTGCTATGTTAATCAGATGCAGGTCTACACCATATAGTCTGAAAAGAAATCAAGAAAAAAGAATGACTTGGACAAAGTGATGAAAGCCTGTAAACAGAAGACTCAACATTTGCCACAAACTTCAATAGGCCTATAAAATGTTATACATCTTTTCTCAAGCAAAGAATTGGCATGAAAGGCATAACAAGCTTCTGTGTCTTAAGGATATTATGGATTATCGGTTTAGATTTTCATATTGCTCCTGTAATTTCTAGAGCTCATTGCTACACCTCGAAGAACATTTTTCTCAGGTACTGTACTAGTAGGAACATTCTCTCGGTGATGGAGAGCAAATTTATGATCCAGTGTGATGAGATAACTTGATAAGATAATTGATTCGTTTAGAAATTGAACTACTAATCGAAAATGCTTAGGCTTAAATTAACAATAATACTTCACTCTTATAAGTCAATTTAGATCTCAATTCACTTTCGATATGAGACTAAATCGAAAGCATTAGGATAAAGATTAGGATGAGTTTCTTCCTGGTAGCACAGTAGAATCCCGACTGACGTGAGAGTTGAGAGGGAAGAGAAGGATGAGAAGATTGGCCATGTGATGCAACATTGCTCTCCTTTCCATTCTTTAGTGAGTGGGGGAATCTGCCATGCTCAATAATGAACAAATGAAGCTGCCAAGCATGACCTAGCTTTGCAGCAGCTTCACTTTTTTCTATCTGAAGTCTTTTTCTTTTGTTAGTCTCAATCTAATAATACAGAACTTTTTTTATTTCATGCAATCTTAAATCTTTAATCATCAAATCATGCTGACATCTTCACTGATTCACCCCTAAAGGTTTTTTTAGTCTCAATCTAAAAATACAGAACTTTTTTGCTTTGATACAATCTTTAATTTTTAATCATCAAATCAGGGTGACATCTTCACTGATTTCCTTGGGCACGTTCTGAGGAAGGATCGAGT
Source organism: Musa balbisiana (assembly GCA_004837865.1). NCBI lineage: Eukaryota > Viridiplantae > Streptophyta > Magnoliopsida > Zingiberales > Musaceae > Musa > Musa balbisiana. The sequence continues at coordinate 24,197,764 of CM017190.1, read as the reverse complement.
CAAACTTTATTTGGGAATGATGATGAGGATTGAGGATCAAAAGATAAATCCCCAAGAATTTTCTTTTTCCTGGAATGGATAATTTGTTTGAACGGACAAGATAATATATACAAGCACATAGAGACAAAAGCGCATGCCCAACTTGGGTGGCCAAAGCATCTGAAAGGAGATTGAGGCGTGACAAAGTGAAAGAACCGCTGCCAATAGCATGCAAAGATCTCGAAACATTTCATGTTCCATCTTTAGTCAGCTGTCAAATGACAAAGGTTAGGAAGCTGCAGGCATCACACCATCTCGGTGCAATAAACGGTCCAAAAGTAAAAGCTAAGCACACGCGAGAACAAAGATCGCGCAATTTGTCGAGTCAAAGAACGCTTTTCGAACACCACAACCGGCAACGAGAACAGCAAGAAAGATGAATCAAACACAGATCATGAAAGCAGAGAAGAGGATTGTAATCTGCAACACACCACAGTCAACTGAAGAAAGCAGGAGATGTAAAGCAAACCACATGAAAGAAAGGAGAACACACATTGACTCGAAAGGAGTGACAGGTAAATTACACCGAGCAACACTTGCACTGACTCAGAAGCAGTGACACATACTGCCGCAAAGAGGCTGTCAAATAGATGCTACTGACTTCAATGTGTGTCATCCACAAAATGAATGAACAATGGGTGCCAAATGACACTCACGAAAATAATCAATGACGATAAATAATGTTAAATTAAGCAATGTGTGTCAATCCCCTTGTCGAAGCCCTTTCCCACCTATATTACCAAAAGCTCGTCATGGTGCCACCGAAACAATTTATCCTCGTCCTATACAATTTTACAGGCATTGCTTATCACGTATTTGTACCAAGACAGGTTAATCACAATCAACTGCATGGGATAAAAGAAGCCGCCCTGCTCGCAATGCCTTGCTTGGTCATCAGCTCAATCATCATTCCACCCGTTAGCTATCGGAGCTTTTAATGTGATGATGAATAATGCTTTTCTCTATCACTTTCAGGCCAGCCTGTGGTTACTCGAATTCACTCGGAATGCACCACCGAGTTAAGAAAATCATGCCCTGAAGGAGAGGACACAGGCTATATCAAACATTTGCAAATCGATCCAGCAATGTCATCCTTGCCTTAAGAAGCTCTCAGGCTATCCTCCAGAAGGATCCATGAGAGCAAGTGCCCGCTTGAGTCACCGCTCAACAACTGCTTCAGATCGCTCGTAAGATGGAGTGCTGTAACAGGATGCTTGTGGGATTTGAGCACTCTGTGCATGGTGTTAGGACTCTAGCTAGGAGAGTCCTAATTGATAGGGGCATTCATGTAAAACCTACCTAAGTCAACCCTTATTAAAGAGATGAAGAGGTCAGCTAGGGTTTGGAGGTTATTTCTTAAAGAAGAATTAGGAGTTGTAAAAGAATAAGAGTCTTGAGTAGGAGTCCTATTAGGAGTTAGGGTTTAGAAGCCCTATAAATAGCTATGTATTCCTCCTCTTTTCATAAGCAATAGATGAATATTTTCTGCAGCCTTTGAGCAGCAACTTGGAGGAAGGAACCCTTATAGAGTTCCAGGAGGCCGATCCCCTAAAGAGATCAACCCCAAGCTTAGAATCTGCAAGGGTTCTAACAGAAGGCCATGTGGAATATCTTCTGCCTTTGAGCAACAACTTAGAGGAAAGAACCCCTATAGAGTTCCAGGAGGGATCCCCTAATGGCAACAACTTAGAGGAAAGAACCCCTATAGAGTTCCAGGAGGCCGATCCCCTAAAGATATCAACCCCAAGCTTAAAATCTGCAAGGGTTCTAACACTTGCAATCAGAGCAGCGTTCTTGGCATCTCGCTGCCCTTCCACAGCCATCCATCATCTCTCCACAACCGCCCAAAGCAATTCCCACAATTGCTTAAAAGATCGTCGTCAAATTCTACCGTCATCTCCACCACCGCGGATCATTCTTTGATCTCCCCCGTAAATTGCAACAGGTTCTAGTTTCGTACCTTACTGCTGCTGCAATTTAGTTATCCTTATTCAAAAATCCAAAAAAAAAAATTGTTCCTATATTGCTGCATAAACTTTTCGTCGCAAAGTTTTCATCTCTACGACGAAAGATACAATGCAGAATTCCAACCGCATAGCACAGTCTGTTTGATCTTGCTACTATGTTTTTTCCGTCCAAATCTCTACGAAATTTTTATGATAGCTTTGACACTTCCTAACAGTAGATTTCCCTTTTGTTTCATCGAAAAATTCTCAATATAAACTGCTGATCTTTTACGTCCAATCTGCTACAATTGAAAATCTGTGCTGTAGAAAATTTCAATCGCATATTGTTGCCTTAACCGATCTATTTGCAATCTTTTTGAACAAAATTTCTTATACACTTTATAGATCATCTTGGCTTCCATCTAAGATTGATCTATTGAAGAATTTATCTCAGAAAATGATTTTGTGTTGCTGCAAATTTTTATCGCAGACCGCTGAAATTTTTCAATGAAAATTTTGCTATCACAACTTGCACCAATTTGTTTGCTATTATACTGCCAAAATTTTCTTCATTAAATTAGACATCCTTGCTATCATATAAACTGAGATTTTACTTTCAATTCTCTCCTCAAATCTCTTAAGTTTTTAGTGAAAATTTCATTAAGAAACCATTGTTTCTTCGACGACAATTCTGCTCTTACAAGACAATACAATTCTGCAGCAAACTTCCACTGATTTCTATCAAACCTTTGTTGCCTTCTACCATAGATCTAAAACTTTCATCCACAGCCCTAAAACTCCACTAAACCACACCTTCAAACTGTACCCAAAACAGCCTCAAAACAAGCCTAAACCGCAGCCTACATCCACCAATCCACCAACCCTTTCAACCATCACTTCTCTCAACCTATACTTGCCTTTAACCCGACAACAAAAGAGAAATCTTAACATCACAGATTTAGAGGCATATACTATGGCATCTAAGGAGGTAATTAATGCTAAATTCGAAGCCTTGGAGGCACGAATGAAGGATAAGATTCAAATTCTCTTTACCGAACTCAGTTTGGGCCGACCACCAAGCATGAAGAAATCACATCGAGGAGAGAGCTCTAACCAATCACACCAAGCTCGAAGAGATGACTTCCAAGAGAGGGGAGGCTTTATGACCGACCCCAACTATCCACGCATGAGGGTGGACTTCCCTAGATGGGAAGAAGGAGACCCGATTGGTTGGATCTCGCGTGCGGAGCGATATTTTTGGTATTATAAAACTGCGAATGCATCTATGGTGGAAATTGCAGCTATATATCTTGAAGGGGATGCCATATAGTGGTTTGACTAGTTTAAATATGCTAATGAAGTCCTCTCATGGCAACAATTCAAAGAAAGACTATTGATCCGCTTCGGACCAACCGATTACGAGAACATTGACGAACAACTAGCAAAGATCCAACAAACCTCTACCATTCAGGAGTACCAAACCAGGTTTGTATGGTTATCTAATCAAACTTGTGATTGGTCTCAAAAACAACTATTGGGGACCTTCATTGAGGGCTTGAAGCCGGAGATATGGGGAGAAGTTAAATCACGACAACTGTACATGCTTATGGCAGCCATCTCTTTCGCACGACATCAAGAGGAGCGATTGAACCACGAAGCTCAGAAGACTAGGATTGCTTCTCGACCTACAATGCAGAAGCCCTCAGCCCCCCCTACTATTAACCAAGTCCCTGCACCAAAAATGATGATAAGAGAAGAGCTTCAGGAGCGATCTACGGAGGAGTTATGTTGGCATTATGACGAGCCGTGGAGCCGCGAGCATCGCTGTAGAAAAGGGAGGCTTCTTATAATTGAACCAGTAGAAGAAGAGGTCATTGAACATCCAGAAGAGAGTTTTAAACATAATGAAGAAGATGTGGAAGAAGAGCCACAACCAACCGACATTATGGTACACGCATTAGCCGGCTACTCTAACCCGCAAACGATGAAAGTTGGAGGCCTTCTCAAACAACAACCGATCACTGTTCTCATCGACACGGGTAGCACTAATAACTTCCTAAACAGTAAGGTTGCTGCTCGGATGACACTATATATAGAAGGTTGTAGCAAGTTTGATGTAAAGGTTGCTGACGGCAGAATCCTAAAGTGCGAGCAAAGATGCCCGCAGGTGAAACTATTGCTGCAAGACAAAGAAATTATGACCGACTTCTTCCTCCTACCAATTGATGACTATGAGGCCGTGCTTGGCATAGAATAGCTGACTACACTAGGTGATGTCTCTTGGAACTTTTCCAAATTAATTATGAAATTCTACTGCAAAGGCAAATGGATCATCCTACACGGGAAGCGCGGAAGCAACGTAACCACCGTTTCAACCCAACGAATGGAGAAAGTTTTGCACAAGGTAAATGATGGCTTTTTGATGCATCTCCAGCAGCAACCAGAGGGGAAGAAAATAGAGATTGAAGATCAAAATCTTGCTGAATTTGCTAACATTTTTGCTGAACCACGCGGTCTTCCTCCTTCTCGGCAATATGACCATCGGATTCCAATCCTTCCGGGCAAGCCACTAGAGAACACTCAACCGTACCAATATCCTCACCTCCAAAAGGATGAGATTGAAAAGATCATAAAGGAGATGCTTGAAACAGGAGTGATTCGGTCAAGTTGTAGCCCCCATTCCTAACCGGTGCTACTTGTACGCAAGAAGGACGGAACTTAGCGGATGTGCATCGACTACCGAGCTTTAAATGACATCACTGTTAAGGACAAGTACCCAATACCAGTGGTGGATGAACTTCTTGATGAATTAAAAGGAGCTCGAGTCTTCACGAAGTTAGACCTCTGATCCGGTTACCACCAAATTCGAGTATGTGAAGATGACATTCCAAAAACTGCATTCCGCGCACATGATTGCCATTATGAATTCTTGGTAATGCCTTTTGGACTCACTAATGCTCCTTCAACCTTTCAAAGTCTCATGAATGATATTTTTCGGAGCTTTCTTCGTAAATTTATGTTGGTATTTTTCGATGATATTCTCATTTATAGCCCTTCTCTTGAGAGTCACTTTCAGCATTTACGGATTGTTTTGACGATCCTTCGGGAGAATACTCTTTTTGTTAAGCAACCAAAGTGTAGCTTTCTCCAGCAAAAAATAGAATACCTTGGGCACATAATATCAGAAGAAGGGGTGGCGGTAGACCCAACAAAAATTAAGGCAATGCAAGGCTGGCCGAAACCTACAAACGTGAAATTACTGCATGGGTTCCTTGGACTAACGGGCTACTACCGAAAATTTGTTAAGGACTATGGGAAGATCAGCGCACCCCTCACATCTCTACTGAAAAAAGATGCCTTCCAATGATCGGACAAAGCCTCCGCTGCCTTCAACAAACTTAAGGCAGCCATGACAATGACGCTAGTGCTAGCACTACCAGATTTCAACTGACCCTTCATCATTGAGGCCGACGCATCTAGATTCGGAATTGGAGCCGTTCTCATGTAAGATGGTCGACCACTCGCATACACTAGCAAGGCATTGTCTCCCTCCCATCAAAATATGTCAGTATATGATAAGAAGATGCTAGCCATTGTGTACGCAGTAACGAGGTGGAGACCCTACCTGATTGGCCGGCGATTTCAAATTAAAACCGACCATAGAAGTCTCAAATACTTTTTGGAGCAAAAGATATCATCCCCTGAGCAGCAAAAATGGGTAACAAAACTTCTTAGATTTGATTATGAAATAACTTACAAAAAGGGAAAAGAGAATGTTGTTGCAGATGCGCATTCGCAACTAGTCGAGCAAGTTGAACTTTTGGCCGTTTCGCTTCCAACCAGTGACTTCCTTGAAGATATTAAGATGGAATGGCAGGATGATCCAGAGACCAGTAAGATAATAAAAAAATTGGAAGAAGCATCAAGCTCCGTGGCTCATTACATTTGGGACTCAAAAGAATTACACTATAAAGGACGTATTGTGCTTATGACAAATTCTACTTACATCTTCACGAGTAGATTTTGGACAAAATTATTCCATATGCAGGGTACTAAATTAAAAAAGAGTATGCAATATCACCCACAAATCGACAGCCAGACAAAAGTTGTAAATAGGTGTTTGGAGACAGCCCAAAGCTACCCACCAAATATGACTACTCAAAGAGAACTCCAAACCCAGCCAAGTGTCATTATTGATCAACGGACCGTGACTCAACGACGACGACTTACTACTGAAGTGCTAATACAGTGGGTGAACCTACCAACAGAAGATGCCACTTGGGAGAACTATGATGACTTGAAGATCAAATTCCCAAAATTCATGAATCGTCAGCCTCGAGGACAAGGCTGATTTAAAGAGGGCGAATCTGTTAGGACTATAGCTAGGAGAGTTCTAATTGATAGGGGCATTCATGTAAAACCTACCTAAGCCGACCCTTATTAAAGAGGTGAAGAGGCCGACTAGGGTTTGGAGATTATTTCTTAGAGAAGAATTAGGAGTTGTAAAGGAATAAGAGTCTTCAGTATGAGTCATATTAGGAGTTGGTTAGAAGTATGAGTCTTGAGTACGAGTCCTATTATGAGTTAGGGTTTAGAAGCCCTATAAATAGCTATGTATTCCTCCTCTTTTCATAAGCAATAGATGAATATTTTCTACAGCCTTTGAGCAGCAACTTAGAGAAAGGAACCTCTATAGAGTTCAAGAAGGTCGATCCCCTAAAGAGATCAACCCCAAGCTTAGAATCTGCAAGGATTCTAACAGAAGGCCATGTGGAATCTCTTCTGCCTTTGAACAGCAACTTGGAGGAAGGAACCTCTATAGAGTTCCAGGAGGCCGATCCCCTAAAGAGATCAACCCCAAGCTTAGAATAACACATAGTCAACTTGTACTCCGGTAACCTCCCATTTAAATCCAGCCTTCCCACTCCATCGGTCAGTGACTCACTCCTTCCATTGGCCTCATATGTGGAACAGTGCACCATGTTCCACACCTTCAGTGCTCCGCTCCGGTGGCCCGTTACGTACCAGTTTGTGTCTTGCCAGTCAGAGTGCATCGGACTCATCACTGATAAGATAAGGTCAGAAGGGAGTTGCGAGGTGTTCACCACCGCAAGGCAGTCCCCGTTGATGCTCCAAACTGCAAGCATAATTCCTGCAGCCATCACAACTATCCCTGTGAGTTCATTCACATGGACAGCAGAGACTGGTGCTGGGAATAAGGGAAGCTGCTTGACAAAAACCAGGTTAGTTAAATCCCACAGAATTACACTACAGTCTTCAGATCCCGTCACGATAAGTGAGTAAGCCTGACTGACATGGAGGCACATTATCTTGCCAGTATGGGCACAGAGGGCCCTCATCAAACTCAGGCGGTTGTTTCTGTCAAATCTCCAAACTGCAACAACGCCATCATCGGCACCAGTCACAAGAAACTGACCATCATGACTGACTCCAATGCATTGAATCTGGTTTCCACCATGAAGATTCTCACAGAGTCGAAAGAAGCTTATCCTGGTCATAGCTCATTATTCTCAAACTTCTATCGCGGAAACCCCAAGAGATATACTTGTTATATGTCAATGGTTTGAGCAGGCTATTTTCCTTGGCAATGAAAATCTTTTCAGTGAAAGTCACAATCTGAGAGATAGAAGAAGAAGACTGACGGACTTGCTGGGGCAATGGTGCTGTAACGAAGAGGGTGAGGGGGAATTTTCCTGTCAGTTCGTCGCTTAATGTGGGGCTTCAGGAATAATTGCTTAGGTGTCTGCCCAAAATGATTTATCTGAGCCAGTATTGAGGCTTTCATGGTAGGGTCTGAAACTGAATCTATGTCAACATTTCCTTCATATGTGTAGTGATAGAAAACATTAATAGCTTCTTCAGCTGCCTGTGAAAATTTATGATCAAAACAACTATAAGAACTCATCAGATCTGGCATAAGTCCAGAGTGAAACAGAAAAAAAACTCAATAATGATCATAAACTTCATATTAGTCTTCCATACTGTAAATCAGATTAAGAAAAAGCCACCATTATTTTCTTCTATATTTTTCATGGGCATGAACTATTCCTGAAGATGATGCATCTAAAGCTCATGCACTTTGAAAATCATTGCTACAGTTTATTTCAAGTATTTTCTACTATGCTACTGTTGAAGGTTACACAGAATGGGAGGGTTTGCAACCTCATTAAGACTTTACAACAGATTGTGAGGTCTTATTCACATACTGGAACCCTCAAAGGTATACACTTTTCAGCTTCGATGGACATATTCACCAAGAAATTAATTTTTTATGCAAATTTAATAGTTTGTTTCACTGTATAAAGTAATGTCGAATTCAATTTAATTTAAATTTAAATAAACAAAATCGGAGGTGTCCTCCAATAGGAACTTGAGAATGGGGATTCAATGCTCATTTAGAGTTATTAAAGTTTTCAAGTAGAAGATTTTAGGATTTTTCTGTATTGCTAAATGTTTGGTATTTATAACCATGGCTTCAAATACTGGCCAAACCAATCCAGTATTTGTTAGCCTAACCAAGAACTGCTAATGAATTGTATAGCTTGGTACCGGTTGGTGTTTATCTTTTTTGTTATCTCTTCAGCAATACCAAGCTGTACAAGTCTGTACACTGACCAGTATACCAGTCTGACAAGTTGTCAAAACATACCCAATAGTCAAATGCTGCGTTCTCTAAATGTTGACAATAAAATTAGGTGACAAAAACTTCCATCAAAAAGAATGGAAATGTTATATGGGTCATAATCCAACATAGCTAAACTAACAAAGAAGGGACAGCAATTCTAAATAACTGAAAAATATAGGATAAGCTTTATGGAATGGGTAAAACAGTGAGTTCATCCTTAATAAAACTCAGTAGTCTTCTTGGTAAAGGAAAAGGCATACATCACCTGAAACATTTGCCTTGAGCAAGAAATTTTTTGTCGCATCTGGTGACAGGGTACATGGTGTGCATGATTTCAAATCATATTTTCCTCCACATGAAGTAAGGAAAATTTTTCTTTAAGCAAATATAATTTTTGCATGGATTACAAATTGATAGGTTGGTTGGAGATCATACAAAATTTAAGATCATGATCTATAAAGTGCCAATAAAAATGTTAGAGTCTAGAGCTCACCTTCCCCCTCTGCTTATATCCAAAGATGAGGTCTATCCAGCTATGCAGATTTTCAGAAACATAATCTGATTCCAAAGCTTCCCGGTGCTTCCTTATGAACTCTCTAGCACTGCCTTTGGCCCAAGGGGGCAGAACTACGTCACCAACCTGAGAAGGAACTTCTTCTGATTCTCAATGCACTAAATGTAAACAATGATATCCAACAAAATCAAGGAGAACCCGTATGCATATTTATGTTGCATTTGCAAAAGAAAAATCAAAATTTAGCTCTTAATATACCTTTTCACCTGACTGTTTTATGCCCAAATCTAGATTAAACCGATTCTCTAGAAACTCAGGCATGTGAAAGAGTTTGGGGATCATTTCCTTTGCATCTGATGTGTTACTCTTTCCAGCTGCACTTAACCATGTATCTTTTACACTATTAAACAAACGATCTGCATGGTCAAACTGGCCCCCCTGTAATTTCTGATTTTCAGTACTGAATGGTGGCAGCCTTATGAGATAGAAAAGAACAATGCCGGCACTAGAATAGTGAGATCCATAGTGAAATTTTGGGACATCAGGGTCATCCCAGGTTTCATATCTGAGAAGGCACAAATATGGAAATAAGACATCCAAAATATGAATTTTCAAACATGTGCACTAAAGCAGAGAAACTAAATTTAGTGGAAAATCAGACTAACCGTTTCCTGAATTCATCCTCTCGCTCTGTGGTTTGGGATCCCATTGGTTTATCAAATTTACGGAAATTTGAGGACTTTTCAGATCCAGAGTTTCACTCTCATAGTCTGCAAGAACCCAGGGAAATACTGGATATTGAGTAAGATCACTATAGTCTCATCCAGCAAGAGTGTTCAGGTGCATGAGGTATTGAAAGTTGCTAATTTCTCCATTTTTCCATCTCTTTGAGGACTTAGCCATGACCTTAAAAATACGGCTTCCTTCATTACCTTCTTGTTTTGATGATCCAGATATTGTTGTGTCCAACCTGTCAATTTGTTCTCTCAGGGCCGTATGGAACTAGAATTTTGAATTACACAACTATAATTGTGATGTGCAAGAGAGACAACACAGCATATGTAGAAACAAAAAACCACCATCCCAGACCTCCAGATGCATCATAGTGACATAGAAGTAAGAACTTAAAACCCAGAATCACATTAACTCTAAAATATGAAACAGTGATTCAGGTAATTATAACTAGGGATCACCTAAATGGGTATAGTTTAAACTTCAAAGAATTTTTAAAACACAAATAGATGAAAGCCAAATGTCAAATGGCATCAACTTTGTTTGATAACTTATTGTTCGACTGCAAATATTGTACCACCTGGGAGATGTTCCCTTTACGTCGTTTCTCATCATTCAAACACTAAATAGAAGATACTATCTATACTTTTGTCTCATAACATCTCGTTTATTTCTCATAATACACAAGGATTCAGGTCAACAAGGGCACATGTTTTCAATAGAATTAGTTCCTAATTACAAAAAAACAAAGTCACCAAAAAAGACTGATTTTAAAAAAAAGGCAGGTACCAATTGCATATTTATGCACAAAACTTCATTAAATATATCACAATAATAGGAGGATCTGGTTGCTGATAAACTGCATAATTAGCTTGTAATTCAGTTTTTTTTAGAAAAATGAAACCTAGTATACTTTTCAAATTGGATGTATTGAAATAGGCTATCATCTTCTGCCACATCCCAGATTTATAAAAAATAAACCATTATTTCAATATTCATAATTTAAGAAGATGTTTTTCTTTTATTTTTGAATTCAAATCCTTGTCTTTACAATAATAAATATTTTTTTTAACTAAAAGAAGATCACATTTTCTTGGTAAGGCCACAAGTGACAAAAAAGTTTCTTCCATCCAAACCTCAGATCTACTACAAAGTAGTAGGTACTCTGAAAATAAATATAAGAGAAAAAATACTTCAATAACCACACATGCTAGTAGGAACATTTGAAAAATTATAAAAATAATTATAATATTCATGAAATATATATAAATGTTAACAACTTAATACAAAATAATAACATATTAATTCATTATGAAACTCATATACCTGAAAAATAATGATAATTCTTATGCAGTAAACAAAATCATGCATTCATATGCAACACATCTCAATGATATATATAACAATCAAATAATAAAAGTATATATCACACCTGATAGTACACTTCCAATAGTGGATGAAAAGACATACTCTATGAGATGGATTCCTCGTACCAATGGATGGAGAGAACCCATATCGCACTCCCAATAGCAGATGAAATAATATTTCTTATCCGCCCAAGTGGGGACACGTTCCTCCCAACACCAAATGGAGGAACCATCTAATCGTCATGTTTGACGGCCAGCTAATCCCCGAAAGAAATCACCCTATTTGCCCTCAACAGGGATCCATAAACAATTATGATCATTTATTTACATTCATCTATTCATGCATGCATCTAAGAAATAGTATGATAAAATATTACAGAGACAATGCTTGATATATGATCTATTAGACTATGTCCATTAGTGGCACCACACTGTATAGACCCTTAACTTCTTTCACAGGCTGTACTTCTAATGTGAACCACTAGTATAGTCACATATTCTACGTGGTAACAATCACATCAATATCATAAACTTAATCTAAAAGAAATAGTAGAAAACCAATAATCATTTCTAAATGGCACATTAAAATAAAATTTTTAAGTTCATCAAATCATAAATACATGAGACATCAATCTCTCAATAGCCCTCAATCAACCAGAACCCTAATAAAAATAGCCCAATTGATTGAAACTAAACTAAATTCAATTAGGACCTAATGGAATCAATCTTAAATCCTTATAAAACCGATTTGGAATTACCCTAGACTAGTCTAATTTAGATTTAATTGATTTCAATTAGGTCAAGTAGGTTTGAACTAGTCAAGTTGTTTTGAAATCACACTAAATCGGCTTGAACTAATCAAACCTATCTGATTCATTCAATTAACAAGCTCAAACCAATAAGGGAGAAATTAAACTATGTCATATAGTGCTAACCCAGACCAAACTGACCCACCTGAGTCTTGAATGAGTCACATGCGTCGTACATACGTTGAGGTACAATGGTTGAATAGAGATACAAACTTGGTCCTAGGTACTATTAAGTTGGCTTGAGATACAATGGTTGAATAGAGAGGCAATAATATATCTAATGTCAGTCGCATAGCTAGGTGGACCTAGCTTCGTGGTTTAGGTTAAGCCCCACTCATGAGTTGGGTTGAGCCTCACCACTAAACTAGGTCACGCTTGACTCATGGGTTGGGTTATGCCTAACTACATTAGTTGCGCTATACTTGACCACATAGGTTGGGTCATGCCTGGCCATTTGAGTTGCACCGTGCTAGGCCACATGAGCTAGGTCGTACTTGGCCACATAGGTTGCATCGTACCTAGCCACATGGTTGGGTCGTACCTGGCTATATGGGTTGGGTCATAGCTGTACCTAGCCATATGGGCTGGGTCATACTTGGTCACATGAGCTAGGTTGTACTTAGGCATAGGCTGGGTCATGCTTGACCACACGGGTTAGACAATACCTGACCACATTATTACGGACTTAGCTGGAATTGCATAAGTCATGAGGCACCCTTATGGCCAAGACGCGAACTTAGCTTGAGTTGCCTAAGTCGCGAAGCACCCTTGCGCTAACTTCTCGGACTTAGCTGGGATTGCCTAAGTCAAGAGGCATCTGTAAAGGGTCAGCCCAGTTGCAACCTCGTACAGGTCCCAAAGGACTTGTAAAACAGAAAGTCGATTAGATTGAAAACGAGCGACGGACAAGTCCCAACATCTCGCAAAGAGGGAAGTTTTATAAGCAATTCAGCAAGCACCTTGTGTGCACAGGAGAAAAGAGAGGAAGGAGAAAAACAAGGACTTTAGAAGGTAGAACGAACAGTTGCAAGTCCACAAACAACTGCTCACTGGGTGCCGGGTGCGAAGGCAAGTTCCCGTCAAGTTAACGTGCGAACTGGTGAAGAGTTTTTCAACGCTCGACAATATACTAAAGCCCCATCCAGCCCTGTGCTAACCTGGGGGTCCAGGGTGCTGAGATGGCTAACGTTTCGCACGCAGCTGCGGCTTGCAGAAAACAAGTCGTGGCACACGAAAACGGGGCTGTTTTGGGCAGTTCGGCCTGGCGCGGCGAGCGGTCGCACTGTAGCACTGCAACATGTTCGAACATGCATTTTTACAAGCAAAAACACACAAAACTAAGGCAAAACATATTGCCGTGTCTAGGTACAAGCATGCAAAAACGACGAACGGTTCGTTGAACGAAGTTGTTGCAGGTGCGCGACAACCGTTCGTGACATTCTCCCCCACTTAAACTATCGACGCCCTTATCGACACTTGTTGGTAGTTATTGATGATGGCTTCTTCATGTTGTAGGGCGTCTTCGGGCTCCCAGCTGGCTTCAGTTTGGGGAAGCTTTTGCCATTTCACCAAGTACTCAGTCTGCTCAGCTCAATTAGATAGTTTTATCTTGCGATCCGTTAGAATGGTTTCAACTCGCTTCTCGTAAGAAACTCTGGTGAGGGGTAGCCGAGTTGGAATACTTTGGGAAGCATTTTGCGGATCTGAGTGGTAGGCTTTCAATTTGCTGGTGTGAAAAACATTGTGAATTTTGAGCCACGCCGGCAGCTGCAACTTATAGGAGACGTTGCCCACCCTATTGATAATTAGGAAGGGCCCTTCATACTTAGCGTAACGATCCTTTGTATACTTTGTTCCTAAAGAATTAGAGTGATGTTGGTTGGAGCTTCACCAACACCAAATCGCCGACTTTGAACTCCTGCGGTCGCCTTCCCAAGTTAGCCCAATTCTTCATCTTTTTGGCCGCCTTCTCCAAGTAAGCCCGCGCAATATCTGCATTTTGGTGCCATTTTTTTGCAAAGCATGCTGACGGACTACTCCTAGTATATCCGATAGCCAAGGTATGAGAAATCGACGGTTGTTGTCCTGTAATGATCTCGAAGGGGCTCTTGTTGGACGCAGAGTTCCGCTACAAGTTGTAGGAGAATTGAACTATGTCCAACAACTTCACCCAATCTCATTGGTTGGCACTCACGTAGTGCCGAAGATATTGCTTCAAGAGCGAGTTTATCCTTTCGGTTTGGCTATCCCTCTAGGGCTGGAGGGTTATGGAGAAGTATAACTTAGACCCCAACAATTTGAATAGCTCGATCCAGAATCATCCCAGGAACCGAGCGTCTCAATCACTGATGATATTGTGTGGGACTCCCCAATACTTCACCACATTCTTCATCATCAGTTTGGCCACCTCCTCTGCTGAACAGTGTAGGGGTGCAACAATAAAAATTACATACTTTGAAAATTGATCGACCACCACGAGTATCGATCCGAGTTCCCCTACTACCGACAAGCTTGATATGAAATCCAAGGAAATGCTCTCCCACAGCCTTTCTAGTACGAGCAACGGCTTCAAAAGTCCTATCGGCTTCCGCTGCTCCACCTTATCTTATTGGCAAGTGAGGCACATTCGAACATATTTCTCCACATCAGTCCCCATCTTCGCCTAGTAGAAGGCCCTCTCCACGAGAGCCAAGGTTCTGTGAATGCTTGGATATCTAGCCCAAAGGGAATCGTGACAATCTCTTAAGAGCTCACACCTCAAATTGTCCACTCGAGGGACATAAACCCTATTCCCTTTTGTGTAAACGAGTCCCTCCAAAACCCAAAATCGTCGTGCCTTACCTTCTTTGATGAGCTACATCAGGGTTACTACCTAGGGATCACTATACAATCCATCCCTAATCCTGGAAAAGAAGTTGGAGTGCAACTGACTTGCTTGGCCTCTGCCCTCCAATTGTACGGCATTCACACGCTCCACTTTCCGACTCAATGCATCAGCCACGACATTTGCCTTTCCGGGCTTATACTCCATTGCTATATCAAACTTAGCTAGGAAGTCCTGCCATCGTGCTTGCTTTGGGGAGAGTTTCTTCTGAGTTTAAAAATAGCTCAAAGCGATATTGTTTATCCTCAGCACAAATCACGATCCAAGAAGGTAATGTCACCAAACTCGTAGATAGTGGACCACCGCCGTTATCTCCTTCTCATGGTGCACCGGATACCGTCGCTCGGTCTCGTTGAGCTTACGGCTCTCGT
This sequence comes from Musa balbisiana, assembly GCA_004837865.1. Taxonomy (NCBI): domain Eukaryota; kingdom Viridiplantae; phylum Streptophyta; class Magnoliopsida; order Zingiberales; family Musaceae; genus Musa; species Musa balbisiana. Next base: position 24,182,456 of record CM017190.1, on the reverse strand, counting down.
AGGCCACTGGATGACCCTCCTGCATAAGTACTCTTCCAATAGCGAAGTCTGAAGCATCTGTATGGACTTCGAAGGGCTTCCCATAGTCCAACAATTTGAGCACCAGTTCTTCCAACATAGCAGCCTTCAGATCTTGGAATGCAGCTTCACATTTATCAGACCACCTCCAAGGCTGCTCCTTCTTCAGCAACTCTATTAGTGGAGTTGCACGCTTCGAATACCCCGCTATGAAGCGTCAATAGTAGTTGACAAAACCAAGGAAGGATCTCAGCTCTGGCACCTTCTTTGGAGTTCGTCATTCCACAACAACTTGTACCTTCGATTTATCCATCCGAATGGAGCCATCACCGATTTAATGCCCCAAGAATAAGATTTTCATTTGAGCAAAGTAGCACTTCTCCCTTTTCACGAACAAAGTGTTCTCCCTGAGAACCTTGAAAATTGTTCGAAGGTGCTTGACATGCTCCTCAAGCGTTTGGCTGTAGACGACAATATTGTCCAAGTAGACAACCATGAACCTATCCAAATACTCTTTGAATAGTTGGTTCATAAGAGTGTAGAACGTGGCCAGAGCATTGGTTAAGCCGAAAGGCATCACCAAGAACTCAAACGCTCCATACCTAGTCAAGCAGGTAGTATTCGCTCCATCGTTTTCAGCAATGCGCACTTGCCAGTACCCCGACCGGAGGTTGAGTTTTGAGAAATACTTAGCTTTACCCAATTGGTCGAACAAGTCTACAATGAGCGGGATGGGATACTTGTTCTTTACCGTCACTTTGTTGAGGGCTCGATAATCGACGCATTGTCATGGACAAACTTCTAAACATGATGTTTGATGTAATGCTTATGTATGTCCGTGTCTTTTGGTATGTTCATGCTTTACACAGCATGTAGAGGGACGGCCGAAGGCTTAATAGTCCCATTTTAGTTGGGTTTAGTGGCCGTTTTAGGCTTGTAAATAAAGGTTGTGTCATATGGACACTTGTGAGAGATTTTCGGTCTGTGGTAGACCAATTTACCTCTTTGTTGTGCAACCGTTCAGAGCTTGTAAAGTTTGTTTATAATTTGTATTGGCTAAGAAGTGTTTATGGAGATGATTGCTTGTGGATCCCGAGTGAGGCGTTTTCTCTAACCCGTTTTCTCTTTTGAAGTTCCTAAGGGACCATGGAAGGTTTCGGGAAGGCTAACCTTTGCGGACGGACATGCAAGGGTGCCGCACGACTTAGGCAAAACTAGCTAAGTCCGTGACAGATGGTATCAGAGCGGGACAAGCACTTGTAGAAACACTTGGCATGCAAACGTGGGGGACCTAGCAAGGCTGCATTGAGAGCAGCTAGCACGCGCGACCGTTTTGGGGAAAACGGGCATGGAGGTGTAGGGAAAAGGAGTCGCTCAGAGGAGCAAGCATCTGAGATTCGCATTCAGAGGAATGGCCAACCCCTTCGCGTAAGAGGCACCACGAGGACAAGCAAGCTGGGAAGAATACGTAGCACACAAAGGTTGAGATAGCTGAGTTTGAGCTACGGCTCAACGTTGACAACCATAATTGATAGTGCTCAAGGCAAGCGAGGTGCTTGGTAAAGGATGAGACCACGCAAGGTGGAATGAGTTGCTCAGCGACCGAAAGAGTTGTGCAAAGCTCACAGAGGTGAGGGGAATTGCTAACTCGAAGAATTTGGTACTCATGCAAGGGCTTGTAGGCGGACGATTGAATGTTCGTGGCCATCCCAAGGCGACCGAAGCTCGGTACCATAGAGCATTGAAACTTTCTCTTCGGCATGTAAAGGATACGTCCGTAGAAGGCTGAAGTGTGCAGCAAGTTCAGCATGTTGCTAGGCCTTGAGTGGTGCAGCGGGGGCTGTATTGACGTGGAGTCGCAATCTAGCAAGTGCGTTTGCAGGAGGCAGAACAATGCACAGTTTGTTCAGTAAATCGGAGTAGTCCAAGGGGATGGTGGTCTCCGAAACAAAGAGTGATGTTGCTCCAACGGGATAGATATCCAAAAGGGATAAGTCCCGACTCTCCAGAGGAAGAATCATGTGCAATAGATCGCACATGTTGAGGAGTAGTACCTCAAAAACAATAACTCCACGAAGTTCAATAGACCGAGCGAGCGGTGAGGCGTCGTCGCATGATCTCGCTGGAGAGAATGCATTGGTGGATGCATTGTGAGATCAAGTGGGGGAGCGACCCAAAGCAACACAAATGAAGGCACACTTGGAGTCGATATAGAGATTAGACTCAAGGGAGGGCTAACCCGTGAAATGGTAGGCACGAGGGCCACCATCAACTCAATGCAAAAACGAGGAGCGGAGCAACTTGGGTGTAACTTGGCAAAGTACCCAAGCAGCATAAAGTGAACCGGCATAGAAGATGGAATATGGAGCGGAGGCACAGAGCTTCCCTTGGACAGAAGTCAAGGACATGAACTCTTGCAGAGGCAAGAGCAGGATCATGTTGTTCCATGAGTCCTTCATGCTGATGGAGCGGACTCATATTGCATGGTGCCGAAGACGAAGGGAGCTTCTGGGCACATGCACCTTATCTCGAAGAAGCATTTGATGGAGGAACTGAGGCGACTCAGCTTGCAGAGGTGAAGTTGGGTTTAGAAAGCCTTGGCATGGGGCAAGAGGACGTAGAGGCGGGTACTCTTGAAGAATATGCCACAGTGTTGCCATTCAAGTTGCCATGAAGGGAGCGGTGCGCAGTGGAGATTGTGCTGGTAGGGGCAGAGGCCCAGGATCCAGACAATAGTGCACCAATTCCAGTGAAGTCGGTGGACTTCGGGAGCTACTAGGCGATGGATTGTCCTAGAGCGGTGCTTTGTCTAGGTGTGACCCGAGAGCGGGTGGACGAAGGTCGATTGTCAAAGGAGCGAACACAATTAAAAGTGGAAGAGACCCTGCGATGTGTTGGTAGAGGCCACACATTGAGGGATCACAATCGAAGTTCATCCCACAAGGATCAAAATGCAATGGAGATGTCACCAAGAGGCGATATGGTGCAGCAGATCATGGTGGAATAGTTCGTGGCAATGCAATACACACAGGTGAGACCCGTGAGGGACTTTATCATACGGAGGTATGATCAGGAGCTACTGGTAGCTCCACTTCGGTGAACAACACGACGGCAAGAAGGGTTATGGATTCAAGGAGTGAAGGCCATGGTACCGCAGAGGCGGGTCTTCTGTGCGTGCATCGAATTTTGCATCGGATGAAAGCCTTAGTCATCAGCATATGGGGGCTATGTTCCACCAAGGGAAAAGTTCGAATGCAAGTACCAGTGAGCCCCATGAGAGGGACTTGATCATGCAGAGGCATGATCGAAGCAGCTAGAGAGTTGGACTGCTCCAGAGCCCATATTCGCTTAAGGGAGCCCGCCAAGTTAGAGGATAAGGTCGAGTAAGCGAACGTTGCTACCAAGGAAGCTAAGGAGAACAGAATTGGTGCAAACCCTATAACGTGATGGCAAAGGCCATGCATGAAAGTTGCAGTCTGTCTTTCCATCGACTAAAGGGAGCTACTTGGAGAACACAGAGGTGTTGAAGCAGGGGGTTGAAAAGGGCAAGGAAGCAACGATGAGTCCAGAGGCGACTTAGCTACCCAAAATCAAGCATCAGTTAGAATGGAGATGGACTCGAAGGAGTGTCACAGAGACATATCTACTGATCGTGAAGAGAAGGGAGGTAGATGCGAGGCGACGGATAGTAGGGCAATGGGCATAGCAGCGCCATGGTACCGCAGAGGCGGGACTTCCATGAAGGTCATTGATCCCTTGCTCTCATGGAGGGAGAGTAATTGGTTGTGAAAGGGGCCGAGGAGGTGGAGCATGCAGAGGCAAACTCCAAGTACCAAGACAAGGTTGAAGGGCAGAGGCCGAGGAACTTCGTAAGACCGGTGTCAACGAGCTTCTCATCAAGATAGCCGAAAGTGAAGGACTTTGGGTCATGCAAGAGTGCATGACCAAGGAACAAAGCAGGCAGTACGCGATGCTATACCTTTGCTACTCAGTGGAGTAGGCGACAGGGTTGATGGAGAAGACGGTACAATCCCAGAGGTGACCAAAACTATTAGAGACTTACTCCAAGTTGGGGTGAATCACAGAAGTTCGATGGTATTGAGAAGGTGAATCACAGTAGCTAACTCAATACAAGGAATGTAAACACTTCAATTACTTCAGAAGTGTGAGCAAAGAGCAGGCGAAGGCAAATAACCAGCTCGATGCATGAAGTACAACCTTTAAAGAGGCGGGCGAAGTCAAGTAACCATTGCCTTCTCAACTCTTAAGAGAATGGGCGAAACCGAGTACCCCAATTCTCTTATCTATCCAGTAGAGGAGCTCTACACAGGTTCAAAGACCCTTCGAAGATATTAGAAGACAATAGTTGTCAAATCCTCACCAATGGTGATCAGTCCTACTGAGAGTAGATTATCCGCTTCATTTCCCAACAGAATGCCAATCGAAAGTGGAAGTGATGCGAATCTACTTGGAAGTGACAACTAAGTGAAAGAAGAGTTGATGAGCAAATTTTGTGGAGGAAGGACCCAAAACTTCCGAAGTTTGCGAGGCGATGCTCGTTAAAGCTCCAACAAGCATCTACCCAATTTAAGCAACATGTGGAATTTAAGAGACCGGCGTATAGTAAGGATAGTCTTTTCCTTCATCTGAAGGATCCGCAAGAACCAATAAGGATCAACACAACTCAGCCAACCCCACACTAGAGTCAAGAGTCATTGGCGAGTTGAAGTAGCATGGCGAATCGAAGGTTCGACTACTCAAAAACAGCAGCGGAGAGCAACTGGGAGCCAAGAGGCACATTGCAGCTGGAGCAGAAGATTGAAGACTCAGCAAAGGTGAAGAGTTGTAGTGTCGGCAAAGGCTTCGATGAGGACGTCGAAGGAATAAGTGGGAGAGAATGTCACGGACAAACTTCTAAACATGATGTTTGATGTAATTCTTATGTATGTCCGTGTCTTTTAGTATGTTCATGCTTTACATAGCATGTAGAGGGACGACCGAAGGCTTAATAGTCCCAATTTAGTTGGGTTTGGTGGCCGTTTTAGGCTTGTAAATAAAGGTTGTGTCATGTGGACACTTGTGAGAGATTTTCGGTCTGTGATAGACCATTTTACCCCTTTGTTGTGCAACCGTTCAGAGCTTGTAAAGTTTGTTTGTAATTTGCATTGGCTAAGAAGTGTTTACGGAGATGATTGCTTGTGGATCCCGAGTGAGGCGTTTTCTCTAACCCGTTTTCTCTTTTGTAGGTCCAAAGGGACCATGGGAGGTTTCGGGGAGGCTGACCTTTGCGGACGGAGACGCAAGGGTGCCGCATGACTTAGGTAAAACCAGCTAAGTCCGTGACAGCATAGTTAGAGGCTCTCATCTTGTTTCTTTTGAAAGAGAACTAGAGCTCTGAATTGTGCTTTAGAACTGTGGATGAGACCACCGCTTAGCAATTCACCTAATTGCTTTCTGAGCTCTGCCAACTCTGGAGGGGGCATGCGGTAGGGTGGTCTCGCTGGAGGCTTTACTCCTAGCTCTACTCGATGTGATGATCCACGCCTCTGCAAGGCAGCAAAGTCTTTGGCAACTTGGGAGGCATAACATCCGTAAACTCCTTCAGGACATTCACCACCACAGCAAGTTCATGAATGACCTTTTCGTTGAATGACTCTAGCTTCATAGCAGCCACGAATGTTAATTCACCTTTTCGTACCCCTTTCTTCAATTGTAATATCGATATCTGTTGGGGTTAACTAGTTCCTCTCAAAGAGACGGGAACCACACAGGGGTCGTCACCTCCCATCTTACATAGGGAGTTTAGGAACAGCATTGGCACTAAGTTCGCCGCGTGCATGAATTCCATTCCAAGAATCACTTGGAAGTCGTCTAATGGCACTGCCATCATGTTTGTGCTCCCGCTCCATGTTTTGATCTTCATGGGAACTCCTTATGCCAACCCAGAGATTCGCTTGGCCTCCGCCTTCATTCAACTTACATTCTTCTCCAAGATCAGCCTAAGTCGCATTACTTCTCGATCAACAATAAAATTATGGATAGCATCCGTGTCTACCATAGCACGGGTCTTTTGACCATTGAGCTTAATGTCGACGTACATCAGCTTGCTACTTCCTGCTTTTTGTAGCCTTGCCTTCATGTTCTCCCCCACTTGACCCCACATAGCATTCAACAAACGCATTGCTCCCATCCGGGGTCCTTGCGACTCCTTATCGTCGTTGCTGGATTCTGAACTACTCGAACTAAAGGCGACAGCCTTGCCTTTGTCTGATCTTGGGGGATGGATAGAAGCTATTAAAGCATTGAGTGCTTATATCTGTGGGCACTCTCTCACCATGTGCGGCCCTCCACACAAGAAGCATCCGCCAGGTTTTGGTGCATTGCCTTTTGAGCTTGGCCCTTTGTGGGAACTCTTCTTCCTCTGTTCACTCCTAGGCTCCTTCCCTCGAGAATATTTTGGAGGGCGATTTCTTGAAGATTATTTCTTTTTTCCCGGGTCCTCAAAGGAAACAAAGTTGGTGACCCTTTCTACGACAGCAATTGCCCCAATCACATCGGTAACATTCCTTCGATACAGTTCTTGTTGAGCCCATGGCTTCAGATCATCGAGGAAGCTGAACAACTTATCCTTTTCGGACATGTCCTGTGTCTCCAGCATTAGTGTAGAAAATTGTTTCACATAGTCTCGAATGAAAGTACTTTGGCGGTGTTGTCTCAACTTCCTTCTTGCGATGAACTCTGTATTCTCCAGTAGGAACTGAGTTCTCCACTCCCGCTTCAAGTCCTCCCATGTGTCCACTCGACACCGACCTTGTTGGATCTCTTCCCAACGGGTTCGCTACCAAAGTTTTGCATCTCCATTCAAATACATGGTTGCTATCGAAACTTTGATTTCTTCAGAATCAAGCCTCGTAGCTCGAAAGTATTGTTCCATGTCGAACAAAAAATTCTCAAGCTCTTTAGCATCTCGGGCACCTCTAAAACAATGCGGCTTGGGTGCCCTCAAGTTTTGTGGCGGTGCAACGCAGGTGTTGCTTCCTCTCACATTCAATGCCCTCGTAAGCATGGTCACCTTAGAAGTGAGTTCTGCCACGACTTCCTACAGATGTTGCATGGAGTCTTTGGTGTTGTCTGACAATTGGTTGATTAGGGCCTCAACCTTGTCGATCCGGGATTCAGCTTCTTCTTGCGAGCTCTCTACCCTAAAAGCCTTCATTGGCCATGGTAGAGTTCTTCCAAACTCACTTTAAGAACATCCAAGCGGGTTTCCGCCACTGTGAGTCTCTCCCTATAGCTCTTCTTCTTGGTTGGCACTTCAGATTACGCCTCATCTGCTTGCGGAGAGTAGCCAACTTCTCGCTCATCATGTTCGATGTCGTGCTCCTCCTGAGCGGCTCCAATAGCATGAGAGTGAGTATGCACTTGCAGCCCACCTGCGGCTGCTTGGGGCAAGGGTCCAGCTTGCCCTGTCTTGCTTTATTCATCATGATGCTTTGCCATGGCAAAATTGCGAAGTTCCTTCGCTGCTTGCTCGAATTGCTTGCCCGCTCTGATACCACAATGTCACGGACTTAGCTGGAATTACCTAAGTCGTGAGGCACCTTTGCGGCCAAGACGCGAATTTAGCTTGAGTTGCCTAAGTTACGAAGCACCCTTGCGCCAACTTCTCAGACTTAGCTGGGATTGCCTAAGTCAAGAGGCGCCCTTGCGACATACGCATTCGCAAATGGTCAGCCCAGTTGCAACCTCGTACAGGTCCCAAAGGACCTGTAAAACAAAAAGTTGATTAGATTGAAAACAAGCGACGGATAAGTCCTAACGTCTCGCAAAGAGGGAAGCTTTACAAGCAATTCAGTAAGAACCTGTGTGCATAGGAGAAAAAAGAGGAAGGAGGAAAACAAGGACTTCAGAAGGTAGAATGAATAATTGCAAGTCCACAAACAACTACTCACCGGGTGTCGGCCGCGAAGGCAAGTTCCCGTCAAGTTAATGTACGAACTTGTGAAGAGTTTTTCAACGCCCGACAATATACTGAAGCCTCATCTAACCTTGTGCCACTTTGTCACGGCCTTAGCTGGAATTGCCTAAGGCATGAGGCACCCTTGCGGCAAAGGCGCGAACTTAGCTTGCGTTGCCTAAGTCGTGCTTCGCCCCTGCGAAATACGTCGCAAAGATCAGCCCACTTGCAACCTCTCGCAGGTCTCGAAGGACTTGTAAAAGAGAAAGTTGATTAGTTCGACGAACGAGCGATTGACAAGTCCCGATGTCTCGCGAAAATGGGAAGCTTTACAAGCAATTCAGCGAGCACCTTGCGTGCACAAGAGAAAAGGAGAGAGGGAAAACAAGGACTTTAGAAAGTTGAACGAACAGCTGCAAGTCCACAAACAGCTGCTCACCAAGTGTCGGGCGCGACCACAAGTTCCCGTTAAGGCAATGTGCGAACTTGCGAAAGAATGTTCAATGCCCAACACTATACCGAAGCCCCATCCCCCATGGTGCCACCCCAGGTGGTTCCAGGGTGCTGAGATGGAAAACAGCCCGTGGCATGCGAAAACAGAGCTGTTTTGGGCCTGTTTTGCTCAGTTCGGTGAGCGATCGCACTGTAGCGCTATAGCTTGTTCGAACTTACATTTTTACAAGCAAAAGGACCTAAAACCAAGCTAAAACATGCTGCCAAGCAGTTGTACATGTAAACACAGCGACGAACGGTTCGTTGAACGGAATTGTTGCGGGTGCGCGACGACCATTCATGACATTCTCACTGACTTAAACTGTCGATGCCCTCGTTGACGCTTGTTGGTAGTTGTTGACGATTGCTTCTTCATGTCATAAGGCGTCTTCGGGCTCCCAACTAGTTTCAGTTCGAGGAAACTTTAGCCACTTCATCAAGTACTCAGTCTGTTCAGCTCCAGTGGGTAACTTTATCTTGCGATCCACTAACATGGTTTCAACTCGCTTCTCATAGGAGACTCTAGTGGGGGGTAGCCAGGTTGGAACACTTCGGGAAGCATCTTGCGGATCCGAGTGGTAGGCTTTTAGGTTGCTGGCATGAAGAACATTGTGAATTTTGAACCACGCCTGCAGTTGCAACTTGTAGGAGACGTTGCCCACCCTGCTGATAATTGAGAAGGGCCCTTCATACTTGCGCACCAATCCTTTGTGTACTTTGTTCCTAAAGAATTGGAGTGATGCTGGTTGGAGCTTTACCAACACTAAATCGTCAACCTTGAACTCTTGCGGTCGCCTTCTCAAGTCTGCCCACTTCTTCATCCTTTTTGTCGCCTTCTCCAAGTAAGCCCGCGCAATATCTGCATTTCGGTGCTACTCCTTTGTGAAGTGGTAGGCTGACGGACTACTCCCAATATACCCGATTGCCATGGTGTGAGGAGTGGATGGTTGTTGTCCTGTAATGATTTCAAAGGGGCTCTTGTTGGACGCAGAGCTCCGCTACAAGTTGTAGGAGAATTGGGCAATGTTCAACAGCTTCACCCAATCTCGTTGGTTGGCACTCACGTAGTGCCGAAGATACTGCTCTAGGAGCGAGTTTATCCTTTCGGTTTGGCTATCCGTCTAGGGGTGGAGGCTTATGGAGAAGTATAACTTTGACCCCAACAATTTGAATAGCTCGATCCAAAATCATCCCAAGAACCAAGTGTCTCAATCATTGATGATATTGTGTGGGACTCCCCAATACTTCACCACATCATTCATCAACTTGGTCGTCTCCTCTACTGAACAATGTAGGGGAGAAGCAATAAAAGTTGCATACTTTGAAAATCGATCGATCACCACGAGTATCGATCTGAGTCTCCCTACTAGTGGCAAGCATGATATGAAGTCCAAGGAAATGCTCTCCCATGGCCTTTTTGGTACGAGCAAAGGCTCCAAAAGTCCCACCGGCTTCCGTTGCTCCGCCTTGTTTTGCTGGCAATTGAGGCACGTTCGAACATACTCCTCTATATCAGTCCTCGTCTTTGGCTAGTAGAAGGCCCTCTCCATGAGAGTCCACGTTCTGTCAATGCTTGGGTATCCAGCCCACGAGAGTCACGTCTCAAATTGTCCACTCGAGAGATATAAACCCTATTCCCTTTTGTGTAAACGAGTCCCTCGTGGACCCAAAATCGTCATACCTTGCCTTCTTTGATGAACTACATCAGGATAACTGTCTAGGGATCACTATACAGTCCATCCATGATCTTGGAAAGGAAGTTGGAGTGCAACTGACTTGCTTGGCCTCTGACCTCCAATTGTACGACATTTACACGCTCCACTTTCCGACTTAATGCATCGGCCACGACATTTGCCTTTCCAAGCTTGTACTCCATTACCATATCAAATTCAGCTAGGAAGTCCTGCCACCGTACTTGCTTTGGGGAGAGTTTCTTCTGAGTTTGGAAGTAGCTCAGAGCGATGTTGTCTGTCCTCAGCAAAAATTACGATCCGAGAAGATAGTGTGCGATAGTGGATCACCGCTGTCATCTCCTTCTCGTGCACTAGATACCGCCGCTCGGTCTCGTTGAGCTTGCGGCTCTCGTAGGCCACCGGATGACTCTCCTACATGAGTACTTCCCTAATAGCGAAGTCTAAAGCATCTGTATGGACTTCAAAGAGTTCCCTATAGTCCGGCAATTTGAGCACCGATTCTGCCAAAACAGCAACCTTCAGATCTTGGAATGCAATTTCACATTTATCAGACCACCTCCAAGACTGCTCCCTCAGCAACTCCGTCAATGGAGTTGCACGCTTCGAATACCCTGCAATGAAGCATCAATAATAGTTGACGAAACCAAGGAAGGATCTCAACTCTGGCACCTTCTTTGGAGTTTACTATTCCGCAACCGCTTGCACCTTTGATTTATCTATCCTAATGGAGCCATCACCGATTCGATGCCCCAAGAATAAGATCTCCGTTTGAGCAAAATAGCATTTCTCCCTTTTTACGAACAAAGTGTTCTCCCCGAGAACCTTGAAAATTGTCCGAAGGTGTTTGACATGCTCCTCGAGCGTTTGACTGTAGACGACGATATCGTCCAAGTGGACGACCACGAACTTGTCCAAATACTCTTTGAATAGCTGGTTCATGAGAGTGCAGAACGTGGCCGGAGCATTGGTTAAGCCGAAAGGCATCACCAAGAACTCAAACGCTCTATACCTGGTCATACGATGAGCAATGTGCACCTGCCAATACCCCGACCGAAAGTCGAGTTTTGAGAAATACTTGGCTTTGCCCAATTGGTCGAACAAGTCCACGATGAGCAGAATGGGATACTTGTTCTTCACCATCACTTTATTGAGGGCTCGGTAATCGACGCATAGTTGGAGGCTCCCATCTTGTTTCTTTTGGAAGAGAACTGGAGCTTCGAATAATGCTTTAGAACTGCGGATGAGGCCACCGCTTAGTAGTTCACCTAACTGCTTTCTGAGTTCTGCCAACTTTGGCGAGGGCATGCGGTAGGGTGGTCTTGCTGAAGGCTTTACTCTTGGCTTCAGCTCGATATTATGATCCACGCCTCTGCGTGACGGAAGAGTCTTCGGCAACTCAGGTGGCATAACGTCAGTGAAATCTTTCAAGACGTTCACCACCACAACAGGTTCCTGAATGGCCTTCTCGTCGAGTGGCTCTAGCTTCATAGTAGCCATGAATGTTAGTTCGCTTTTTCGTACCCCTTTCTTTAGTTGTAATGTTGATATATGTTGGGGTTCCCTGGTTCCTCTCCGAGAGACGGGAACCACACAGGGGTCGTCACCTCCCATCATACACAGGGAGTTTAGGAACGACATTGGCACCAACTTCGCCGTATGCATGAATTTCATTCCAAGAATTACTTGGAAGTCGTCCAGTGGCATCGCCATCATGTTTGTGCTCCCGCTCCATGTTCCGATCTTGATGGGAACTCCCTTTGCCAACCCGGAGATTCGCTTGGCCTCCGAGTTTACTGCCTTCATTCGAATTGGGCTCTTCTCTAGGATCAGCCCAAGTCGCTTCGCTTCTCGATCAGCAATAAAGTTGTGGGTAGTGCCCGTGTCCACCATTACATGGGTTGTTTGGCCATTGAGCCTGATGTCTACGTATATCAGCTCACCACTTCCTGCTTTTTGTGATCTCGTCTTCGTGTTCTCCCCCACTTGACCCCGCATTGGCATTCAACAAACGCATTACTCCCATTCAGGGTCCTTGCGACTCCTCGTTGTCGC
>CM017190.1:24107743-24165243 GCA_004837865.1 Musa balbisiana | reverse complement strand
TAATTAATTTATGTTGAGAAAAATTATAGATGTTTACATCTTTTCACTTAAAATCATTACTTACAGGCTGGTAGTGTTTATGATATTCTTAATATTCTATATCTCCTACGACACCACCATAATTGTCTATTATTTTTACTAGATTTTAAAAACAATTAAGGTCTTCAATGTTGTTCTAGAAAGAAATCAAGAGAAAAAAATCTATATAGAATAACTACAGTGACTCTTCAAGCTCAGAAATATGCTTCAAATGGAAGGGATCTAGGAGTGAGTCTGAAAGAAAGAAAATGTGGGAGGGAGGGCTTCCTTTCTATACAGTTATTTATGCTTGAATCTTTCTTCATTTTTCATAAAGCAAGGAATGGTCGATGAGTCAAAACACTAACAGCTAAAAATGGAACTTGTTTTTTATTTAATTTTTGGGTAACAATATAACAGCTCTTATAATGAGAAGCATTACGACTCCTAAAGAAATCTGATGAAGTTTCAGAAAACCCTCCTTTCCACTAAATATGCTACAAATAAGAAAGATATGGAATTAAAAGAAAAGATTAAAAGAGTAACTAACTTCTTCATATTTCAAAATTCACATTTGAAATGAAAAAAAGAGCAATCAATTATACAAAGCACCAATCAATGTGGAGTCTAGGAATGGTTAATGTAAATAGTCTTCACCCTACAAACAAGGAGGTGATTTCCATGGCCAAAACCTTGGTCATTTATATTGCAATGAAGCAAGCTGCAGAAGACTCACCCTCTTTAATACATCTGAAGTAAAGATGCATATGCTAGGTGCTTTCTATTAGCATTCACATCTGAATTCACAATATGGAATTATTGAGTGGTACAGATCGGGACAAACTTGAGAACCACATAGTAAGACAAATAAAGAATAACAGGGAAAAGAGAAAGGTAAAAGCAAATGAAATGAACATACCTGGAATTCCGTGGAAGATTCATAGCAATCAAGTTTTTGAAGACTTCCTCTCTCTCCTTCTTGTGGAAAACCAGAAGATCGTTACATCCGTCCATGCTAAATATCTCAATAGCAACAGGGCGAAGCTGGTAATCACATTTCAAGAGTTCATAAATACTATCAAGCTTCCACATACGCCATGGATGTGGCAGGTTACTACTGCTACAAACCTTCTCCTTTCCCCAAGCACCTCCATTATATGCCCATGCTCTTCCACCAGCAAATGCCTTTGCTGGTGTGCTCCATGTTGATGAGGATTTTAGCTGGAACTCGCTGTTACTTGAAATATCCATTTTCACACCTAAAGCTTGATCAATCACAGATAGTTCATCCTCAGATAATTTTTCACATATGCAGCCAGAGTCATTAATATAGAAGTTTTCGATAACGTATAAGCAGAGGTCACCTAAAAGAAATATACCATCATGCTTATCAAGACCCACAACACGTTCACTATTATACCTGAACCTTATATTTTCTGAAGGTTCAAGGTAAGGCCTGATAAGATATTCACCATTATCAAGCAGTTCCTTCTCTTGCTTATCCTTTGAAGCTCTCATATTATCAATCTCAAAAGACAACTGCCTTGGAGAGCCCAATTCAGATTTTGTGCCCTCTGCTATCTGAACAGAGAAGGAACTTGACCTGATGCCAAACTCCATGGCAAAGTGAACACTTGGTTCATGCATACTACCATGACCGTTATCATTCCACCCAATCTGAGCAGATGATAAGCTTTCGATTTTAGAACTTTCTTCTTTAAATAAGGACTCTTCATGGTCACCACCATCATAGCCCTTTTCCTGAGCATCATTTGATGATAAATTAAAACGTGAATCTTATTCGGATCCAGATGTATGTGCATCATTTTCATGTTTTTCCGTAACCACCTTTGGATTTTCCAGCATAAAACCTCTGGCAAGGATATTACGAATTGTATCAATTTTTAGTTTGCAACATTCAAGATTTTTACACATTCGATATGGTCCTTCAATTGGACAGAGCTTCCATTCAGGTTCTACAGAGGCATGCAGTATAGGAAAAATCCCTCTTTCATGAACAAGTTGTTGAAGCTGAGTTTGCCACTCACTTTCAGCATGAAGAACCCAACCATATTTATCCTGACGAATAGATCTTAGCTCAGTAGACATTAGATCTTGACCAGACTCAAGTGCATATTTTCGCTCATATATTTGTTCCCAGTGTTTTATAACTTACTTTGCAGCTTCCTGTGCTTTCCTACTAATTTTCCCCTGACAACGACCTTCCATTCCCTTTATTCTGACCCCTGGAAACTTTGCCGAGCCAGCTACATACTGCAGCCACATAATAGACGAACATTGTTCCAAGACTTTGTTGATAGTTTGCTCAGAGCTCTGAAGCCAGTAAAAAAATGAAGAAGGCCTTCCTGTTAATAACTTATCCAGACCCCCATGCAAAACATCCAAAGTATGCCCTTGGTTTGGCTTTGAAACAAGTCTTCAAGTGCTGAATGACGATGCACTAATAAGTACTTGATGTTCACTGCCAGATTTTGAACAGCTGATCTCGTCATGGAGAATAGCAATTAAATTTACACACAGACAACAAATCAGATCAGTATCAAGATTGCTATGGCAGAGTATCAGTTGCTTGTTAGCAATTAACAGCTGCAAAATCATGCATATATCAATGGATGATTCATCTTGCAGTTCTTTGAAAGGTAAGCCCTTGCCTGTCTGAGATTGAAAGCCTAAACTCAAAAGCAGATCATCTTCACCAATGGACTTCAAGAATGAAGGTAAGAAGCAGTACATTATAATGCGATTTGCATTTTTCAAGATGGCATTGATATATGCCTCAAGTTGCTTGCCTCCCCTGGCTATGGACAATATTCCTTTTCCTGCAGGTACTGCAGCTTCCACGTGACCATCTTTGTTAGCAAGTTGTAACATTGACAACACAAACTCCAAAGTTCTATTTACCCCAACTGGCTTAGGAAAAGATCCCATATATAAGCGATCGACGATCATCCAGCAAAGAGAATCTAAATTTACAGAC
This sequence comes from Musa balbisiana, assembly GCA_004837865.1. NCBI lineage: Eukaryota > Viridiplantae > Streptophyta > Magnoliopsida > Zingiberales > Musaceae > Musa > Musa balbisiana. The sequence continues at coordinate 24,162,227 of CM017190.1, read as the reverse complement.
CAACAATTCTTATCATCTTCTTCATCATCACGCAAGAGGCGCCTCTCCAGAAAGTTCATCAATCTACTTAAACACAATCCCTGAAAAACTAAAGTAGACTCAACATCGACATATAGTGGAACAGACTCTAATATATTCTCTACAGACTGGGTTGCTTTCAACTGTTCTGAGACAACATCAGCAAGAACTTCAGCAATAAAATCTAATGCGGCAGCAGCTCATGAAGAACAAGGACCACCTCCATAGCCTGAATTATCAATTTCAAGTAGTAGCTTTGGGTTTATCAGAAAGAACATGCCTGTGGCAGATGATTCATGCAAAGTTCTTATATCAGGAGATGAATCAAACTCATTTAAAGAAAACGATCTCAAGGATGGAGCAGCAGTTAATTTTGCTTTTGCATCACTTTCACTACTAGTGTTGCCAATCCATGAAGTTAAAGCAGGAATGGAAGATGTACTAGGTGTTGCTGCAGCTTTCAGGTTCAATCTCTCAGACAGGGCTAAAGAACAAGGCACACTCATAGAGGCAGAGCTGAGTGAATCAGTTGGCTGAATGGGAATTTGAGTTCCATTGGAATCAAGGTGCTCAATATCAGGCGCATTAGAAGTAACAGATACATGCCTAAAACTTTGTTCATCAAGACTCTCGGTCTCAGTTTCGCCACCTCCACTAACAGATATTTTTGGATTTAAATTTGTTGCATCACCTCCTACTTCAGCATCACCTGAAGGATAATTCGGTGACCCCTGCATTACATCAGCATCGCCCAAAGGATAATTAGGTGACCCTGGTATATTTCCAGAGCTAATAGTTTTTTGCTCATGAGGAAAGCTTCTAGTGCTCGTGGAAATTTTCACAGACTGCACATTCTCTAGAGGCACGCTATAGAACATATTTTGATAATCCTCCGCATCAACATCAATGTTCTTCTCCTCTGGTGCAACAGTTGTGAGATTTTTGGCAATTTTTAATGCGCAATAAGCCCTGTGTAGCAGTACATTCAGTCACAATACAAGAAACAGTAACTCTTTAAGAAAAATATATTATACAGAAGTTAGGAAAGTGCCTAAATTTGTAATGAAATTAAACAAGGTTTATAATCTCAGTCCATCACTGATGCAGACCGGTGGTCAGACTCGTATGGTATCAGTACAATTTAATGTACTGATAACAGACAGAACAGCAGCGGAGAAGAAAAACTTAAATAAAAGTTTAAAATTTCCTGATAACAGACAGTAGGCTTACTGCCTGAGGTACCTATTTGTATGGTAACAGTCATATTCAACTGAACCTCCTGGCACCATAAGTGAAACAAGAAGCAAATGGTACCAGGTTGACATAGATTGGTTTTTTGAACCTTGGAATTAAACCCATGGATTGTCAGAAATAAATAAAAATACTACGGCATCTAGCAACAAACCTCACACAAGAAAAATATAGATCAACACAGCTTTCAAGAAACTCTGTTCTCCTACACACAGCAGAGAATGGTGGACATGTTTTTGCCAAGTCAACCATGAACCGCAATATTGAAGTTGCAGCAATAGGTGCTCCTGTCTTCCCACTCATTAAACATGAAGCATATGTCTTGTGCAATAAAGCTTCACCTTGAAGATCTCCTGCAACATCTGTTGTTGCCTCTACAAGCTCTGCAACTAAGCTACCATTGAAATGTGACATATTACCATCTTGATAAGCAATCATTGATTGCATACTCAATCTATCAAATGTAGCTTTTGCCATAGCAATCAATGTTTCTAACAGGTCTAAAAATTTTAACTCACCATAATTACCATCATTTGGCAAAAGGGAAAAGAAGTCAAGCATGCGGACCTCGGGTACTCTTGGATAGACAGCCTTACCAAATATCAAACAGAAGAGGATACAATATATTTCAGGAGAATCATGAAAACTTGGAAGAAAACGTGACAACCCATGGTAGCTTCCGCTGCTCCGAAACTTAAAAGCAAATGTAGGAGAAGAAGAAAGACAAACTCCAAGAAGAGTCATGATCCATCTCATACTGGTCGGGTGTACAGCTTCATCAAGAAAAAAGGCAATCAACTTGGATGAGACAGTCTTATGCCACTGCTCAAGCAACTCTTCAGCATTAATAGTTACTTGTAAATCAATAAGCATCTTCAGTAACATATTTCTCATGATAACATGCTTTCCCATAGTCTCTCGAACAATTTGATTTCGTGGAGTCAATTCAGGTGGATCAAATGTCATAATAACAAATCTGACAACTAGTTCTAACTCAGAAGTTAAAAAACCATCCTCAAGAATGACGCCAAGCAACACTACCAGCTTTTCTAAAACAACAACTTCCACATCACCACGTTGCAGAGTTACTAGTAAATGCTGAACCAGGTTAATATGACGTAAGATTGTCAGGTTATGAGCTCTATACCAGTGCATGGACACCGTACGTTCAAGAAATCCAAGAAGAGTTTGAATTGGAACAGGGGCTCTAACCCACAATGTCCAGTCTAACAAGACATGCTCAACCATGTCAGCATTTGAAAGGACAATACAGTCTGAGTTAGCTTCTGACAAACCAGTATTCTCAAGTTCAGAAAAATGACTGATTGAATCCTTTTGAACAGAAGATTCATCCAGATCTCCATGTGAATCAACTGAACAAATATCATCACAAAATTTTGGCAAAGAAAAATCCTCGATACTTGCTTCTAGGGAAGTTCCAGCAGGGAAACTTGTGCCCATTTTTGCCTGAAGCCTTAGTGGTTCAGAAAAGGAGGCTTCACATGCCGCTATATGAAAAAAAAATGTCAAGTGAATGCATGTCAAACAATGACATCCTGCGATGCAGAATAAGTGCGAGCAAATGATATCCCCTCAAGGATTGCATGTCCTTAACATTCTGTGGACACTGCTGAAGTGAACATGCAAGTAATCCCAGTGCCATTTGTAGCATCTCCTTAGTTTCAGCAGCTTCAACAAGAACAAGCACAATGGGGATTCCGCCAATGGAGCGTATGCTATCTCCAATCATTAATTTATTGCAGATGTAAACATCTCCAGAAAGACGTCCATAGCGTTGTATACCTGTAAATTGAACAAGTGTTACTTGTCAAAAGAGATTGGGGAGAGAAAGAGAGCAAGAAAGAAAGAGAGAGAGAGAGAGAGAGAGAGAGAGAGAGAGAGAGATGAAAAAAGAAACATGTGTTGCTTCACATATCCCATGAGGTTACTCTCATAAATTCAAGTGTACTTTACATACCACCCATAGGAGAAGCAGCAGATGAGGTTGGATCAACAAGATTGAGCAAGGACAATGTTCCAGAAGCTCGTAATGCTTCTGAGGATGTTCCATCAAAAGCAAAGATGAGCTTCTTGCCAGAAAGCTGTAAAGAAAGATTTGTTAATCTTTCCAAATCCCAAACAATCCCACTGCAATCTGAATTAGTTGTTCCCTGTTTGCCAGAACTATCAAGTCGTTGGGAATTCGAAGCTATGGGCAACTCAGCTTCCACAGAATCTAGCATTGCCATACTACCCCGACCACATGCTTGGTTCGGGACAAACCTTAGAAGATCTGAATCTTGGAATAGTCCCCTATATCCTCGTCCAAGAATATACATGAAAAAAATGTTATCTGATGTGAGCACCTCCTCAAAAAGATAACAGCAACAAAGCTTCCATGATAGATCACTGATTTTTGCACGAGAAAGTGGTGTACCAAGAGTAACTTGCAACGATTTGCCAACAGGAGACAGTGAGTAGGCAAGCTTTCCTGTGTGTATCAGCTTTCCATTGACATACAGATATGCTACACTAGCTTGGAATAACCCTGCTAATGCATTAGGCTTACTATGGACAACTGCAAGGTGATGCCACCTTCCTTCTTCCATTTCTACACCAGGAAATGATAATGAGCAAGAGTTGCTTGTTGCTAGAGTTAAGACACCATTTTCTTGGAGGAAGAGCTCTGCATATAGTATGTTCCCATCATTCATTGCACCAACAGAAAAAATATGCAAAACCTGTCCATCAGAAGCATTCCTTTTGCTAAATCCATTCCTGGACATTTGCACTGATTCTTTAATTTCACTTTTCAGTAAATTACCAAACTGAAACCAACAAACAAATGAATAACTGGCAGCTGGAAGCCAAGTTCTTACTCCTAAAGACACCTGGATTGATGCATGACCCACTTTGCTCATGTCCATCTCAACAAACGGAGCTACAGAAACACCCTCCGATCTTTCCATTTGAATTGATTTCTCCATCATATCAATAAAAAGATGACCTGAATTTTCAACTTTAGTAATAGAATATATCTCACCAGATCTCGAAGTTCAGAAGAAGACAGCCTAATACAAAAGAATTATATGTAACTACAACCAAACAAGTATACACAGTAGTTGGACATAACTGATTTGCAATACAGCATTACACAAACCCGAATGCTCCTAGAACTTCCACAATTTGCAAAACATGTGTAAGTAGTAGAGATGAGCCCTCAAGGAATGGGCTTATGGTCTCCAGCAAAAGTGCAACAGATCCTAAATAATTGTAAATACAGAAAGTACAAGAAAAGCATAGATGCTGCATCCAGCATAATAGAAAACTAACAGAGACTTCATATAATTTTTTTGCCTACCAACAGAAGTCAAATTTTCCTGATTGAATGGACCAGCACAAGCAGCTTCAGAGAGAGAGAGAGAGAGAGAGAGAGAGAGAGAGAGAGAGAGAGAGAGAGAGAGAGAGAGAGAGAGAGAGAGAGAGAGAGAGAGAGAGAGAGAGAGAGAGAGAGAGAGAGAGAGAGAGAGAGAGAGAGAGAGAGAGAGAGAGAGAGAGAGAGAGAGAGAGAGAGAGAGAGAGAGAGAGAGAGAGAGAGAGAGAGAGAGAGAGAGAGAGAGAGAGAGAGAGAGAGAGAGAGAGAGAGAGAGAGAGAGAGAGAGAGAGAGAGAGAGAGAGAGAGAGAGAGAGAGAGAGAGAGAGAGAGAGAGAGAGAGAGAGAGAGAGAGAGAGAGAGAGAGAGAGAGAGAGAGAGAGAGAGAGAGAGAGAGAGAGAGAGAGAGAGAGAGAGAGAGAGAGAGAGAGAGAGAGAGAGAGAGAGAGAGAGAGAGAGAGAGAGAGAGAGAGAGAGAGAGAGAGAGAGAGAGAGAGAGAGAGAGAGAGAGAGAGAGAGAGAGAGAGAGAGAGAGAGCGATCTGATATCTTCCATTTGAATTGATTTCTCCATCATATCAATAAAAGATGACCTGAAATTTTCAACTTTAGTAATAGAATATATCTCACCAGATCTCGAAGTTCAGAAGAAGACAGCCTAATAACAAAAGAATTATATGTAACTACAACCAAACAAGTATACACAGTAGTTGGACATAACTGATTTGCAATACAGCATTACACAAACCCGAATGCTCCTAGAACTTCCACAATTTGCAAAACATGTGTAGAAGTAGTAGAGATGAGCCCTCAAGGAATGGGCTTATGGTCTCCAGCAAAAGTGCAACAGATCCTAAATAATTGTAAATACAAGAAAAGCATAGATGCTGCATCCAGCATAATAGAAAACTAACAGAGACTTCATATAATTTTTTTTGCCTTACCAACAGAAGTCAAATTTTCCTGATTGAATGGACCAGCACAAGCAAGCTTCTCAATAAATTTCAGAATATCCAATTGCACTTTTGGGGTAAAAAGCAACAAGGATTTTATAAGAATGCTTACTGCACTAGCATTGTATATCTGCACACCATCAAACCTAGACATACCAAGAGCAACAGTCAAAAAAGAATTTGGCTCATCCTTTAATGTATTGGTGGAAGAAGCATTTTCTTGAAGAACAAAAGACGGTGGAAGAAGAGTCTCAAGTGCAAGTTCGAACAACAACTGTACAACTTGTTTCTCACATTCCACACACAGAAAACCAAACTCAGAAAGAAGCTCATAAAAGGTCTGGGATGGCATAATTTCATGGAGTCTCAATCGGTTGACAGCATTATTGCATACCCCAGCAGTGATAGCTCGCATTAGAAAACTAAAAACTTTCATGGAAGATTGAATGTCTTTATGCTCACTGCTCTGAAATCCATGTAACATGATTAACAGTAGGGAAAAGCCTGTGGCCTCCCCGAAAACTCCCTGCATTGAATACTTTGCTCCAAGGATACGCCATATTGCACCTAATATGTCGCATTTAGCATCATTTTGAAGTTTATATTGAGATCCAGAAACATTTGTGATCATCCCACCCTTGAGAACCTCAACAAGTGCACCTAATTCTCCTGGATGAGCCTGATGGGAGAGAGAAACTTATTATCAACAAGATGAAAGAAACAATGTTATCTGGGAGTCATAGTAAGCCTTTAAAATAGTAAAATGCATTTTCCACAGTAGAGAAAAGAAACCTTTAGAGGATAACTTGCAAAGCAAATAACTCCTAGATGAACACAATAATCTACATCAAGCAGAATTAGATACTATTACTGTATTGCATACCTGAAGAACATCTTCAATAATCATGTAAGACAACAATGAGAGAGAGAGAGAGAGAGAGAGAGAGAGAGAGAGAGAGAGAGAGAGAGAGAGAGAGAGAGAGAGAGAGAGAGAGAGAGAGAGAGAGAGAGAGAGAGAGAGAGAGAGAGAGAGAGAGAGAGAGAGAGAGAGAGAGAGAGAGAGAGAGAGAGAGAGAGAGAGAGAGAGAGAGAGAGAGAGAGAGAGAGAGAGAGAGAGAGAGAGAGAGAGAGAGAGAGAGAGAGAGAGAGAGAGAGAGAGAGAGAGAGAGAGAGAGAGAGAGAGAGAGAGAGAGAGAGAGAGAGAGAGAGAGAGAGAGAGAGAGAGAGAGAGAGAGAGAGAGAGAGAGAGAGAGAGAGAGAGAGAGAGAGAGAGAGAGAGAGAGAGAGAGAGAGAGAGAGAGAGAGAGAGAGAGAGAGAGAGAGAGAGAGAGAGAGAGAGAGAGAGAGAGAGAGAGAGAGAGAGAGAGAGAGAGAGAGAGAGAGAGAGAGAGAGAGAGAGAGAGAGAGAGAGAGAGAGAGAGAGAGAGAGAGAGAGAGAGAGAGAGAGAGAGAGAGAGAGAGAGAGAGAGAGAGAGAGAGAGAGAGAGAGAGAGAGAGAGAGAGAGAGAGAGAGAGAGAGAGAGAGAGAGAGAGAGAGAGAGAGAGAGAGAGAGAGAGAGAGAGAGAGAGAGAGAGAGAGAGAGAGAGAGAGAGAGAGAGAGAGAGAGAGAGAGAGAGAGAGAGAGAGAGAGAGAGAGAGAGAGAGAGAGAGAGAGAGAGAGAGAGAGAGAGAGAGAGAGAGAGAGAGAGAGAGAGAGAGAGAGAGAGAGAGAGAGAGAGAGAGAGAGAGAGAGAGAGAGAGAGAGAGAGAGAGAGAGAGAGAGAGAGAGAGAGAGAGAGAGAGAGAGAGAGAGAGAGAGAGAGAGAGAGAGAGAGAGAGAGAGAGAGAGAGAGAGAGAGAGAGAGAGAGAGAGAGAGAGAGAGAGAGAGAGAGAGAGAGAGAGAGAGAGAGAGAGAGAGAGAGAGAGAGAGAGAGAGAGAGAGAGAGAGAGAGAGAGAGAGAGAGAGAGAGAGAGAGAGAGAGAGAGAGAGAGAGAGAGAGAGAGAGAGAGAGAGAGAGAGAGAGAGAGAGAGAGAGAGAGAGAGAGAGAGAGAGAGAGAGAGAGAGAGAGAGAGAGAGAGAGAGAGAGAGAGAGAGAGAGAGAGAGAGAGAGAGAGAGAGAGAGAGAGAGAGAGAGAGAGAGAGAGAGAGAGAGAGAGAGAGAGAGAGAGAGAGAGAGAGAGAGAGAGAGAGAGAGAGAGAGAGAGAGAGAGAGAGAGAGAGAGAGAGAGAGAGAGAGAGAGAGAGAGAGAGAGAGAGAGAGAGAGAGAGAGAGAGAGAGAGAGAGAGAGAGAGAGAGAGAGAGAGAGAGAGAGAGAGAGAGAGAGAGAGAGAGAGAGAGAGAGAGAGAGAGAGAGAGAGAGAGAGAGAGAGAGAGAGAGAGAGAGAGAGAGAGAGAGAGAGAGAGAGAGAGAGAGAGAGAGAGAGAGAGAGAGAGAGATATGACTATCTGATATCAAAAAGGGAAGAATGATGCTGACCCCATTGGATGATCGGAACGATTGTTGGTTAGATTCAGATCTCCTTAACAAAGAAAAAAGACAATCCCACGCTACAGCTGTAGTCCCTTCATGTTCAAATACAGAAAATTTGCCAGAACTAGAACCCCTTAGGTTGGATGAAGAAAGAATGATATCTTTGTTGTCAATATGTTTTCTGAAGCTGCTAAAATTTGATTTTGTCTCTGAACCACTGGAAATCCTGTTTCATGGCCCCACTCCAGAAAAAACTTGTTCTGTTTCAGATCATCCAGTAGAACCTCCAGAACTCCGACCTCCCTAAGTACTTTCTTAAACTTCTGATCGAAGGGCAGGAGCTTAACAAAGAAAGTAAGGACAGTATGCTTCAGACTTGCGGTAACTGGTTGCTGCAATAAGCAGCAAAGTGAAAGCAATTCTTGTTCAGGAATACAGTTTACAGTCACAGCATGTTCTAATATTTTGAGAATAATTTCCTGTAATGATGAAAGAATGACTGCCATCTTAAGGATGAAGAGTGGCAAAGTTCGCAGTTGCTGACACAACTTGTAATTGTCAAGATGACATGAAAATACTTTGAACATTCTATTCAACACCTCTGCCTGCAGTTCCACATTGTCAGCCTTCAGAAAGATATCTTGAAGCATCACTTTGACTTTCCAGCTGCCCCAAACTTTCAGTTGCATTTGGATCATCCAATTCGAAGGACTCTTCATGTGACAATATTGAGCTGACTGACTGCGCAACCTGAACCTTTTGCAAGCTGGATAATTTCAGGGCAAACTGAACAAGAAACTGATAGCCATGTGCATTGTGTACGTCTCCCCTAAGCCTAATGGAACCAGACTCTGGAGATAAAGTAGAAAAAGTATTGCATTAAAAACAAATCACCTGGCTGACAATTGATGGGAGGCAACCCATTATTAGTTTAAATTAGCTCCAGCTCAGATGATAATTTGGCTTGATCTAAGCAAAATATCCAAGTTCAACAATTAAAACAAGACAATGTGAATTCAAATTACCAGATCCATATGATAATTCAACACATTCAATTAGCAATTGTACTATCCCCATGGTGTACATGGCATTGCCCTTCTCAGAACTGAAATCTTTGACAGCCATCAAAAGGACCTTTATCTAAACACAAGACCAGATAAAGCACTAGATAAGATAACACACCAAAACCAACACTTTTTGCTGAAGACTCATAATAGTATAAGATAAACGAATAAAGAAAGTAAAAATCAAGAAAAGATCCTATAAACTTCATATTATTTATTTCACAAAAACCAATAATATCATAAGCAGTAAAGAATGATAGAGATGTCTCCTGCCAGCACGATTAAAGTCAACAAGCACAACAACAAAAACCCATAATGTCTGAGCTACTACGGGAGGGATATCTAGATCTTTTCCCACCATTGAGCCTTGTATTAAATAACAAATCTAGTCAAATTTCGAGTATTTAATTATCTTCTTATTGTTTCCTAGTAAAGTTTTCTTATATCTCTTTTTAACTCTCTTTACAGCACTAATTCTCAAGGTTCGCAATATCGTACCGTACCGACGTTTCGACGTTGACTCGGTATAGTACGATACTGGTGTACCGAGCGGTACACCATGGCATACCGAATACTTTTATATATTTTTTCATACTGTGTAGCACTGCTACAGTATAATACTGTAGCACTGTAACGGTACTAGGCGGTCCGCGTACCGGTATGCTGTCGGACCGGTACGTACCGCCCGTACTGGGCGGTACCATTCGATACTGCATACCATGCTAATTCTAATCATTTCACGTCATTAACCATTGTATTCATAAATCCTCCAAATACCATCTTATAGATCACTCGGGCTTACTCTCTTTCTCTCTCCTTGTCCGAATCACCATCTCCTCTCATCCTATTCCTCTGCCTCCTCTGACAATCTTCTTCCTTCTTCTCTTCTTCTTTCTCTTTGATTTGGGTCATATCAATCCATCCCCATTCTGGCTATCAACCGACATTAGACCAAGCTTTTAAACATGTATTATGTACCTGTCTTATATCAGATTGGTATCAGTGTATTTGTCCTTCATCAAACATTTCTTTTTCTTTCTTGGTAATTTCACATCCACCTCAACATTTTAATCTTAACTACACAAGCTAATTATACATGTTTTTTTAACCAAATAGTAGTTAGATTCATAAATCATGGTTGATTTAACAAATGTCTTATAAAATGTTCTTTAACATAAGAGGCACTCAATGATAACTGGATGGTCCACTGTCGATTCCCATCTAAATTAATAAATATGTATTGGTTTGAATGAAATTGCATTCCTTAGTCTTAAATTCTTAACCAATATTATGAAGCTTCCACCGTTTCTCGGTTTACAAAGCAATGCACATGATTAAAATTTAAACAGTTTTTTTCTATATTTATTAGTTAAATTGCTATTTAAACCACAAAGCAACAGTGATCATACACCATTGATAGCTGCATGTCCTTGAACTTTTTTATTTGAAAGGTTTCCTTTCAAAGAAGTTCACATGACTATGATTTTGCCCAATCCTACAAATAATCAGATTACATTTCTTTCTTTAAATTGTAAATGAAAATAACAAGATTAAAATTTTGGTCATATCCTTCTAACACTTAAGTTCTCTTTTTATACAGGATTTAGAAATTGACATTAGAAATGAACTGGACAAAACCATCAAGAGACTTTAATCACAATTCTGGTCACAAAAGGAATTAATATTATTTTGATATATCTATTCAAGAAAATCAAACTAAGAAGTCTATGCAAAACTAAAGAGCTAATGGGAAAACGAGTGGACCAATTTTTGTTTCGCTAATCATCCTATTTAATCCATTAGTTGATCTTCTAAGAAAAATATAAGATAATGTTGATAATCTCACTTTAACTTTAAATTTCAAAATTTTGTTCTTATTTAGATATTAGAAATAATTATTACAAAATTCAAGACACAACTTCATTTTTTAGACCAAAATCCTCAAATTTTACCTTTTTCACACTTTAGAATGCATTTATCTATTTGTTTATCATTACAAAACTGATAATTCCCTTGATTATTTTAATGTTTTGAAAAAATCTAAAAACTACCAAATGTTTAACTCTATCTTAAATTTTCAAGATTCAATTCTACTTGTGCTTACTATTTTCTCTCAGTGAGACTAACATACACCATTGCAATGATTTGGCATGAAAAATTAATGAGGAAGAATAATTAGGTAAACAATATACCAAATGATGCTTGTGTATGTACTTTGCTGTGCTTCCATTGTCATTGACACTAAGTAGGCCAAGTATCTGCACCACATAGAGCAACAAAATCATTCAAATAAATATGCATATGCAGATCATAAATAAATTTCTACAAACATTTATTACACACGTATAAAGAATAAAACCTGCATGGCATGTCATTGAAGTTGAATGGTATGAAAAGGAACAAGGCCATCTTTAAATTGGACAAATACAGCCAAAGAACCATTTGCAACCATATGAAAGAGAACCTGAAGTGAATCATCTTCAATCAAACTTGCTGCTGCTGAAGGATGGCTTGCTAATGCCTTCATAATATGCACTATACTTCCCTCTATCTGATTGGAGACCAATGATAATAAGTGCTCATTAGACCATCAATTAATCACAACTGGAAGCGTGAAAATTGTGCAAGAACGAGAACCTATACTAGTAGCTAACTGTAACTTTCTCCGTCTCTACCAGCATACTTTGACCATTCACTGTGCTCCCAGATCTCTATGGCATCTTCTATGGTCGCAACTTCAACCAATGATTACTAATAGATGGCAATTGTTAACTCTCAAATGATGGAATTTGAGCATAGATCTAAATAAATGATAACCTAAAAAAACAATATCTATCTTCATAATTTCAAGTAATGGCAGCTATCGGCTCTCAAAAGACAATATAATTTGAGAGAAATCTAAATAACTGATATCCTATAGCAAACAATATTGTCTTTCATGTTATGATAACCTAAAAATTCCAGTTTTCTGAAATATACAGTGAAACAGTTCAGAACTGCCTAGCCAGGGATTCATTAAGAAGCACAAATAATTTCAAAATGTGGAAAAAAAATCAGCACCAAAACATCGTATTTCAAAAATAACACACAAAGCTAGATTTCTAGTTCCTACACCGGAATTGGACTTCACAGCATGAAAATTATAACTCAGGAGGCCTAATAATTACAACAGTCAAATGCAGTGTTCCTCAATCCACAATCTTTAGTTTACCTCAAGCCGCCGCACTTGAAGAGCTTTATCATCCATCCTGTTTTCACTTTCATTTGATTCTTCTAAGGTGTCCATTTGTTCTCCTTTGGACTTATCAGGATTCGAAAGCACACTAAGAATATGAATAAGACAGCACAGAATGCCAGAATCCAATAGGGGTTGCTTATCAATTGCCTGTGAATAAACAAAAATCACAATTCAAGTGTTAACTCAATCATCAAGTAGATATACTGTCAAAGATGTGCATATTGGTGAATGTTTAATTTTATTTCTGCCATTAGCAATCTAGCTCTTGATAAACTGCATTTGTGTAACCATGTTTTGGAATACCATATTAAGGACATTTGTTTCTTGCACAAGGGGTGATACCATGATAATACCTTCCTAACAGTGCAATTCCATTATGTACTAGTTGCTGCACCCCCTATGCCAGACAACATGTCAGAAATTACCCAGCTATAAGTCAGCTATCCCGACATTGTTTTTCATGGCATATGGAATTACCTCTGGAACAGAATGACTGAACCCTTGCTGACACATGCCACTCAGCTCAATCAGTACTTCATCATGTTTATTTTTCACCTCCTATGGTGAATTGGAGATATTGTTATTTGCTCAAATCAAGCAGCAACTTTCCATAGCAAATTCTCCTCAAAAAGTAGTAGCATTTATCCAAGTTACAAAAAGGAAAATTAAATAAAATATCATGTAATTCTCTACTCTAAAGTTCAGGTCTATTATAAATACTGTAAGCAGAATATGTTAGCATCAAATTTTGGCTATTCATCACATAAATTTTGAATACACTTAAGACCCCTTGACAATCCTTGAATGCTTTTATTACTATAATTACAACAAGAACAAAAACATACCCCTGTTACAAGAACTTCTACTGCATGCAACAAATTAGAACCATGGCCGATCCCATCCTGCTCAATAAATAATTACATATTAAGTGCAAGCAGCTTTTTTTAATAAAAAAATTTATGGGTCTTGAAGAATGACAAGTCATAAGTCAGAGTGACAGACCTTAACTTCAGTAAAGAATTTTATTATGTCTGTCAGATTCAGAGAATTTCCCTTGCTATAGATTCTCAACTTCTCCACATCTGTCACAAAGGCTCTTCCAACAACAAAAGAAAACATATGTACTTCTACTAACCTGTAATAAGAATTATAAGAGAGATTAATTTGACTAAAATAAATTCAAGATGTTTACTGACAAGTCACAACTGCTTTTGTGCCACGAAGATGTGAACTAGGATGTTTAGTAATCAACAGTGAGCAAAAGTATAACCACCACACTTCCAAGAATATATTTAGAAAGTTTCCCTTGAATTCGTAGAATTTTTGTAACAACTTCTAGCCACAAATTTATATAGAATGAACTTATAAAAGAATTCAAGATGAGTCTTAAATTGCACAATATTTGTTACTGACATCCTTAAAATTCAAATATAATAAAATATACTATATAACTATCAGAAAAAATATTAAAATCTAATGCATCGATTGTAACTAGAATAAGAAAGAGACTATTTTGCAAATTCAGAAAACATGAACAATGAAATAAATAGCTAGTGAAATGGCTGATCAAGAGATATCGTAACCACTCCATTACCTTAGGTCAGCAATTCAATAAAAAGTGAAAAAGGCAGGGCATTGCAAACAGAAATATAGCATGACATAAAAATTAAACAAGGATGCCCTTGTCATATTTTTAATGACTTGTAGGACCAAAACAAACAGCCTGTTCTTTGAAAAGCAAAGCACAGCTTTTCATAAACATCTCCATGCAAAGCATTGAATTTGACAAGAATGATCAAGAGATATACTAGGATAGATGGGATCAGGAATGACTGAGCAAGTTGCAGCTAACAGCAGCACATTAGTTGCTTAAAGCAGCTGACAATTATAGTTCAAAATTTACCATGCTCAAACATGCATGCATAAGTAAAAACTCAGTACTGCTCATTTGGGTTTAGGACTGAAAACAACATAACAAACTTAAGCTCCAAGTCCAAGAAAAAGTACACCAAACATGACCAAGCTAGGCAGTTTTCAATTTAAATCTTTTATAAAAAGCAAGCCACTGTCAAGCTAAGTTATTGGTGATAGCTGACATTTCCTTCAATAGCTTATTTATTAAGAACTTTCAAGGCTCTCTACTTCTGTCTACCAGTGTAAATTATAGAAGTAAAATCCCTGCGAAAATAAAGTAGGAAACTTAAAAGTAAAAGATTTATTTTCCTGCAGAAAGTCTAACTTTGACACGATGTCAAAACCACCAAGCAGCCATAATAATAGAGATTGCTAATTGAAAAAAACTGTAACTTCAGGCAGGATTTCAGTCGAAGTATGTTTCAAGAAGACTATAAATGTAAATTAATAGGCATTGTAATTACTTGCAAAAAGAACAGATAGATGAATTTTTAGTTTGTTTAATCTGAATAAGGTAACTGGCAGCCATACTCGGTAATTAAATGAGAGGCATTTGGTTGCTGCTTTACCAGTCTACAGAAGATATCTACAGCCATATTTAATGCTGTTTCTTTCTCCTGCATGGGCAGATTTTCAGCATAAGCATCTATGCTTGAATTGCAAGACTTCAAGGAAATGATAATGTAGCAATCAAGAGAAGCCTTAACCTTTTCGGAGCTGGAAGAACAAAATTCTACCCAGAACTTCTTAAAGTCCAACTCCAGTTTATGTTTGCCTCTGCATTCATGGAATATCAAGAACAAACAAGAATAAGCAAACTACAGAAAGTAGTTTTCATTACTTCTAATAGCAACCAGGACCCAATTACATGAAAATAGAACACCAAAGGTCAATCATCTGCAAGAAGTTTGTCATTTGTTCTTGGTAAAACAAAAAGATAAACACAATGCAAAATTTCAGAACCAAGTACAAAAAAGGACATCATTTCAAAACCAATTTAGCAAAAGAAATTTGAATTGTTAACCTAACACAGCAAACACATGCAATTTGGCAGTGACTGTTAATAAAAGCAAGGACTGCTGTACTGCCTGAAATGGTATGGTACTGTTAGGACTCTAGCTAGGAGAGTCCTAATTGATAGGGGCATTCATGTAAATCCAACCTAAGTCGACCCTTATTAAAGAGGTGAAGAGGCCAGCTAAGGTTTGGATGTTATTTCTTGAAGAAGAATTAAGAGTTATAAAGGAATAGGAGTCTTGAGTAGGAGTCCTATTAGGAGTCTTGAGTAGAAGTCTTACTTGAGTAAGAGTCTTGAGTAGGAGTCCTATTAGGAGTTAGGGTTTAGAAGCCCTATAAATAGCTATGTATTCCTCCTCTTTTGATAAGCAATAGATGAATCTTTTCTGCAGCCTTTGAGCAGCAACTTGGAGGAAGGAACCCCTATAGAGTTCCAAGAGGCCGATCCCCTAAAGAGATCAACCCCAAGCTTAGAATCTGCAAGGGTTCTAACACTTGCTATCAGAGCAGCGTTCTTGGCGTCTCGCTGCCCTTCCACAGCCATCCATCATCTCTCCGCAGCCGCCCAAAGCAATTCCCACAATTGCTTAAAAGATCGTCGCTAAATTCCGCCATCATCTCCACCACCGCAGATCATCCTTTGATCTCCTCGTGAATTGCAACAGGTTCTGGTTTCCTACCTTACTGCTGCTACAATTTAGTTATCCTTATTCAAAAATCCAAAAAAAAAAATTTGTTCCTATATTGCTGCATAAACTTTTCGTCGCAAAGTTTCCATCTCTACGACGAAAGATACATTGCAGAATTCTAATCGCATAACACAGTCTGTTTGATCTTGCTATTATGTTTTTTCTATCCAAATCTCTACGAAATTTTTATGACAGATTTGATACTTCCTAACAGTATATTTCTCTTTGGTTTTATCAAAAAATTCTCAATATAAACCATTGATCTTTTACATCTAATCTGCTGTACTTGAAAATCTGCACTATAAAATTTCAATCGCACAACATAGTTTGTTTGATCTTGCTATTGCATTTTTTCTATCCAAATCTTTACGAAATTTTTATGATAGCTTTGACACATCCTAATAGCAGATTTCCCTTTAGTTTTGTCAAAAAATTCTTAATATAAACCATTAATCTTTTACGTCTAAACTGCTATACTTGAAAATCTGCACTGTGAAATTCCAACCGCATAGTACAAATTGTTTAATCTTGCTACTACATTTTTCTGTCCAAATCTCTATGAAATTTTTATGATAGCTTTAACACTTCATAATAGTAGATTTCCCTTTGGTTTCGTTGAAAAATTCTCAATATAAACTACTGATATTTTACGTCCAATCTGTGACACTTGAAAATCTGTGTTGCAGAAAATTTCAGCAGCATATTGTTGCCTTACCCGATCTATTTGCAATCTTTTTGAACAAAATTTCTTATATATTTCATAGATCATCTTGGCTTCCATCTAAGATTGATCTATTAAGGAATTCACCTCTAAAAACGATTTTGTGTTGCTGTAAATTTTCGTCGCAAGCCGCTGAAATTTTTCGACGAGAATTCTGCTATCGCAACTTGCACCAATTTCTTTGCTGTTATACTGCCGAAATTTTCTTGATTAAATTGGACATACTTACTGTCATATACACTGAGATTTTGCTATCAATTCCCTCCTCAAATCTCTCAAGTTTTTTGTGGAAATTTCGTTGAGAAACCGCTGTTTCTTCGACAACAATTCTACTCTTACAAGACAACACAATTCTGTAGCAAACTTCCACTGATTTCTATCAAACCTTTGCTGCCATCTACCATAGATCTAAAACTTTCATCCACAGCTCTAAAACTCCACCAAACCACACCCTCAAACTACACCCAAAACGGCCACAAAACAAGCCTAAACCATAGCCTACATCCACCAATCCACCAACCCTTTCGACCACCACTTCTCTCAACCTATACATGCCTTTAACCCGACAACAAAAGAGAGATCTTAACATCACAGATTTGGAGGCATGTACTATGGCATCTGAGGCAGCAATCAATGCTAAATTCGAAGCCTTCGAGGCGTAAATGGAGGATAAGATTCGGACGCTCTTTACCGAACTCAGATTGGGCCGACCACCAAGCCCGAAGAAATCACATCAAGGAGAGAGCTCTACCCAATCGTACCAAGCCCGAAGAGATGACTTCCAAGGGAGGGGAGGTTCTATGATTGACTTCAACTATCCACGCATGAGAGTGGACTTCCCTAGATGGGAAGAAGGAGACTCGATTGGTTGGATCTCGCGCGCGGAGCGATATTTTCGGTACCACAAAACCGCGGACGCATCTATGGTGGAAATTGCAAGTATACATCTTGAAGGGGATGCCGTACAGTGGTTTGACTGGTTTAAATATACTCATGGAGTCATCTCATGGCGACAATTCAAAGAAGGACTATTGATCCGCTTCGGACGAACCGATTATGAGAATATTGACAAACCTCTAGCAAAGATCCGACAAACCTCTACCGTTAAGGAGTACCAAACCAGGTTTGAAAGGTTATCTAATCAAACTTATGATTGGTCTCAAAAACAACTATTAGGGACCTTCATTGAGGGCTTGAAGCCAGAGATCCGAGGAGAAGTTCAAGCACGACAATCGTACACGCTTATGGCAGCCATCTCTTTCGCACGACATCAAGAGGAGCGATTGAACCATGAAGCTCATAGGACTAGGATCGCTTCTCGACCTACAATGCAAAAGCCCTCAACCCCCCCTACTATCAACCGAGTCCCTGCACCAAAAATGATGACAAGAGAAGAGCTACAGGAGCGATCTACGGAGGAGTTATGTTGGCACCGCGATGAGCCGTGGAGACGCGAGCATCACTGTAGAAAAGAGAGACTTCTTATGATTGAACCAGTAGAAGAAAAGGTCATTGAACATATAGAAGAGAGCCTTGATAATGAAAAAGAAGATGCGAAAGAAGAGCCACAACCGATCAAAGTTACGGTACATGCACTAGCCGACTACTCAAACCCGCAAACGATGAAAGTTGAAGGCCTTCTCAAACAACAATCGATCACTGTTCTCATCGACACGGGCAGCACTAATAACTTCCTAGATAGTAAAGTTGCTGTCCGGATGGCCTTACCTATCGATTATTACAGTAGGTTTGACGTCAAGTTCACCAATGGATGGATTTTGAAGTGTGATCGTAGGCGCCCGCGGGAGAAACTGTTACTACAGGACCAAGAGATAATTGCAGATTTCTTCCTCCTTTTGAGATTTTACAGTAAAGGGAAACAGGTGATTCTACACGGGAAACATGGGGGCGACGTAATGACGATTTGCACACAACAAATGAAGAAGGTTTTGCATAAAGCATGCAGCGGCTTTTTGGTACAACTTGAGCAGCAAACTAAGGGAGAGCCAATAGAATTTGAAGATCCAAACCTACTTCCTTTGCTTGCTGAATTTTCAGATATATTTGACGAACCACGCAACCTACCTCTTGCCCATCGGCATGATCATTGTATACCGATTCTTCTAGGCAAACCTCCTGCAAATACTTGGCTATATCAACATTCATATCTGTAGAAGGATGAAATAGAAAGGATTCTAAAAGAGATGCCCGAAATAGGAGTTATTCGGCCAAGTTGCAGCCCCTACTTTTCACCAATGCTCTTCGTACGAAAAAAGGACGAAACATGGCGAATGTACATTGATTACCAAACCCTCAATGGCATAACCATCAAGGACAAATATCCTATTCCAATAGCAGATGAATTGCTAGATGAAAGGGAGCACAAATCTTCACAAAGCTGGACCTTCGATCCGGGTATCATCAAATATGAGTGTGCAAAGAAGACATACCGAAAACCGCCTTTTGAATACACAATGGCCACTATGAATTTTTGCCAGAAGGTAGAATATCATAGGCATATCATATCAGACGAAGGTGTGGCAGTGGACCCCTCCAAAATTGAAGCAGTGCAGAATTGGCTGACCTCGTGGAATATAAAATTGCTACGTGGCTTTCTCGGTTTAATAGGCTACAATCGTAAGTTCATGAAAAACTATGGAAAGATCAGTGCACCACTTATTTCTTTACTGAAAAAAGATATCTTCAAATGGTTGGACAAAGCCTCCGCTGCCTTCGACAAACTTAAGGCAGCCATGACGACGACGCCGGTGCTAGCACTACCAGATTTCAGCCGACCCTTCATTATTGAGGCCGACGCATTTGGAGTCGGAATCGGAGTCATTCTCATGCAAGATGGTCAACCACTCACATACACTAGCAAGACATTGTCTCTCTCCCATCAAAACATGTCAACATATGATAAGGAGATGCTCGCCATTGTGCACGCAGCAACGAGGTGGAGACCCTACTTGATCAGTCGACGATTTCAAATTAAAACCGACTATAAAAGCCTCAATTACTTTTTAGAGCAAAAGATATCATCCCCCGAGCAGCAAAAATGGGTAACAAAACTTCTTAGATTTGATTATGAAATACCTTACAAAAAATGGAAAGAGAATGTTGTTACAGATGCGCTTTCGCAGCTAGCCGAGCAAGCTGAACTTTTGGCCGTTTCGCTTCCAACCAGTGACTTCCTTGAGGATATTAAGATGGAATGGCAGGATGATCTAGAGGCCAGTAAGATCATAAAAAAATTGGAAGAAGCATCAAGCTCCGTGGCTCATTACAATTGGGACTCAAAAGAATTACACTATAAAAGACGCACTGTGCTTATGACAAATTCTACTTGCATCTTCATGAGCAGATTTTGGACAGTTATTCCATATGCAGGGTACTAAATTGAAAAGGAGTATGCAATATCACCCACAAATCGACAGCCAGACGAAAGTTGTAAATAGGTGCTTGGAGATAGTCCAAAGCCACCCACCAAATATGACTACTTAAGGAGAACTCCAGACCCAACCAAGTGTCATTATTGATCAACGGATCGTGACTCGACGATGACGACCCACTACTGAAGTGCTAATACAGTGGGTGAACCTACCAACAGAAGATGCAACTTGGGAGAACTATGACGACTTGAAGATCAAATTCCCAAAATTCATGAATCGTCAGTCTTAAGGACAAGGCTGATTTGAAGAGGGCGGGTCTGTTAGGACTCTAGCTAGGAGAGTCCTAATTGATAGGGGCATTCATGTAAATCCAACCTAAGCCGACCCTTATTAAAGAGGTGAAGAGGCCAGCTAGGGTTTGGATGTTATTTCTTGAAGAAGAATTAAGAGTTGTAAAGGAATAGGAGTCTTGAGTAGGAGTCCTATTAGGAGTTTTGAGTAGAAGTCTTACTTGAGTAAGAGTCTTGAGTAGGAGTCCTATTAGGAGTTAGGGTTTAGAAGCCCTATAAATAGCTATGTATTCCTCCTCTTTTGATAAGCAATAGATGAATCTTTTCTGCAGCCTTTGAGCAGCAACTTGGAGGAACCCCTATAGAGTTCCAAGAGGCTGATCCCCTAAAGAGATCAACCCCAAGCTTATAATCTGCAAGGGTTCTAACAGGTACAGGCTGTATGTACTGGTCTGGGTGTAGGCCGATACATGGGCCCCACCTGTTTCGAGCGGTCCAGTTAAAATAATAAAAAAAATCAAAAAAGTTGTGGGGCCTTGTCCAACTCAGTGTTAAAAATAAAAACAATTTAGGGCTCACGAACATGAGCTCTCTTCTCATGTTTGATGCTGCTGCTCCTGCCACTTCACTGCTGCTGCTGTCATTTCATCATTGCCGCTGCCTTTCACCGTTGTTGTAGTTGCTGCTGCTTCGATGCTGCCACTGCTTCCTAGGTACGCTGTTGCTGCTGCTTCTCCTCCTCTTCTTTCTTCCTTCCTCCTTCTTCCTCCTCTGTTCCTCCACTACTCCTTCCTCGTCACCCTCTTTTTTTTTACTCGCCGAAACATCAGTTATGTACCAATCTGACAAATTACCAAAACAGGTCTGGTTTACGAGAAGGCAATCCTTGAATAAAAGTATGATGATTTGAAAAGACAGGTTTTAGATTCCTAACCCCAGCAAACCCCATCAATCTATGAAAATTGTTTTGTGAATCAAGATAATATCTACTCAAACATTAACCTGTTTCATACTTTTTTTAATCTAAACTAAATGCAAAATTTAGCCACAAAGGAACCTCCATTTAAATAAAGAACATAAGGCAGCATTTTCTCAGACCTTCCTGCATAGGGCATACAATTCATTATCATGCAGCAAGTTCTGGCCACAGTAACACTTAGCATCAATTCTAGATGTGGTACTTAAAGAAGAGAAAACCAAATATTTTGGTGGTAAAAGATTTTAGTGATCATGGATTCACTGGGTAGCTTTCATTGAAAACTACTGCATATGTAATATCCCAGATAACACTCTTGCATTAATGGTAAAAAATTGACCACAGTTGTCACTGTTATTTATTTCAAACTTAGTATAAATTATTAAATTGAGAAAGCCTTGTATAAGAGTCAAGGAAGTACTGTAAAAGTATATGTCTTGTTAGAAATTCTTACGTTTTAAGATATGTGCAGCTTTTATCTAATTAGAGTTTGCAAAGTCGGATAGTGTAAAACAAGGTAATAAAAGATCAAACTAGAAGTCAACCATCCTATGATCATTAGGAAACATTTACTTTTGTAATTTGTGCAACAATATGAATTCTCAAAGAAGATAGTTATTATTAGTGTATTACACATTTTTCTCTCCCTGCTCTGTTTGCTCTTTTCTTTCTCCCTTTGTAACCTTTAAAATATTCTATGTAAAAGGCATCTCTCTTTCTGCAGCCCTCAGTGTCACTCGTTTGCCATTAGTTGGCATCAGAGCAACTATTCCTACATTTGCTTCATTGCAAAAAGGATCTCAAGAATCTAAGGAACACGGATCATGACAATCAACTCCAACCAAATAAAGAAAGAGATGAAGTAGATAATTTGTGTCAAAAAGAAGATCCAAACAATTAGAGAAGGTGGATGACAATGCATGGTCGAATGAAAAAAAACAAAAAATATGGATCAAGTACTTACTATTCATGACTGTATATTGGCAGTATCAACTCCAATCTTTTGTTTAGGGTGAAACTAACAAGAGTGGAGGACAGCAACATTTCCAACATCTGGGATGACATATACCTGATTTTGTAATACCAAAAGATAAATGTTTTAAGGAAACATAAGGTATATGATTTGTCCATCCTTTTGTCGCTTACCATTATTCATGTTACTCCTGACCTGGTTGACATTTATTACCACTATAAAGAAACGGCTAACTATATGCATCTACAAGAGTGTTGATGGCTGATGACCCTTCATCCCTTTGTGATCAGCTTTTTTAACTATTTAAGGTCTCATTTGCAGAATCACACACACAAAAAAAAAGATTGTCTTTGTGTCAATATCTCCTCTCTTTAGTGAAAAATCAGTGCAACAATTCCTATTTATCTTCCTAAAACAAGAACTTTTCCTTTTAATGTAGAAACATAAGCCAGTCATGTATGTTCCTTATATATTTGCCTAGACATCCTTCTCAATTCAGTTAAGTCTCGCAAGAAACTATTGAATCTGAATTGTCAAATTACTGCATTTGGTAGTATAGACCAGTAAGTTGACTTTGCAGATGACACTAAATACAGAAAAATTAATGTGACGAAGGCATCCTCGGCAGAAAGATTAGGTGGCCTCACTGCACAAATCAGTTGTTTCCCCCAATATTTGTCGAAAATTATTTTGCAGCATAATATGCATATCATAATAGCACAGCCAGCAATTCCATGTTTCAGGTTACAAATTCCAGTATAGAAGAACCATCTTCAACATCAATGCCAACATACTTTTATCAGGAAATCCCAATCTTTTTTTTTTCCGGATTGCATCATTTAATCGCAAACCTCGCAGGGGATGAGACGGGCGATCCGTATCCCAACGCCGTGGCCGACTCGGGTGCGCCAGCAGGTCCACCATGTTCGGCAGCCAGGGAGAGCGAAGGGAACAGGTAGGAGGCAGGCTGCGGCTGGGAACCGGAGAGCCCGACCTTCTCCCTAAGGTCCTTAAGCAATGAGGACCATTTCATCGTTTTCCGCGATGACTGGAACATAAGTGGTCCTCATCCGAGGCGCACCTCCCGATCAAACGCTGGATCCGATCCAGCTTCTTCAGGAAACCTCCTTGTTCCCGGATAACGGTGGCGGGGGAGAAGAACAATGGACAGAATGCAAGGAGGGGGCCCCCGATCTCGCTCTCTGCCCGCGAGGAACCATCGGCCTCGGCTCGACAAGCGGAAACCTTTCAAAGGCGGATAAGGATTCGGTAGGAGCATTTGTTTCAGAGAAATGATCGCATTTGAAGCCCGGATTGAGGAGACTACACCGAAACGAGTCTTTCTTCTCTCTCTCTCGATCTATCGATCGTCTCCTTGTCAGAGACGCAAAGAGCCTTCTCTCTCTCTCTCTCGATCTATCGATCGTCTCCTTGTCAGAGACGCAAAGAGCCTTCTCTCTCTCTCTCTCTCGATCTATCGATCGTCTCCTTGTCAGAGACGCAAAGAGCCTTCTCTCTCTCTCTCTCTCTCTCTCTCTCTCGATCTATCGATCGTCTCCTTGTCAGAGACGCAAAGAGCCTTCTCTCTCTCTCTCGATCTATCGATCGTCTCCTTGTCAGAGACGCAAAGAGCCTTCTCTCTCTCTCTCGATCTATCGATCGTCTCCTTGTCAGAGACGCAAAGAGCCTTCTCTCTCTCTCTCGATCTATCGATCGTCTCCTTGTCAGAGACGCAAAGAGCCTTCTCTCTCTCTCTCTCTCTCTCTCTCTCGATCTATCGATCGTCTCCTTGTCAGAGACGCAAAGAGCCTTCTCTCTCTCTCTCGATCTATCGATCGTCTCCTTGTCAGAGACGCAAAGAGCCTTCTCTCTCTCTCTCTCTCTCTCTCTCTCGATCTATCGATCGTCTCCTTGTCAGAGACGCAAAGAGCCTTCTCTCTCTCTCTCTCTCTCTCTCTCTCTCTCTCTCTCTCTCTCTCTCTCGATCTATCGATCGTCTCCTTGTCAGAGACGCAAAGAGCCTTCTCTCTCTCTCTCTCTCTCTCGATCTATCGATCGTCTCCTTGTCAGAGACGCAAAGAGCCTTCTCTCTCTCTCTCGATCTATCGATCGTCTCCTTGTCAGAGACGCAAAGAGCCTTCTCTCTCTCTCTCGATCTATCGATCGTCTCCTTGTCAGAGACGCAAAGAGCCTTCTCTCTCTCTCTCGATCTATCGATCGTCTCCTTGTCAGAGACGCAAAGAGCCTTCTCTCTCTCTCTCGATCTATCGATCGTCTCCTTGTCAGAGACGCAAAGAGCCTTCTCTCTCTCTCTCGATCTATCGATCGTCTCCTTGTCAGAGACGCAAAGAGCCTTCTCTCTCTCTCTCTCTCTCTCGATCTATCGATCGTCTCCTTGTCAGAGACGCAAAGAGCCTTCTCTCTCTCTCTCTCGATCTATCGATCGTCTCCTTGTCAGAGACGCAAAGAGCCTTCTCTCTCTCTCTCTCTCTCTCTCGATCTATCGATCGTCTCCTTGTCAGAGACGCAAAGAGCCTTCTCTCTCTCTCTCGATCTATCGATCGTCTCCTTGTCAGAGACGCAAAGAGCCTTCTCTCTCTCTCTCGATCTATCGATCGTCTCCTTGTCAGAGACGCAAAGAGCCTTCTCTCTCTCTCTCGATCTATCGATCGTCTCCTTGTCAGAGACGCAAAGAGCCTTCTCTCTCTCTCTCGATCTATCGATCGTCTCCTTGTCAGAGACGCAAAGAGCCTTCTCTCTCTCTCTCGATCTATCGATCGTCTCCTTGTCAGAGACGCAAAGAGCCTTCTCTCTCTCTCTCTCTCTCTCTCTCTCGATCTATCGATCGTCCGGACGATCGACAACGACCCGTGTTCGTGGCGGACGCGTGCGTCTGTTCACGTGTTCGTTTAGGATCTCGATGGCTGCGAACGAGAGTCCAGGTGACCATGATCGTTTTAAAAGGCCGTAGAAAAAAAAATTAAAATTATATGAATAAATTTTCCCAAAAAAAAAAAATCTTTTTTAGGTTTTTTCCAAAGGGAGTAGCCAGCCTCACTCAGAATTCTTAACAAACATCTTTTTTATCTAAAGCCTGAATGTAAATTTTTTTATCTATTTATTTCTCATAAGGAATGGTCCCAATCGATTCCATTATAATATTTTTATATAAATTCTATAAAAATACTACGCTTATAATATTTTTATATTACTTTATAATATCTTTAATAATATCATAAAAACACTATAACCCAGTAAAAAAAAATTATAATATAGTGTTTTTACTATGTTATAATATTTTTTGGTATTATAGAAAACACTATAATGTAGTATAAAAATACGATAACTGGATCTATCCATAGAAAGAAAAAAAAGGGATGAAAAAGGGACCAGGTGATTAGGGATATTTCAGGTATCATGTTTTAAAAAAAGAAAAAAAAATTAAAATGAGGACACTTGTGAGGAAAAGTTCAAAAAAATATTTTTTTTGGGGGGAGTTCCTCCCAACTATAGCAAATCATAAACATAGATCTTTAAAGTCATGTGTTCTTTGATAACGTAGCTGGGGATTTAATTTATTAATGTATTTTTATTACTCATATTAATTATACAACAATACCAATCGAAGTGGGGTTACAGCGAAGGCGACTGAAGCTCGCTGGGTCAAAACACAACCCAAAGACGCATCAAACAGAATGAAATCCACGCGTGTGAAGCGTCATCCAAAGATTGGATCAATACGTGGTCAAATTGGAACCCGAAAGCTACGAGCTGCCCGAGAGAGATGTAAAGGGTCGACTCGAACCCGTTCCACTGGTGGCTAAGATCAATTTGGAGAATCTTGAGCGCCACTACCAACATAATCGTGTGTAATATGCATGGTATGATGAGCCAAGGCCAGAGAGAAGAGGGATGAAGGCCAAAGCCTGGCCCATATATGAAGTATCAACATGTCATCCTCCTTTTGTTTTGCCATTACTCTCTTTGCGGTAACAACAATGAGGAGCTGTGATGTTGTCTCCTTATCATAATAATCGAGACATTGGTTGTCATTTACTTGGATATGAATGTTTTTGCAGTACATGTGTACTTTTTGTTGTCTCTTTTTCCCAGAACACGCATCAGCCCAAAAGATCGTTTTCAGATCTACCATTGTCGACCATCTCCCACATGACAGCCACGTGAATTTAGGATGCATCCTCAATCTTTTTTGTTGAATCACTTTCCTCGCTCTAGTATATTCTCTCATTGTGCAATAGAAAGATACAGTAAGCTCTCTGCTTTATTTTGTTGCTTGCAATAGAAAAAGAGACAGAAAGCTCTCTGCTCTATTTGCATGCAGTGCGTTGCCCATCAAAGTTGTTCTCACATAATGAGATATCAACTACACGGAGTCCAGATTACATTGCATAGCATGAGAGACTTAAAAGTGTTTTCCTGTTGTGGGATTCGGGCAATGCTTCAACTCTGCAACTATCTCTCTCTCTCTCTCTCTCTCTCTCTCTCTCTCTCTCTCTCTCTCTCTCTCTCTCTCTCTCTCTCTCTCTCTCTCTCTCTCTCTCTCTCTCTCTCTCTCTCTCTCTCTCTCTCTCTCTCTCTCTCTCTCTCTCTCTCTCTCTCTCTCTCTCTCTCTCTCTCTCTCTCTCTCTCTCTCTCTCTCTCTCTCTCTCTCTCTCTCTCTCTCTCTCTCTCTCTCTCTCTCTCTCTCTCTCTCTCTCTCTCTCTCTCTCTCTCTCTCTCTCTCTCTCTCTCTCTCTCTCTCTCTCTCTCTCTCTCTCTCTCTCTCTCTCTCTCTCTCTCTCTCTCTCTCTCTCTCTCTCTCTCTCTCTCTCTCTCTCTCTCTCTCTCTCTCTCTCTCTCTCTCTCTCTCTCTCTCTCTCTCTCTCTCTCTCTCTCTCTCTCTCTCTCTCTCTCTCTCTCTCTCTCTCTCTCTCTCTCTCTCTCTCTCTCTCTCTCTCTCTCTCTCTCTCTCTCTCTCTCTCTCTCTCTCTCTCTCTCTCTCTCTCTCTCTCTCTCTCTCTCTCTCTCTCTCTCTCTCTCTCTCTCTCTCTCTCTCTCTCTCTCTCTCTCTCTCTCTCTCTCTCTCTCTCTCTCTCTCTCTCTCTCTCTCTCTCTCTCTCTCTCTCTCTCTCTCTCTCTCTCTCTCTCTCTCTCTCTCTCTCTCTCTCTCTCTCTCTCTCTCTCTCTCTCTCTCTCTCTCTCTCTCTCTCTCTCTCTCTCTCTCTCTCTCTCTCTCTCTCTCTCTCTCTCTCTCTCTCTCTCTCTCTCTCTCTCTCTCTCTCTCTCTCTCTCTCTCTCTCTCTCTCTCTCTCTCTCTCTCTCTCTCTCTCTCTCTCTCTCTCTCTCTCTCTCTCTCTCTCTCTCTCTCTCTCTCTCTCTCTCTCTCTCTCTCTCTCTCTCTCTCTCTCTCTCTCTCTCTCTCTCTCTCTCTCTCTCTCTCTCTCTCTCTCTCTCTCTCTCTCTCTCTCTCTCTCTCTCTCTCTCAAGATAAAGTAACACTGAGGGAAAATTAATCACTTCCGATTCATCTCGTGAAAATCATTAGTGTCTAAAGCTACTCTTCCTTTTTTTTTTTTTAACTTTTTTGATGAACACATTCCTGTAATTCTCGATTCCACATCTGTGCCACATCCAAATTTTAAAGTCAGGAATCTATTCCATACCCACGCATATGCTAGCAGGAATCAAACAGTTGTGACATCTCATTGATGCAGAAGAAAAGGCTCTTATACTCTATCAGCTGCATAGTTAATATCACATTCAAATGTACTAGACAAATGAATGTTGTTGGCAATAGAAAGGAGGAAACTATTAAACAAGAGCAGAAGCTGAGTGATGCTGAGCCACTTCCCGACACACAGTCAACGCAGAAGTAGGATATGCAGTCGCATGTGACTGCCAACTAATTCCTTACTTAATGGCTCATTAGTTAATTTTTGTGCTGCTCGATGCATCTTTCCTTGCAGGTACTGAGATGGAATACTTTTGACACACATTCTCTTCCTTCCTTTTGGATTAATGTGGCAGAGCTCCCCCTGTCATTAGCGGATCATGCAATCTTATGAAGATCTGCTCCAGATAATGCCAGATTGAACTGTCCCAAGTGATTTTGGAGTGAGCAGCTAGATCGAGTCTCGATAAATAACATGAGAGACCAAGATTTGAGTCATGGAGAAGGTAACTCTAATTCGAGAGATCGAGACCATAGAATCGATGTAAACATGACAGATCCAGACCTTTCTCCTTCGAGTAGTACCGGCACTGGTTTGGGATCATCAGCCCCAACTGCAGGTACAGGGTGAAAAAGTAGTGGCGGCCTCGGTCACTGTAAGCCAATGATCGGATGAACTTTACGTAAGATGCTGACAACCAGAACTTGCTGTCCACACTGATCCACAGCATGTTCATGGCTATTTCCTTCACATGGCTCTCTGGCCCCTTCCTTAATCCTCACACTGTACAGTTACCAGAATAACCTTGCTGAATCCCATCATTACTTCACCAGCAGAGAAGGCATCTTGGAAGTGGAGTGCTAGTTATTCTTGTAGAGAATCATGGGATCACTCTTGTAGAGGCTGGCAGCAAGTGGCTTGCAATGGAAATCCTGCTTCATAAATAAACAAGACCGCAGTTGAGTCCACGACCAGAAGAGATGGTGTGAGATTGGCAAAGGAAAAGGAAAATGGGATTGGAGGTACAATATGCATACCTTGTTAGCTATCGGAGATCAGAAAGGAAGAAGGATGAGTTGTTCAGCTAGAAGAAATTAGAAACAGATGTAAAAGTTCTAGATGCCATCAATATTCATACCTTGTCTCATCCAGCTTTCCCGAGCCAATGACTCTTGACCCCTGCTCCTAGTGGTTTTGTACATGAGAAAATGGGGAAGGCAGGCAGATGGCTCAGGAGCTTCTTGACGGGGAAGAAGGATGCGAATAAGGAGAAAGCTGAATCTTCATCTCCATTGCCAACCAAGACTCGGTCAGTTCCAATCTCGGTGCCTGCTCCTAAGGAGAAAAAGAGATGGAGCTTTCGGAGATCAGCAGGTCCAGGGAAGAGCTCGGGTTCCCCAGAGCTGAGCATAAGCGCGCCGGTTCAGGGGCTATCGGAGGCCGAGATTGAACAGAAAAGGCATGCAATGGCTGTCATAGTGGCCACGGCTGCCGCTGCCGATGCTGCTGTAGCTGCTGCGCAGGCAGCAGCAGCTGTAATTCAGCTAACAACTGCTTCCACCAAACAAAAAACCAGCGCCGTCGAGGAAGATGCAGCTGTCAAAATTCAGTCTGCTTTCCGTGCATATTTGGTACTTCTCTAATCTTTTCAGGTTCCTGTTGGGTTTCTCTGTTCAAAAGAAGAACAACTGTGTCATTGAACTGTAAATTATCTCATAAACAGAAACCAAAAAGTGACAATCTAGAATGAGAAATAAAGGAGATACAAACTGATGCATGCCATAGCTTCCTTAATCTGCAATTAGCTTAAGAAGTAGGACCAATCTCGTGAATCCATCAATAACATCTTTGTAGTTTAAAAAAAAAATCTTGTCCATAAAACCAAGATCAATCGAGTTCAACTAAACAAGCATGAATCAGCATCTGCTATCTAGTACTAAAGCAAGAAAAGGGATCACAAACAGTAAGCGGATAAACAGCCTGAGAAATGCATATAATTCTGCATTATATGTAAGATCTAGGCTAAAATTTATGGGAATTATGACGGTAGTAGAAGATAATACTAATGTAACAGAATCAAATCTTACTGCAGGCTAGAAAAGCTCTATGTGCATTGAGAGGCCTGGTAAAGCTGCAAGCTCTGGTGAGAGGTCACCTAGTAAGGAAGCAGGCTGCTGCTACCCTTCTCCGCATCCAGGCTCTGGTGACAGCTCAAGAGAGAGCTCGAGCCCAGAGGATCCGCATGGCTGAAGAGTCGCATGTTGTCCCACAGAGGCAGTCCATCCACAGGAGATCACCTCAGCACCCACGATCTAGACAATCACATGTAAGTCAAATCCAATGCCTGAATCTACTAACAGAGAAGAGAGTGACAAATGCATTACTAAAATCATTCAAAAACCAATTTTCTAGATCTACCATTGTTAATGAAAAACATTAACATGCCTGTAGGATATGGATAGAAATGCTGAAGAGAACATTAAGATTGTGGAGATGGATCTTGGTGGATCGAGAGGCAATACAAAGAGTAGATACAGTTATTCAATCACAGAAACTGAAGCAAAAGATCACAGGTTTTCTGGATATTATGGCCATGTCCATACTCCTTCCAAGATAGTCCAATACCAACAATTCTCACCTGCTCCATCTGTCTTGACGGAAATGAGCCCTAGGACCTACAGCGGACATTTCGAGGATTTCTCGTTCGCAACAGCACAGAGCAGTCCACAGTACTTATCAGCTATTTCAGTGCCTGATCCATCACACTCTTGTGATTATCCCTTTCCAAACTACATGGCCAACACTGAATCTTCAAGAGCAAAGGCAAGGTCACAGAGTGCACCACGTCAACGAACTGATACAATCGAGAGGCAATACAAAGAGTAGATACAGTTATTCAATCACAGAAACTGAAGCAAAAGATCACAGGTTTTCTGGATATTATGGCCATGTCCATACTCCTTCCAAGATAGTCCAATACCAACAATTCTCACCTGCTCCATCTGTCTTGACGGAAATGAGCCCTAGGACCTACAGCGGACATTTCGAGGATTTCTCGTTCGCAACAGCACAGAGCAGTCCACAGTACTTATCAGCTATTTCAGTGCCTGATCCATCACATCACACTCTTGTGATTATCCCTTTCCAAACTACATGGCCAACACTGAATCTTCAAGAGCAAAGGCAAGGTCACAGAGTGCACCACGTCAACGAACTGATACAATCGAGAGGCAAACAAGCAGGCGGAGACCATCAGTGGATGGAAGAAACATTCCTAGAAGCGTAAAAATGCAGCGATCATCTTCGCATGTCGGCATGACGGCCAATGGGTATCAATATCATCCTTGGTCTATCAAGCTAGATAAGTCCAGCATGTCCCTCAAAGACAGTGAATGTGGATCAACGAGCACAGTGCTAACAAATATCAATTACTGCAGATCATTGGCAGGGTTTGAGGTACATATTTACAAATGTCAACATAATCTCTTTGATCACATTTAAGATTGGTCTTTGTTGCAGGAAACATTATCTAATATGCCATAAATTTGTGCTTCCAGGTTCACAGAAACAGGCACTGATTCTATTTCTGACCATCTCAATTGCTATATGAAATGTGCAAAGCGCCAAAGATTGAAGCCGCAGACATTCAGCATTTGGCTTCTCAAGAACAGTAGAAGACTAGTGTCAAGAAGCTACTGAGACATAGAATTGCAATTTTTTCTTCACATGTAAATGTGAGTAGAAGCCATCTACATGCTATTTCTGCTTATTGTGTACTTCATGTGTCTTGTTGTAAGTGGGTGTTAAGAGAATGACAATTTAACTAAAATTATGCTGATTATTTGTAACTATATTGAAAGCTCAAACTGATTTTGACCTCCATATTCAAAGTGGATGATGACAATCAGTGATTATCAACAGACCATGGAAATACAAATGAACTGGTCATCATTCCATAGATAATGAAGTACAGGAATGGCTCAAGTTGTGTCCAATAGCCTAGAATGAGTCACCTATCAGCAACTGTCATGTCAAAATGATATGGAACAGTTACAAAGAGATAGCTGTTGCTTCAAACTTGTAATATTTTATAGTTTGGAAGAAAGAAAACGAAAATTAAATGATCAGCAGCCAGGTTGCTGACATAAGACAACAAGAGAGGACTCTTCCAATGATGAAATAGTGATCAACAAGAAATGAACATACTGTCATGGACTTAGCTGGTTTTGTCTAAGTCGTGCGGCACCCTTGTGTATCCGTCCACAAAGGTCAACCTCCCCGAAACCTCCTATGGTCCCTTAGGACCTACAAAAGAGAAAACAGGTTAGAGAAAACACTTCACTCGGGATCCACAAGCAATCATTTCAGGAAACACTTCATAACCAATGTAAATTACAAACAGACTTCACAAGCTTTGAACGATCGCACAACAAAGGATCTAAATGGTTCACTACAGACTGAAAGAAAATGAGGCCGCTAAGCCTATTGCCAGCCATTTACATGCTGTGCAAAGCATGAATAAACTAAAAGACATGGATATATATAAGCATTACGTCGAACACCCCATTTATAATTTTGTCCGTGACATTCTCCCCCACTTATTCCTTTGACGTCCTCGTCGAAGCCTTTGCCGATGTTGCAACTCCTTGCCTTTGCTGAGTCTTCAATCTTCTGCTCCAGCTGCAATGCGCCTCTTGGCTCCCAGCTGCTCTCCACTGCTGTTGTTAAGTAGTCAAACTTTTAATCTATCATACTGCTTCAACTCACCAATGACTTTGACTCTAGTGTGGGGTTGGCTAAGTTGTATTGATCCCTATTGGTTCCTACAGATCCCTCAGATAAAGGAAAAGACCATCCTTAATATGCGTCAGTCTCTCAAATGCCTCATGCCGCTTGAACTGGGTGGATGTCTATTAGAGTTTTAACAAACACCGTCTCGTAAACTTTTTAAGTTCTTTTTGTTTTTGGGTCCTTCCTTCACAAAATTTGCTTATTGACTCTTCTTTCACTTAGTTGTCACTTCCAAGTAGGTTCGCATCACTTCCACTTTCAATTGACATTCTGTTGGGA
Organism: Musa balbisiana; assembly: GCA_004837865.1. Lineage (NCBI taxonomy): Eukaryota > Viridiplantae > Streptophyta > Magnoliopsida > Zingiberales > Musaceae > Musa > Musa balbisiana. Next base: position 24,129,163 of record CM017190.1, on the reverse strand, counting down.
AATGAAGCGGATAATCTACTCTCAGTAGCACTGATCACCATTGGTGAGGATTTGATAACTATTGTCTTCCATTTAGTTTCTTCGAATGGTCTTTGAACATGTGCAGAGCTCCTTTGCTAGATAGATAAGAGAATTGGGGTACTCGGTTTTGCCCATTCTCTTAAGAGTTGAGAAGGCAAAGGTTACTTGACTTCGCCCGCCTCCTCAAGGGTTGTACTTCATACATCGAGCTGGTTACTAGCCTTCGCCTGCTCTTTGCTCACACTTCTTAAGCACTTGAAATGTTTGCACTTCTTACGTTGAATTAGTTACTGTGATTCACCTTCCCAATGCCATCGAACTTCTGGAATGCAGGAAGTTTTCACCCCAACTTAGAGTAAGTATCTAATAGTTTTGGTCGCGTTTGGGATTGTACTGTCTTCTCCATCAACCTAGCTGCCTACTCCACTGAGTAACAAAGGTACAGCACCGCGTACTGCTTGCTTCGTTCCTTGGTCATGTACTCTTGCATCGGCCCGAAGTCCTCCACTTCCGGCTATCTTGATAAGAAGCTTGTTGACACCGATCTTACGAAGTTCCCTGGCCTCTGCCCTTCAGTCTTGTCTCAGTACTTGGAGTTTGCTTCTGCATTCTCCACCTCCCCGGCCCCTTTCACGACCAAACGCTCTCCCCTCATGAGAGTAAGGGATCGATGACTTCATGGAAGTCCCGCCTTTGCAGTACCATAGCGCTACCATGCCCATGACCCTACTATCAGTCACCTTACATCTGTATCCCTTCCTTCGCGATTGGTAGATCTGCCTCTGTGGCACTATAACACTCCTCCGAGTCCACCTTCATTCTAACCAATGCTTGGTTTTGGGTAGCTAAGTCCCTCTGGACTCGTCGTCGCTTCCTCGCCCCTTTTGACCCCCTGTTTCAACACCTCTGTGTTCTCCAAGCAGTTCCCCTTGGTCGATGGAAAGACATACTACAACTGTCATGCATGGCCTCCGCTATCATGTTGCAAAGTTCCACCGATTCTGTTCTCCTTAGCTTCCTTAGTAGCGATGTTCATTTACTCGGCCTTGTTCTCTGACTTGTCGGGCTCCCTTAAGCAAATATAGGCTCTAGAGAAATCCAACTCTCTAATCGCTCTGATCAGACCTCTGCATGATCAAGTCCCTCCATGAAACTCACTAGTACTTGTATTTAAACTTTTCCCTCGGTAGTACATAACCCCCATAAGCTGATGACCAAAGCTTTCATCCAATGCAAAATTCGACGCACGCACGGAAAACCCGCCTCTACGGTACCATGGCTTTCACTCCTTGAATCCATAGCCCTTCTTGCCGTCGTGTTGTTCGCCGAAGTGAAGCTCCCAATTGCTCTCGATCATACCTTCGTATGATATAGTCCCTCGCGGAGCTATATTCGTGTGTATCGCATTGTCACGAACTGTTCCACCATGATCCGCTGCACCATGTCACCTCCTGGTGACATCTCTATTGTATTATGATCCTTGTGGGATAAACTTGGATTATGATCCCTTCGTGTGTTGCCTCTGTCAACACATCGCAGGGCCTCTTCCACCTTCGAATGTATTCACTCATTTGGCAATCAACCTTCGTCCACCCACTCTTGGGTCACACCTAGACGAAACACCGCTCTAGAATAATCCGTCGCCTAGTAAGTCCACTGACTTCGTTGAAATTGTTGCACCATTGTCTAAATCCTAGGCCTCTACCCTTACCAGCACAATCTTCGTTGTGCACCGCTTCCTTTATGGCAACTTGAATGGTAGCACTATGGTATATTCTTCAAGAGTACCCGCCTCCGCGTCCTCTTGTCCAGTGCCAAGGCCTTCTTAACCCAACTTCGCCTCCGCAAGTTGAGTCATCTTAGTTCCTCCATCAAATGCTTCTCTGAGGTAAAGTGTATGTGCCTCGAAGCTCCCCCTTCATCTTTGGCACCATGCAGGATGAGCCCGTTCCATCAGAATGAGAGACCCATGGAACGACATGATCCCGCTCTTTCCTCTGCAAGAGTTTATGTCCTTGACCTCTGTCCAAGGAAAGCTTTGTGCCTCTGCTCCATATTCCATCTTCTATGTCGGCTCCCTTCATGCGATTTGGGTACTTCGCCAAGTTACACCCAAGTTGTTTCGCTCCTCGATTTGCATTGAGTTAATGATGATCCTCATACCCACAATTCCACGGGTCAGCCCTCCATTGAGTCCGATCTCCATATCGACTCCAAGTGTGCCTTCATTTGTGTTGCCTTGGATCACTCCCCCACTTGATCTCGCAACGCATCCCCCAATGCATTATCTCAAGCGAAATCATGCGATGACTCCTCGCCACTCGCTTGGTCCGTTGAGCTTTGTGGAGTTGTTTTGAGGTACTCCTCAACATGTGCGGTTCGTTGCACATGGTTCTCCCTCTAGAGAGCCGGGACTTATCCCTCATGGATATTTGTCCCGTTGAAGCAACTTCTATCTTCGCTTCCGTCCCCTATAAAAGTTTCAGAGACCACCATCCCCTTGGACTACTCCACCTTGCTGAACAAACTATGCATTATTCTGACTCTCGCAAACGAACTTGCTAAATTGCGACTCCACGTCAATACAGCCCCCACTGCACCACTATCGCAGCTGCTTCCCGGCCGACGGACCACCAAACCCCACCCCCCCCACCCCCCCCCCCCCCCTCATCGCTCCTAGCCTTGGCAACCACCACTTCCTCTCCTCCATCGACTGCAGCCACATCCTTCTCAAGCGAGAAGGAAGCCCGATTAGTGAAACAGAGCCCACTGTCGCCACTACTCGCTAGCAAGCGATCACAGCCGTCATTACTTCTTGGCCGACGGACCACCCGCCGGACCCTCCGTTGCCTCTCGACCTTTATCAACACTGCCGCAACCACTGTAGCCGTCGTAGCCACCCAGCCTTCAACTCACATGTAGCCTCCCAGCCCTTAACTAGCAACTTCCCCTCCTCGTTGCACCACAGCCACCCTCCAACCGCGTACACCTATCCTACTTCTTGTCTAGCGGACCACCCCCCCCCTCATAGCTCCTAGCCTTGGCGACCCTTGGTTGCTCCCAGCCCTCGACGACGCTGCTCCTAATCGCGCCACCACTGCTGCCTCTCGACCTCGGCAACAACCTCCCCTCCTTGCGACAACCGAAACAAGGCAACTCTGCATCTTCTGTCGCAGCCGTCGGTCACCGCAGTTTCCTCCCCTTTTGCTATTGCTTCCTAGCCAGCAACCACCACCGATGCTGCTCTCCAACCGCACCACCACTACTGCCTCTCAACCTCGGTAGCAACCTCCCTTCCTTGCAGTGACCGAAATAGGGCAACACTGCATCTTTTACCGCAGCCGCCGGTCACCGCCATTTCCTCCCCTTTGTTACTGCCTCCTGGCCAACGACCGCTGTCACCCCTGCTCCTGGCCAGCGACCAACCCCCTCGTTCCACCACAGCCGCCCTCCAGCAGCACACGCAGCAACCGCAACAAGTCTTTACGCTGCCCAACGTCAACCCCAGTCGCTCGACGATCGCTCCCCTTAGGCTGCTGTGACCGCAACCACATGCGTAGCCACCCTTAGTCGCTCCCCACACCGACGCTGTCACCTTCCGGACCCCGACACTCTCACCCCGCGCATCGACAGAAATAGGGCAGCAACTCTTCCTTCTCGCAGTGACCACAACATTGCCCTCGACGTCCGCTTCTATGGCAGCTTCATATCGACAGTGCTAATGCCCTTGACCAGACATAAGAAACAAGAACTGGAGATTATAGATTTGCAGTCTTACGCAATGGCCACCGATAGCTCAGTGAAAGCACAAATTGAAACATTGGAAATCAGAATTGAGAACCGATTGCAAGAAACACTTAAAGATTTCAAAAAAAGCCTACTGGAGAGCCTCAACAAATTTCAACAAGATGGGAGCTTAAGTTCTACATTGAACAGATCTGGAGATACAGGAAAATGGCCCTAAGATTGTGACACAAACTACCCACGCATTAAAGTAGAATTTTCGAGATGGGAAGATGAGGATCCGACCAGTTGGATCTCTAAGGTAGAAATTTTTTTTCGCTTTCATAGGACCCTAGAAGAATCCAAGGTAGAAATAGCCTCAATCCAGCTAGACGGAGATGCAATCCAATGGTATGATTGGTATGAAACTTGCCACGGAGTTCCTTCGTAGGAGCAGTTCAAGAGAGGGCTTCTTATTCGGTTTGGCCCATCTGAATACGGGAATGTTGATGGACAGCTCGCCAAAATTCGTCAGACTTCTACAGTGTTAGAATATCATAGCAGGTTTGAAAGAATATCAAATCAAGCTAGAGATTGGTCTGAACGACAATTGGTGGGCACATTTATCGAATGACTTAATCTAGATATTTGGTGTGAAGTCAAAACTTGTCAACCCCGCACTATGATCACAACGATATCATTTGCATGTTTACATGAGGAAAAAATCAGCAGGGAAAATCGTCGAAATAGAAGTGACAACAAATAGATAATCAGCAAGCCATCTGCCCTATTTATTCCCAGTCGGAACCCTAACACTCGAAGACTAACCCGAGAAGAACTCAAGGAAAGATCAGCGAAGGGTTTGTGTTGGCACTATAATGAAAAGTGGAGTAGGAAGCACCGATGTAAACAAGGGCAACTTCTTATGATTGAACCAATTGAGACGGAACCGGAAGCTAACAATGTAGACTGTGATCATGAAGGTATGAATTCTGATGACGATGTTGGACCTATCATACATACAATGCATGCATTAGCCAACTACTCTAACCCGCAAACTATGAAAGTTTGAGGAACTTTGGAACATCAACATGTTACAGTTTTGATTGATACTACTGCAGCACTAACAATTTTATGGACAGTAAGATTGTCTACCGATTAGCCTATCACATTGAAGACTATAACAAATTCGAAGTAAAGGTCGTCGATTGATGAATTTTAACTTGTGATAGCAAGTGCTCAAGGATTAAACTAACTTTGCAGGGCCAAGAGTTGCTTGTGGACTTCTTTTTGCTACCCTTGGAAGACTTCGAAGTAGTGCTCGGAATTGAATGACTATCAACCTTGGGTGATGTTTCATGGAATTTTTCTAAACTAATCATGAAGTTTTTTATTAATGGAAAGCAGGTGATCCTAAAGGGAAGACGTGGAAGTAAGGTCACAACTACCACTAGCCATCGAATGAAGAGGGTTTTTCAGAAGACTGCAACACCAAAAGGCCAACCTATCGCTTACACTATCAAGAAGTGGAGACCGTACTTACTTGATCAACGGGTTGTGATGTATCGCAAATACCCTGTGACTGAAGTGCTGAAAGAGGAACTCCTCGAGTTTGATACTGCTCAGCCTTGAGGATAAGGCTGATTTGAAGAGGGAGGAATTGTTAGGATCCTTTTATTTTCTAAGCTTTTGAATAATATTTATTGAGTCTGTTTAGTTCAGTTAGAGTCGGATAGAGGTTTATGTAATATTTATTTATTATTAAGAGTCCAAGTCCTAGTGGATTCTGGGTTGAACTCTATAAATAGTTATGTAATCGTTTCTTTTCGATAGACAATGAAATATTATTAAGTCTTTTAACAAACCCAAAGAGGCCGATCCCCTCGAAGTGATCAAGGAGGCCGATCCCCCCGAAGTGATCATCCCCTTTTCTCCCCTTTCTTCCATGATAAAACTCTAGGGTCTTATCACTTGCCTTAAGCACCATCAAGTATGGTTGCCAACGTCGAGCCATAGCTCAAACTCAGTCATCTCAACCTTTGTGCGCTACGCATTCTTCTAAGCTTGCTTGTCCTCGTGGTGCCTCTTGCGCGAAGGGTTAACAGTTCCTCTAAATGTCAATCTTAAATGCCCGCTCCTCTGAGCGACTCATTTTCCCTATATCTCCATGCCCGTTTTCCCCCAAACGATCGCGCATGCTGACTGCCCTCAACACAGCCCCGCTAGATCTCCCACGTTTGCATGTCAAGTATTTCTATGAGTGCTTGTCCCGCTCTAATACCATCTGTCACGGACTTAACTGATTTTGCTTAAGTCGTGCGGCACCCTTGCATATCCGTCCATAAAGATCAGTCTTCCCGAAACCTCCTATGATCCCTTTGGATCTACAAAAGAGAAAACTGGTTAGAGAAAACACTTCACTCGGGATCCACGAATAATCATTTCGGAAAACACTTCATAACCAATGCAAATTATAAACAGACTTCACAAGCTCTGAACGGTCGCACAATAAAGGATTCAAATAGTCCACTATAGATCAAAAGAAAATGGAGCTGCTAAGCGTACTGCCAGCCTTTTATATGTTGTGCAAAGCATGAACAAACCAAAAGACACGGATATACATAAGTATTACGTCGAACACCCCATTTATAATTTTGTCCGTGACAGTACGGTATACAATAAAAGACATGAAGAATGTAGGATCCTACTTCAAGCTGGTTGCAAGTAGATGACAAAAATGTTCCTGCTTAAATTTCTCTATCGCTACAGGCTTGCCAGCAGAATGACGGATAAAGCAAAGCTGATCTCTAGATGAGATATCAGTTGCTTGCCCACCGACCCTAAGCATGAATCTTGCAGCAGAGACCAAATTCTTCTTCATGTCAAACAATTGCAAATATGGATCTCACGTGGCTACACAGTATATGAAAATAATCTTCTGGCTGGCAAGAAAGCATAGATACCTGTGATGCTAGCTAGAACCAAGGGATACATTAGCCCTATTGTTGTTATTACAGAGTTTATAGGAAGAATACCTGCTAATTCTGTCTTCAGTCAAACTAATTAAGATGGAACGTAATTGAGCTAAATTTCTTTATGGATTTTTTTTTTTTTGCGATGTTCTCTTTAGAAAAAGTACAACTATTTGAAACTGATCTATGCTAGATGATTCTCAAAATTTGTACATCAGAGTCCTTAAACCTATAGATATATGATTTCCAAAATTAGTATCATCAGACTCCATAACCTAATAGATATAGGATGCACTACTGCATTGTAATTGCCTTCATTTTTGTAAAACCACTTAAAGACCATTCCAGACTGGTAACTTGTGCATACTGTAAATGCAAAGGAAGGAGGAAGATATTAACATATTACCCAATCACTGAACCCTAAACAAAAAACCCCGATACCGAAAATCGCTTTGTGTAACCAGAAGATGTTACATGAACAGCATTTCCAGAGAGAGGACACATCACAGTGTAGGAAATCTCAAGAATTCTTGCAAGCAAAAGTTCTGCATCGAAGCCTAGCGTACTACAATGACTGTTTTAGTCAAATATACTTCGGAAAACCCTATAGTGACGATAAAATCCCACGTGCATTAAATCAAACAGAGAACTCCGTGTGCTGGATAATCGAAAAGCGGTCACCTTGGGGGCTTGGGCGCGCGCGATCCCTGTAACCTCGACTCACGTGCTTTCGGGAGAAAGGACCGGGGGATCAGCCCCGAGCGAGGAAGAGGCACCTGATGCACCAGACTGGTGCGAGCTTTACGAGTGGAGACGGAGAAGGAACAGGGGAGGAGGAGCCAATAAGAGGCCGCATCCAATGGGTCCGTTCAGCTAAAGGCCCATTTATGACACTGCGTGCACTCCCTTATATATATATATATATATATATATATATATATATATATATATATATATATATATATATATATATATATATATATATATATATATATATATATATATATATATATATATATATATATATATATATATATATATATATATATATATATATATATATATATATATATATATATATATATATATATATATATATATATATATATATATATATATATATATATATATATATATATATATATATATATATATATATATATATATATATATATATATATATATATATATATATATATATATATATATATATATATATATATATATATATATATATATATATATATATATATATATATATATATATATATATATATATATATATATATATATATATATATATATATATATATATATATATATAATACCCTAGCCACCTATTTTTTTTTTTTTTTGCGATGTTCTCTTTAGAAAAAGTACAACTATTTGAAACTGATCCAAGCTTCTCAAAAGTGGTACATCAGACTCCTTAAACCTATTAGATACAGGATTCTTAAAATTGGTGTCATCAGACTCCTTCAACTTATGAGATAGGATTCTCTACTGCGTTGTAATTGCCTTCCACCATTTATGTGAGACCACTTAAAGATAATTCCAGACTCGTAGCTTGTGCATATGGTGATTGCAAAGCAAGAAGGAGACAACCTTATCCAGATTCTTAAAGTAACAAAACTAATTAAACCAATGCCGCTTGATCTTGGAAGTTATAACAATAATTAAGTTACCCTTAACATATTACCCAATCACTGAACCCTAAACAAAAAACCCCGATACCGAAAATCGCTTTGTGTAACCAGAAGATGTTACATGAACAGCATTTCCAGAGAGAGGACACATCACAGTGTAGGAAATCTCAAGAATTCTTGCAAGCAAAAGTTCTGCATCGAAGCCTAGCGTACTACAATGACTGTTTTAGTCAAATATACTTCGGAAAACCCTATAGTGACGATAAAATCCCACGTGCATTAAATCAAACAGAGAACTCCGTGTGCTGGATAATCGAAAAGCGGTCACCTTGGGGGCTTGGGCGCGCGCGATCCCTGTAACCTCGACTCACGTGCTTTCGGGAGAAAGGACCGGGGGATCAGCCCCGAGCGAGGAAGAGGCACCTGATGCACCAGACTGGTGCGAGCTTTACGAGTGGAGACGGAGAAGGAACAGGGGAGGAGGAGCCAATAAGAGGCCGCATCCAATGGGTCCGTTCAGCTAAAGGCCCATTTATGACACTGCGTGCACTCCCTTATATATATATATATATATATATATATATAATACCCTAGCCACCTATTTTTTTTTCTATGAATCAATCCAGTTATAACATTTTATATTATATTATATTATTTTTATTTTTAATAATATTATAAAAATATTATAATATAATATAAGATATTATAATATAATTGTTAAAATATATTTTAGTTGTTTGAGTTGGAAGCTAACTCGGATTCAACATGGTTCTTCTTTGAGTGAGTCTCAAGGTAAAACTTTTCAAGTTGAATGTTCGACAATGCTCCTTTCATATTTAAGTCAATAATCTAATTAAATGAGTTAGATTGAGTTTATTGTGTGTCTCTTGGGCATACCTATGTAGCTTCTTTTATAGTAGGTGCTTGGGAGCAGTATTACATAATTTTTATGACAATGAAAGCATAAAAATTAGCCATAAGCACCCTTCAACGGTGTCAAACCATTATATTCATTTGTTACGTTAATCAAAATTGCCATCAACCAATGTTAGACTGTTATGTGTGTTCATTAAGTTGTTTGCACAATAATTGTATATAAAGGTCATTTGTACTCATTTTTTAATTATTAATTATATGATACAGTTACATGAAGTTGAAGTAGTGACAAAAGATTACTTAAATTGCTCCCATATGTCGGTTAGGTGGTTCGACCACATGGAGATGAGGTGTCAAACATAAAATGATAGTGTTAGCATATTGTGTTGATGGATCAGTCATATAATTTTCACCATAACACATACCTCCCCACTTCCCGAATTGAGAAGCATAGTGAAAATTGGTTGGGTATTGAGAGATGTGAAGTCTCACTAGGAAGGGACCTGATTACTCTTGGCTATCATTTCGTAATCTCTGCATCTAGCTTGAACTTTGAGTTCTTTCCTCTTTCGCCACTTTCTTATCTATATCATTTATTTTTCCAATAATTATTGATTCTATAATGATGTGTCGGTTGGCCTCTTCCAAAAGTTTTAAAAAAATTGCCATAAGTTTGAGTGATAACTTTATAGAAAAACTTTAAAAGCTGGAAATCAATGATATACACATTGATTAGAATAGAGGGTGTTGAGTTAGTGACTAAATGAACCTGGTCGTTGAATCTCCTCATATAATTCTCTAAAGATTTCTTTTCCTCCTAATGTGTATGGCCAAAAGAGAAGTGGGTTTTTTTTAGAGTTTATAGCTGATAAAACTAAATTCAAACTAATCTAGTCAACTGCCCAAAAGAGGAGATTGGCTCAGGGAGGAGCTTGATAAACCATTCCGCTCCCCAAAGAGTTGTAAGGAAACTTCAACATATGAGAGAGTCTATAGTCTCATAGAGGGTCATATGTGAGGTAAACATTATAATATGTTTTAAGGGGTCAGATTTTCTATCATAAATATCCAATAGGAAATTTGAAGCCTTAAGGATCGATTATTTTCACTTATATATTTTTTTATAAACGAGATTGTAAGTATGAGTACATATTTAGCTACTTTCCTTGCTTTATTTCTCTAGGAATATCCTTCAATTATTGATTCATTTTATCAAGATTGCCTTGAATCTTAGCTGGGAGGTCGACCGATTAAGTGATCGACTCATTCAAGAATTTTGGTTTCAGTGGGGGAATTAAGTTTTGAGCTAATGGCAGGGAGTGCATCTTTGATAATACTTGGGCCTAAGCTAGGCAAGAGTTGACTGCTAAGTTGAGAATATGAATTAGTAGTGGAAAAATAGTCCTGATTAGCAAAGCGAATGCAAATGGAATTTGATGAGCAAGTTGTGGAAGGTAGGGAGACTCTTTTAATTAAATATAGATTTGTCGGATTAGGGTACGAAAGATTTTTTAAGGAATAATCGAGGTTGTAGGAGCTATGTGAGGTCGTTCGATAAAGAATGAGTCTTAGAAAAGCCATCGAAAAAGGTTAGGGTCTGGCATGGGGAGAGAATTTAGATCGATTGACATTCCAGATTGCACGTGGTTTGGGATCATTAAAACCAAAGGATTCGACAAGAGAGCATTTGGAGCTATTAGAATTGGTTTGTTCAAGTTTGAGGGATTAAAATCCTTGGGATTCATCCAAGATAGACTCATGGGGTTTTCTTGAGACATACTGGTTGACCCTCCTTTTAGTGTAATATGTTAGAGTCAATTTTGATTTTTTGAGCTAGAGGTTAACTTAGATTCAACCTAGTTCTTCTTTGAGCCTATCTCAAAGTGAAAACTCTTTTAATCAGACATCTGAACCTCACAAAAATTATGTCATAGGTATTCTTGATAATACCCCTTTGATACTTAAGTCGATAATCGAGTTGGATAAGTTGGATAAGTCAGATATAGATTATTGTGTGTCCCTTAGGCATACTTGTATGATTCTTTTTATAATGGATACTTGGGGGGCTATTATATTGCTTGTATGATAACAGAAGCAAAAACTAACCATAATCACCCTTTATCGGTGTTGAGCCTATGCCCATTCACCATCCGGTTTGCATAATAATGAGTATGCAAAGATCATCTTTACTCATTTTTCAACTAGCACTTATAGGATGCAGTTACATGAAGTTGAGATAGTGACAAAATATCACTTAAATGACTCCCACATATCAATCAAATGGCTAGACCACATGGAGATGAGGCGTTGAAGATAAAACGGTAGCATTGGCATATAGTGTTGATGGATTTGTCATGTCATTTACACCATAATAATATTATTTTATATTACATCATACTGTTTCTAGTATTACTTAAAATACTATAAAAAAGTATTTTTTATCACATTATTGCATTTTCATAGTATTGTTAGAAACATTAAATATAATAAAAAATATTATAACTAGATTGATTTGGGAGGACAAAGGGATAGGTAGCTCACTCTTAAATAAAAAGTATTATAGATATTAAATAAAAAAATGATACTATTAGAAAATTTAAAAAATGGTGACTCAAGAGAGAAACTTTTCTCAAAATTCAACTAATATATATACTATTTTCCTATAAAATACTCATATTTTAGGTATTTCCCAAAAGGTATAGCTTTTTTCAAAATAATAACTTTAAATTAAAAAATCCAAGATATCCGTTAAAAGTTTTTTGCCAAATTTTCTCACCCATTTTTTTTATCAATTTTTAATTGTTGTGGTATTTTAATTAGTTTTTTTATAGTATTTTTTAATCACACTAATAGTATTTTATTAATATGATAAAAATACCATAAACAACATTGAAAAACATTTTAAGTGATATCAGGTGCCTCATTGATTATCATTACTCGTAAATCATTATAATATTATATTTTTAGACTTATAATTAGTTTGATTGAAGTTAAGAGTCTATTTAGATAATTTATTATATTTTTTTAATAAACTTTATTATGTTTTTATTATGGTGATCAAAATACTATAATAAGCTAAAAAATTTTGAGAGATAGTTTAGATATTTTTAAAAAATTAGGAGTATTCTTTAAAAATAAAAAAATAAAATGTGAGTACTGATTGGAAAAATATCAAAATATGAATATTATATATATATATATATATATATATATATATATATATATATATATATATATATATATATATATATTCTCTCTCCTTTTGAACAACAAGTTGAAAGATTCTGATCACATATGTGGCTGAATTATATTCTTCAGGGACAAAGTAATCTGGAAAGGTCAGATTATGTTAAGTACGAAGTAGTCTTGGCTTGTCCGCTCAGTGTCTTGTTCTCCCCCATCACGTACCATCTTCTCACTGATTCCCATGGCCTACACTGTTCATCATGTAATGCGCCAAAGGGACTGCAACAGTGTCACCACCTCTCATGCAGGACCAGCCATTATACTTCACATCTTTGCCACGGGTTCCATCTGGCTTCTGCTCAGACGCGAAAGGGAAGCATGTTCGTGTTGCATGCACACGTCTTAAAGCTCACAAAGCTCAATTATATGATCCATTTTCTTCACTTCATTGCCAAGAGCTGACTTTAGATCGTTCATGTGCCCAATGGGTGGATGATAAAGAGCATGCCCGCGTTGGCTGTTGGCCCGACGACCGAGCTAGCTCCATTGATCACGGGGTCTTCTCTCCTCCCACTATAGCCACCTCCATTGTTGATGCGCGTGCGTAAAAAAGGTAGCTTGATGTGTGTATCTCCCTGTAAAGGAGGGGCCTTTGGTGAACCCACAATCCGAGTGGAAGTGCCTCCCCTCCTCGTGTTCCTTAATTCTCTCAGAACAGTCACGGTGACCGGAATATAGACTGAAGCATCCCATGATTAATCTTGCAGCATAGATTTGTGCTCATGATGGAACAATTAAAGTACTTCGCTTTGTAGAGCTATAATTGATGTGAATAGATCAACTGATGAATTGAGTACTCCGCTTGCTTTAAGCTTGTGCAAGCAATTATTGCCCAACTCAGAGGTGGGAAACAATTGTTTAGATACGAATCGAATCCTCATAGGTGGACACGTTTCCCACTAAGGATCATGTCCTTGCTTTCGTAGGGAAAGTGGGAAGTGAGTGTGGAGGGAGAGGTTGAAACTGGCTTCCTTCTACATCTCACTCGTTTCCTGGGGGAGGTTTTACTCAGCTTTTGGTTTATCCAATCATATTAGCAGCTCCATTATTGTGGCTATCACTATAACTTACCCTTGCATGCATATCATGCTATATATATCTCTAAGGAGCCAGAAGCCCAATGTGCTTTCTTTCTTTTTCCATTCACCTTTTGTGATATAGTGGATATCAACAAATCTCATGACCAGTTCAAAAAGCATGTCAAAAAGGAAGAGAAGCACTAATCTACAGTGAAGATAAAACTCGAAAGGTCATATTCATGTTCTTCTGCCACTTGATCTGCAGTTTTGATCTGAGGTAGGTATTATTTTGTTGCATCAAGTGGAGCAGTAATAATTAACCAAGAAGCACTTATCTGAGGCAGCCATCACCTACAATTGTCCCAATGAAGCATGTGTTGCTGCAGCAGTTTGCGAGAGGATGGGAACGAGCAATCCGGCTTTCTGGCAATCCACTTCAAGGGACATATCATAATCACCAAAACACAACCGGTAGGTGCAGTCACAAAAATCTGAATGCATATATTCGAGAGAAAGGTCAAAAGAAACTGTCCGTTCCTTTTGACATGAAGAACAATGTTGTGTCACCCATGGCCAAGATCTCGACACTGATCGAGTCTCTGCATAGTTGCCTTTTCACTGCACCCATTATCTTCTCTATCATCTTATTATTGGTTTTTCCTTAAAACTTGGAGAAGGGAAAGAGAATAATAGACGGACTTTTAATCTATGTTTTGGATTGATACAATTTAATTTTTAAAACAATGAAAAGATCTATTATATTCTAAATAAATTTTTTCATCCTAATTTATTTATTTAAATCTAAATCTTTATCTTTTACTTTATCTAATCTTAACTATTTAAATTAATCTTAATATACTCCCTTAATAGTTGTAACTTAAAGTTATCTAGAAAGAGTAACAAAGTTTTTGTGAATATATCGACAAACTGGTACTGCATCCAATATTTTTATATCTTTAACATTTTTTTGAAATCTTTAGTAATTGTTTATCTTCATTTTTCTCGGAAGATTTATCAGAGCCATTATTGTCTTTTTGATGTTTAAGATTTTTTAACTTGTTACCCTTTTGAATATTTATTATTAAAACTTTTTTCAAAGATGTCATCCTCATCTTCATTACTGCTAGTGCTCTCTGTTTTGGTAGCCTTTGTAATAAGATTATCAACGGTAGATAAAAAAAAAACTATAATTTTTTGTTTCTTTGACTTCTAATTGCTCTCATTAGAACTTTCACCAACTTTAGTCTTATTCAGCATCATTTTATTAGCTTAAATTTTGAAAAATTCGTTATGTGAGATAGTTTGTATAGACCCATAAAAATTTAGATAATCAAAACTTTTATACCATAATGTTAATTCATCTAACAATAGTATGTAAGTAGAAATCTGAAAATAATAAGGGAAACACTTTATTTTTTGTCATCCTCATAATTGCTATCAATTTTTTAATTTTCTTATAATAAATCAAGCATTTTTCATTATTAAAAATAGCATAATATTCTTTTCTCATTAATTTCCCTATACTAATGAGATTTTATTTTAAAATAGAAATAAACATTATATCATTGATAATTTTTTTCCAGATTTAGTGTTCACAACAACTGTTCCTCTTTCGTTCACTTGAATCTTATTATCATTTCTCATATGTACTATTAATTTGATTAAATTATCAAGTCTTTGGAATAAACTTCTCCCCTATCGATTACTAAATCTATTATCAAAGACCAAACATGCTATAAAAAAATATTTTTTATCCTTTTTTCATCATTATTTTTCTCATAATTTGTTTGATTTCTGTTCCAACAATTTTTTTCAAGATGTCCATTTTTTTTTTCAATAAGATTAGAGAGGAACATTTGGATTTTTATTTTTTAACATCGACAGATTTCTTTGTTATCTTCATTCGAGTTCCTCTAACTCTTATTTAATCAATCATGATCTTTGCTATTTTGATTTGCTTCTAAATTTTTAATTTTAGGCTTTCTAAATTTTTATTTTTATTCTTTCTAATATATCTTCATTGAAGAGTATGTTATGAAGTTTTATCTAAATATCTATTTATTTTTTGTTCATAAACTAAAAGGGAACCTATTAATTCATTAATAGATAATATACTTGTATCTTTAGCTTCTTCTATAACGGTAGAAATCATATCAAATTTTAAAGATAAACTCTATAAAACATTTTTTATTACAGTTTGATCTTTTATGTTTTCACTATAGAATCTTTTATCATAAGAGTTTTAAATTCATATTGAAGAATTTGAAGTCTTGAAATTTTTACCTTGTTTGTGCCTCCAAAGACACTTTTTAATATTTTCCAAACTTTTGTTGATATTGATGCCATCATGATTTGGGGAAATAGAGGCTTATTTATTACTTATTATAGCATGTAGAGGGCTCTTACATCTTTATGTATATTCTCATTCATCTGATTTTTTTGATCTTCAGTAATATTAAGATCTTATATATCATACTTAACCAAATCATCTTATACTAAATTTCATAATCCTTATGAAATAAATAAATTTTTTTATCTTAAAAACCTAAAATTGATAATTATCACATTTGAAGATAGGAAGAAGTTGATTAGAAATACTTAGTCCAATGACTGCAATCTTTTTTTTTTTTTTTCTGATCTACTAGTCTTCCCTTCTTTTTAATTCAATGTAAATACTTCCAATTTGTAAATACTTCCAATGTAAGATCACAATGTTGGCTAGGAGAAGTAGAATAATAGAGCAAAACTAAAAATACTTCCAATTTGTTGTGATTTGAATTGATCAAGAACTCTTATTTATATTGACTAAAAGATAAAGTATAAATTATTTAAAATAATAAAAAAATATCATATCTCAAATAAATTTTTACACCCTAATCTGTTTATTTAAATCTAAATCATTATCTTTTATTTTATCTAATCTTAACTATTTGAATTGATCTTAACACGTATACATTTTTCACTTTCTTCATCACAACCTTTTAGAATCTTGTGCTAGAGGTTTATCAAAGAAAGCTGCTTAGCGAACTCATTGAAATCGAGGATTATAACCACGCATTCACGTACAACTCTTATCACTGTGCTTGTCGTCTATCCAACTATGAAGTCAAAAGACGCATAAAACTAAACCCTTGTTGTCGAATCTTTCTATGTTGTTTGAAACATTGCCCGAAAGCAGTAATCCATGAAACAAAAGATGATCTAAAACCCTACTTAGATGTCTTAATTAATCTTGTGTGATCTGTAAAGCAGTGTTCTGGATATCTCTCACAGTATACAATGGCTAAATAGCAGGTCAAAAGTCAAGAATTAGGTAGCGAATAACAAAAAATTTACAGATTCCAAAACTATTTTATCAGCATTGACTTGATTGATCCTTTCAATATAAAGATAATGCAAGTAATTGAATAGGGACTTCGACCTACCACCTATGAGAATTGCATATATTCATCCTTTCTAAAATTTCTTTGGAGGAATCGTTTGACATTATTTTTTTCATTTAAAATATAATTTGAAAACCCCCTTTAAATGAAGTGTTTTAGTAAATGTCACATTTTAATTATCTATATATAATAAATTTAACCACTTTTATTCAGCATTTAATTATCAGAGGTAGGCAAGTCCACGTGCAATTTGAGATATCACTAAACTTGTTCTTGAAATCTACCTAAAGCACAAAGCGCATAAATTGGATTACGTCCGACTTTGCATCTCCGGTTGACGCGGAGTCAATTGTTGACTCTCACAGAACAGTCAACGTCAGTGGGGCGGGTGACAACCGCCGTCGCGTCTCCTTCCCACGCGTTGTCAAGCCCACGGGAGCTTTGGCACTTCCGTTAATGATAGAAGCTGTGATGCGTGGATCCGCGATCCCGTTCCGAGCCATCAGAACCAACCACGTAGCTTAACTGCATGGGTCCCACCGTAGCACACAGGCGTCAAAGCGTTACGCCCGCGACCCAACGTGCAATTTCGCCGCGTGTCCTTAAACCACCTGCGGGCCCACCACCCCTCGACGCCTTCCCTCTAAATAGCTGCCCATCCTTCCCCTCGCTCATCGGCGCTCGATCTTCTCTTCCATCTCCTTGCAATGGTGACGGTGGAAAACTCCGATGCCGTGTTCCCCGCCGGGACCGTCGAAGGGGTAGAGTTCGCGCGGCGCGTTCCACTCCCACCCCCTCGGCCATTCCTAGACACCTTGAGGGCCAACCTCAAGGAGACTCTCTTCCCCGATGATCCCTTCCGGCAATTCAAGAACGAGACGGGGTCAAGAAGGTTCCTAGTGGGATTGAAGTACTTCTTCCCGGTCTTCCAATGGGCTCCGAGATATAACCTTAGTCTCTTAAGGTCGGACCTCGTTGCGGGGATTACGATCGCCAGCCTTGCCATACCCCAAGGGATTAGCTACGCCAAGCTCGCCAACCTGCCGCCAGTCCTAGGCCTATGTGCGTATATCTTGGTTTGGATTGAAGCTGTGGTGCGATTGACGTAAGACTCGATCATGTATGCTTGCTGTTGTTGTACATGCAGATTCGAGCTTTGTGCCGCCGATGGTGTACGCAGTGATGGGGAGCTCGAAGGATCTCGCAGTAGGGACTGTGGCGGTGCCATCGCTGTTGATTGCATCGATGCTGGGAAAGGACGTGCCGCCGTCGCAGAACCCGACACTGTACGTGCACTTGGTCTTCACCGCGACGTTCTTTGCTGGGGTCTTTCAAGCGTCCTTGGGGCTGTTAAGGTACATGGATTCATTTCATCTTTATGTTTTGATGTCTTTTCCTGGCATGAAGTGATCTGAAAACCAAGCCATGTTATGGATGCATGAAGAGCTCGATCGGGGGTACAGAACTAAACAGCTGCATGAAGAATTTTATGTTCTTTTTTTCTCTCTTTTTTGCGTCTTGAAGAAAGAAGAGTTCTATATTGCTATCATGAATACGAAGATAAAGACCTGAAAGGAACAGATCAGTATGATAGTGTCGAAGTGCTTTTACATTTGTCAAAAGGAAAAAGAGTTCATGGAGGATTAATTGGAGAGACAGAACATGTTGTCGTGGAGGCCTCACAGACTAAACTGTTTATGGAGAGGAGGTGACCACTGAGGAAGTACTTAGACATGCACACATACATACCATTTTTTTCTTTATTTTATCTCTTTAATAGTCTTTCATTTGGCTTCAATAACTTTAATCTCATCAACTTCAGGCTGGGTTTCATAGTTGACTTCTTGTCGCATGCGACCATCGTGGGATTCATGGGGGGAGCTGCCACAGTGGTGTGCCTTCAACAGCTGAAGGGGATGCTGGGCCTCCAACACTTCACCACAGCTACTGACCTTATCTCGGTGATGGAATCTGTTTTCACACAAACCCATCAGGTTCTTGATCACCTCTCTTCCTAGTGACACTGATCAATTCCAATTCCAACTAAGTACAGTTCATCCGACTTTACCGGCACATGTTTTTCTTATAACAAAGAATCTCATTTTTGTCATGCCACCACTTCAGTCTCGTGCATATTTGACCTTTGAGATTAATGGAAATCCTGCATGTCACAAGGTCTCTGACGAATGGTGATGGTTGTGGTTCCTTTTTCTTGCAGTGGAGATGGGAAAGTGTGGTTCTCGGCAGCTGCTTCATGTTCTTCCTCCTCCTCACACGCTTTTTAGTAAGGAGTCACTCTCACATGACTGTTGACTTGCTCTCATCATTCAATGAATAGAACAAAGCTATGATGACATTATCATTCGTCCTTCCTTCCAAATCATTGGTAATATTATACTTCTATTTCTTTGTTTAACTGTTCAAATATTTTTGCTGTGATCAGAGCAAAAAAGGCCCCAAATTCTTCTGGATCTCCGCAGCAGCTCCATTGACGTCGGTGATACTGGGGAGCCTCGTGGTGTACCTCACCCATGCAGAAAACCACGGTGTGCAAGTGGTGAGTTCTCAGTCCCTCTCCTCGAAACGACAGCCACTAGATATAGATCATCCTGAACTCAATCTGGGTCGTCATCTTGAAGATTGGCTACTTGAAGAAGGGTCTGAATCCACCATCACTGAGCAATCTGGTTCTCTCAGCACCGCACATGATGGTAGCACTCAAGACTGGCATCATCACCGGGATCATCGCCCTTGCGGTATATACTTCCTCATGATGCATAACATATCATCAAATTTGGTGGAGGAAAATGACTTTGATGTGCACTGCAGGAGGGGATCGCTGTGGGGAGGAGTTTTGCCATGTTCAAGAACTACCATATAGATGGCAACAAAGAGATGATCGCCTTTGGGACGATGAACATCGCCGGATCTTTGACATCCTGCTACCTGACCACTGGTGCGTTCCTCTGCAGGCATTCAACTTTTCTAGCTAGCTACTGTTTAGGAGTTGTGATCCCAATGCTTTGTACGATCAGGGCCGTTCTCGAGGTCGGCGGTGAACTACAACGCCGGCTGCAAGACGGCGCTCTCCAACGTGGTGATGGCGGTGACGGTGATGGTCACTTTGCTGTTTTTGACGCCCTTGTTCCACTACACTCCTCTGGTGGTGCTCTCCGCCATCATCATATCTGCCATCGCCGGCCTTATCGACAACGAGGCGGCGCTGCACCTCTGGCAGGTCGACAAGATCGACTTCTGCGTCTGCATGGGTGCATACTTGGGCGTCGTCTTCGGCAGCATCGAGATCGGGCTTGTCATTGCCGTACGTTCTGCGTCGCAATATATACTGAGACGACATCAGGACAAGCATAAGCTAACTGCATTAGACGCTGTTGCAGGTGGCCGTCTCCATGCTTAGGGTTCTACTCTTTGTGGCGCGGCCGAGGACCACCGTCCTCGGAAACATCCCCAACTCGTCGACCTACCGGCGCATGGATCAGTATTCGGCGGCTCAGAGCGTTCCCGGAGTTCTCATTATCCGAATCGACGCTCCGATCTACTTTGCCAATGTGAGCTACTTGAGAGAGCGGTAAGGCATGCATAAATCTCATGTCCTGTCCTGTAGTGATAGTATTATCTGATGGATATGGTTTTCATTGATTAGGATAACAAGGTGGATCAACGAAGAGATGGACATGCTAAAATCCAAGGCAGAGACCAGCTTACATTACGTGATACTAGATATGGGAGGCAAGTGTTTCCTCTTCTTCTAGCTTTCCTGAGACTCGTGATGAATCGATCCAGTTTTGCTTGACTTGTCACGACACTCCTCATCTGCGGCAGCTGTCGGTAGCATCGACTCAAGTGGGACTGGCATGCTGAAGGAGGTCAAGGAGAGTTTGGGCAGAAGGGGCCTTCAGGTACTGAGCTCTCTGGTGGCTCGATCAAGCAGGATGCTTAATCCTGATGCATTTATGTGACCCGGATTTCACCTTGATGCTTTGATGATTATCCATCAGCTGGTGCTGGCAACCCTGGAAGCGAGGCGATGAAGAAGATGGATAAGTCGAAGGTGCTCGAAACCATCGGTCAAGAGTGGATCTTCCTCACCGTGGGCGAGGCAGCTGCTGCGTGCAACTTTATGCTCCGCAGATGCAAGTCCGGCATGGTCGATGAGGCAGAGCGCGAAAACATCGTCTGAGAGCTGTTATATATATATATATATATATTATATAGTCATATATATATATGTATATGTATATACATATGTATATATATATATGTATATATACATATATACATACATATATATATACATACATACATATATATATACACATGTATATATATATATGTGTGTATATATATATGTATATATATGTGTATGTATACATATATGTGAATGTATACATATATATGTATACATATATATGTATACATATATATATGTATACATATATATCATATATATATGTATACATACACATATATGTATACATACACATATATTTATACACACACACATATATTATAT